>CM046041.1:19900092-20253320 GCA_025215565.1 Flaveria ramosissima | reverse complement strand
CATGTAATAACATGGGTAAGGATAAGCATTTGACCCCTGAGGAACAAGTATGAGGAGATTAGTTGAGACTGATGACTAGAATTGACAGTATGTTGCCCTTTGTTTGGTTGACTATTGCTAGGAAAAGTCACAAAAGGTGCAGAGGAATTAGATCCAGATGATCTACATTCTCTAGCAAAGTGTCCAAGCCTTTGCATCTGTGACACCTCAACTTACTCTTGTCAAAACCAACTTTGGTTTTTGCCAGAGAGTCCTGGGAACTTTCTTCCAGTTCTTTTAATAGAACTTCTGAGATCTGATCTTTATCATTATCAAGGCCATTTGGCTCAAATATCCATCTCTTCTAAGTCATCATCAGCAATCCCCTTTGAGATCATCCATGATAAGCATAGATTGTCATTATTACACCCAGAAAATTGACTATCAACACTCACAAATGCTGAATCAGAAAATATTTGAAGAGAAATCAATATGCTCATCATACTGGCATTCAGATGAAGCATATTCTGACTCATGACTAACCAGAGCAGTATTGCCTGGTACAAAGTCCTCAGTGAGCTTACCAGATGAAGACAGTTTTCTCTTTTGTTCTATCTCTCTCCAAATGTGAGCAATTTCCCATGAAGTTGGGTGAGAGATAGTTTGTCCAAATTTGCACTGGAGCGTAGGACAATGGTATATGTATCCCATCTCTCAGGCAGTGATCTGAGAAATCTGTTATTCATCTGAACATTAGTATACTCATGTTTGACCATTTTCAATTCAGAGATCAAACAAGAGAACCGCTCAAACTGTTGAGTCAGTGTCTCACCCTTCCTATGAGAAAATGTCTCATATTGTTGAGCAAGGATCTCTCTATTATTTGCCAAGACCTCATCTGTTTCTCCAAATTGTTCTTTCAAGGCATTCCAGAGGTCATGGGCAGATTCATAATGCATTAACCCAGAATAAATTTCATTTGGTAGCGCCATGGCTAGAATTCCATGAGCTTTTGCATCTATCTCAATAATTTCTTATCTTCATCTGAGTATTGATCCTTCCTCTTCGGAACCATTTGATTGGTTTCCGGGTTATTCACCATAGGCTTATGTGGACCATGTACCACTGATGTCCAACAACCTGAACTGTTAACAGACAGGTGATGGAGCATACGACGTTGCCATATGTTATACTCATTCCTAACCAGCATTGGAGGCTTGGTTGAGGAACCAGTATTGTGAGGATCATTGGAAGGAGTAGTCATTTTGAAACCAAAACAATTTTATTCAAGCAAAAATTTAGACACACCACAACAAACTCAATGAAAACCGAGAATAAGTCTCAGGATGAATGATTAAAAACACAGAAAATTCAATCTCTATAACAGTTTCTTGCAAAAGGATACTAATTCACTCAAACTTGGATCTTGAAGAGCAGTTTCAATGATCAATTATTAGATCGATCAATGATTAACCTGCTCTGATACCATTTGACAGGATCAACGATCACAAGTTTGAAGTATAAGAGTGTAATGCAGCGGAATGAAGAGACGAATTAGTCAAATTATAGCAAGAGAATGTTATTTGTAACAAATGCGAGAGAATATTTTTCTGTGATTTGGAATGTTTCAATAATGCTCAATATTATTGCTCAATCATTCACAGTTACAATAAGGTTGGCACTCCTTATATAGAGTGCAATCACTGCTGTAATCACGGGATGGTGATTACTAGCAGATCTAGTACAAAAATAACTACTTCTTAACAAACTACTGAAATGTTCACAACTACTGAGAACATGTCAGAGTGCTAAGTATAAAACATGAAACAACTGAAAAGAAACTACTGATACTACAACGACTGAAGAACAAACTCTTCAGTCGTTTTACAAAACTACTAAAAAGAGAAAATATAAAACTACTGAAAGCAAACCGTCACAACTACTGAAGAAGTCCTCTTCAGCTGTTGTGACAACGCCTGATACTTTGTCTTCAGCACTTGTCTTCAGACTTTGTCTTCAGCACTTGTCTTCAGACTTTGTCTTCAGCACTTGTCTTCAGACTTTGTCTTCAGCACCTGTGTCTTCAGACTTTGTAATCAGTTGTTGTCTTCAGCTGATGTGGACTTCAGTAGTTGTTGTGACGTCTGTGGGACTTAAAGGTTTTTCTGATCTGGCTCATTGGTTCTTTTGGTCCAACACTTATGTTGGTCTATCCCAAAGTTATATACTTTCTACTTCAAGGAAATGATTTCAATATAATCTAATGTTCCTGTTATACCCATTTTATTTTATTAAAAAAATAAAAGAAAACATGATAATTTGGTTTTTATGATTTTTGTTACATCATTACTCTTTCTAATATATTAGGGGAGGATCAAGGGAAATCTTATTTTTCAGAACATAACTAAAAAACTCTACCTTTTTCATTTAAACATTATTAGCCTTTACATACGTTATTATTTTAAAGAAATAAATTAATCATAAAATCAAGTACTTTTATCTATAATTTGAGTATAATATTCCATATTAAAAAAATTAACATCGAATTTATTATATACAACATATGTATTGCATCATCATAGTACAATATTATATGTAGTAAATCATATATTGAGTTGCTTTGAATCACAAATCAAATTAAAATCATAAAGATCAATACATCGAATTGTGATCCATTCGTTATCATCAGTGTGAATTCATCAGAGTGATCGTTTCGCGGCACCCTTTGATATGGTACTCTTAAACCAGACTATCCAAAACCTTTTGCAACTCGTCTGCCTTAACAAGTTCATTTTTATTAAAAGTTAAACTAAAATTCTTATATTGTAGTTCTTTGAAGGTGTTTAGTGATTATCTCAAAAGACTTCATGAGACTTGATTTTCGTTTTCTATTATGAATATGATACCATTATCGCATATATGTAGTATGATATATTGTATATATGAAGCATATCATACTACATATATGTAGTACATCGTATTATATGTATATAGTGCTATACTACTACATATATATGTAGTACTGAAAACTTACGGCGCTTTTGTTTTTTATATAAAAATGTTCTAATTAAATTAAAGATAAAAAATTAATGATTAAATGGTCAATTTTTTTAAATAACTAAAGTTTTCTCATGAACTTTACCATAAATATATAATATATAAACTATACTTATTCTAAATATATTCGTGTATTGTTCTACATTTTATGTCTAAGTTATTTATATCTTTATTATAAAATAGTTGATTTTATGTCATATTTGAATGTATATCTATAAATCCATAAATAAGGGGTAACTGAATATAAATAGTATGCAGGCACTTAGATTTAGTCAATTATTTGAGGTTATTTAATTAAAAGGTTATGAAATTAAGTCATGGATATATGGAGGCTTCTTCTCATTATAGTTATTGCACTTGATAAACAGGCAGCAACATCATTTTCTCACTTACAAATCCCACTTGATGACGTAGCAAAGGCCACCAACAACTTTCATCATGATAACATCATCGGACACGATGGATTCGGTACCGCATATAAAGGACAACTCCTGTGGTCCGGTAGGTTGATGATGATTACTGCACGGAGGTTTGATTGTAAGAGTGAGGAAGAAGACCTCAAGTTCTTGACGGAAATTTCAGTGCTTTCTGATCTAAACCATAAAAATCTAGTCTCCATTATAGGCTTTTGTGACGAGCAAAATGAGAAGATCATTGTAACCACATATGAGGCCAACGGAAGTCTTGGGCAGTATCTACACAGCGCGAACCTCACATGGACACAAAGATTAAAGATATGTCTAGGCGTTGCTCGTGCGTTGAGTTACCTTCATTATCACAAAGGGCGTGATTCTACCATTATACATTGTAACATTAGTAGCGACACAATTTTGTTGGACAATAATTGGGAAGCCAAGTTATCCGGTTTTGAGATTTCCATCAAACAATCCATACACTATGAGGACAAAGTGTGCCTTTGTGAATATATTGGAACAACAGGGTGTATGGACCCAGCAATTGAAAAGACCGGAGGCGTGACTCGCAAGTCAGACATCTACTCATTCGGTGTGGTTTTATTTGAAATATTGTGCGGGAGGAAAGCATTTGTTAATAGCCATAACAATGATGACAGGTTTCTAGCTCCAATGGCCAAATATCATTATGAAAATAATAACCTGCATGATATAATCTTAGGTGGTCTACAGAAGTCCATGAAATCAGTCTTCATATGCTCAAACGTAGCATATTCTTGCTTAAATGAGGACCCCGCACGCCGCCCAAGTATGAACTACATCGTCCATCAACTTGACGGAGCACTACAACTCCAGCTGCCAATTAATAATCATAATATTGTAAGACCACTTCTTCTTGTTCTCTTTCTTTTCTACTTTATTTCCCATTATTTCTGTTTGCATTATAGTATTTTTTGGCTTTTTATCATTCCTATATAGAAATTTTCATTTTCTTTCTATCACAATATATCCTAGTTTCCTATTTTACTTAAAAGTAAGTGATAAAAGAATCTAAAATGGATTGATGGAAAAACTCAGATTTGTGCCGAGTATGGTACCAGGTGATACCAATCTGATTAGTGATTACCTAAACTTATTCACCCATATCAAGATGAAACATATATTAATATATTATATAATGTTAAGAAATATAGTACGTATAGTATTTTAAAAGAGAATTTTTAGGTGCACCGTAGGTTTTTTGGAAAAAATCCGACGTATACGTCACGGTTTGGTCTAACCGTGACCGTTAGGTCAGGTGTATTGGGTAACCATGACATATGGGCCAAACCGTGACGTTTAGGCTTCAGAGAATGTTTTTACACATCGGGATTGGGTTAATTTATTAGGGGTATGAGTGTTTTGGGTGTCCCTTTTTTTAGAGTTGGGTTAGGGTTTTGGTAGTGGTCTATATGTCACGGTTTGGGCAAACGGTGACATATTGGTTTTAATTTTTTAATTTTTTTAATCGTACTAATTTGTGTTTATTTTTTTTGCGCTCAATTGAAATCGGTTATATACTACTTTTGCAATCGGTTATGTGTTAGTTTGTGCAAACCGTGACATATTGGGTTTAATATTTAATTTTTTTTAATCATACTAGTTAGTGTTTATTTTTTAATCATGCAAACCGTGACATATTTGTTTATGTGAAAATTTTTTATTTTAACAAAGAAGTATTAATAATGCAAACGAATATTGACATCGGTTGTGTTTTTTATTTTATCATATTATGAGTTTGTGTTTTTGTGACGCTACAAATTTAGAACTAAAAACCGATGTAGAAATTATCATAAACATTATATGCAATTACATAACAAGTTGGTTCATACATTATCAAAATTACAAACATTGTATATAATTACCATTATAAACAACCAAACAAACACAACCAAATATATAAATACAATAACCAAACAAACAACCATCATAAATACAACAAAAGCATTATAACTAAATCTGCATATATAAATACAACGAATTTGTATATACAAAAAGAAAAGAAATAGAAACAAAATATATCTATCTAACCCACCATGTCATCATCTCTGGCCTGACCAGACCCACCCGCGCCAGAGGTGCTGGCATCATCATGGCCTAACCGTCTAGGTGGCTGTGACAACAACGGCGTACCGGAGGCCGCATAGTCTGCGACCATGTGTTGTATGACCCACTTCATCATATCCTCCATACGCGTGAGCCGGTCGTCCATCCTTGTAACCTTGATGTGCGTGTCCTGAAGCATATCAACTATATGAGCAGGCAACCGCACGGCATGGTACACGCGCTGAGGATGCTGCAGCGGGTCTTGGTCGTCCGGCGGATGAATGGGATCATCCTCCCCGCCACCAACCGGCTCGTGAACCTGCTGAACCTGGACCTCCCTGACAACTCAGGGGGGTCCTGCAATGGCTCGGGCACCCATGCCACAAGGTCATGGAATCTCTGCACTAGGTGTCGCGTGCCGTCCCCAAACCTCCGAGCGATCCTCATCCCGGTAGCAGTCTGCTGTCCCGCTAGACACACAGGAGTCGCTGGCAGTGGAAGCTGGGACATGGCATGCTCGTATCCCAGGCCCTAAGCGATCTGTTCCACGATACTGCCACCTACTAACGGCCCTCACGCCTGCCTGTGATAGTAGCTGGAGAAGTAATCCGCAAGAGCATGCGCGAGGTGGCAGTTTCGGTGTGTGAGTAGATACCGAAGAAAGAAGAGGTCGGCGGTGTTGACCCTGTCGGTCCCCGCTCCACGTCCAATGACCGACGTGGCGATCAATCGGTGAATGTAACGATAGAGAGGATCTCGTATGTGAGAGACCCTCGAATCACCACCGTACGGTCTGTCCCCGATCGCAGGCCACTAGACTTGATCTGCATCATCGGCTCCCCGAATCAAAGCCGTGGTGTAGATCGGCTCTCGGGTCTCCTCCTCAGTGTAGAGGCCGCTGACGACAGTGAACCTCCTAAGAGACATGCGCTGCAGGACGCCAAACATCCTGAAAGAAACCTCCGCGTCGCCAGGTCAGGCATAGTTGTTGTGAGGAAGTATACGAGTTGTGTCTAGCAGCCACATACCGCTGTGAAGTACTGGAGTCCTCTCTTCTTTGTTGCTCTTTAAGATTTGGACGACCACGTCCTTTATGACGAACCTCAGGATCTTTAAGTTTTGACTTGCTTGAAAACAATGAGTCGTACAACTTCTTAAAGTGTTTTTTTACTTGAGGATTGGGCTATGACATGACCTTTTGTTTCAAGTCATCAAATATCTTATCGTAGTCGGGTTCAGACAGCACGACGTACACCGGCTCGAAATCAAGTTTCCTCCAGTGTGGATCTACCGCATTGAGTGGAATACATATGCCTGGATTAAATTATTAGTGAAAAATATGCATCATGTGACAATGGTATAAATGTATTTCAAGTATATATTACCTTCCTGGAAGTAAAAAATGTATTTCAAGTAAGTATATGTTGCGCGTTGTCCCCATTGTTTTCTTTGAGGTGAACCGAACTGTCACTCTCATCTGTGTCATTCCCATTAAAAGTATCCAACATATGTGTAGTTTCTAGTTCAGACTGGTACGGGTTCGGGGCATGTCCGTAATCCAACTCTGTTTGTGAGTGGTACAGGTTCGGGGCATGTTCGTAATCCAGCTCTGTTTGTGAGTGGTACAGGTTCGAGGCATGTCCGTAAGAATGGTAAGGGGGATGTCTGTACCCTTCAACGTAACCCGTATGTCCGAATAATGAGTTGTACGCATCTTCGGAAAATGTCGACGGGTTGGTTTCCTCCACCCCCAATGAAGGGTGAGTCCCGTATATATAATAATCCTAAAAAAGGTAATGGTTAAATATTTCAAATAAGCATTTACAATAAAAATAAACACTACTTCAACCTGGTTTGAATCTTCGATAGGTGGCTCCTCATTCAAATCTTGAAGATTCGGCTTTTAATAATGATCTCCTGACCCCGACATGACGATGAATTTTCTTTCATTATGTTTCGTGATTGTTGGTTTTCTTTCGTTATGTTTTGTGATTGTTGGTTGCATGAAATCATGATAAATAGAGAAATGTGGAGTAGAAACTGTCACGATTTGGCCAAACCGTGACGGTTCAAGGTGTTTGGTACCCGGGAATCAAGGAACTTTTCCTCATACATTAATTACCTAGTACTTTAACCGTCACGGTTAGGCCAAACCGTGACGGTTTATGCTCCACCTGTGCCTTTTTATCTGTGTACTTTTGTCAGTGTATTTTTCAGAACTTTATTAGATGTCACGATTTGGGCAAACCGTCACGGTTAGGCTTTAAACTCTCATGGTTAGGCCTAACCGTGATGGTTAGGTTCGGTCTCCCCCTAAAAACACCTGTGATGTCCCCAGCAGGACCCATTTTAAAATTATTGAGTATGATTTGGTTAAATAGTGGGCTTCATGCACACATTAGTTGGTCAAGTTGTAGGGTTTTGGCTGAGTCAGTTGTTTGTTTCTCATTCGATTGAGTAATAAGGGTTAGTTGCTGCATTTCTGGTTGCTTTATATAGCCACTTTGATTCTTAAATTAGATACCGGAGTTTGTACTTGCACTGTAATTTTATCTTGGTTTCTTCTAGTGGTATGTGAGCAAACCACAAAAGCGTTCAAGAGAGAAAAGACTGATCCCTACAAACGGAGCAGAGAGGTCTCGAAGCAAATGCCAAAGGAATCAAGTAATTTTTAATAGTCCTATGTGTTGAAATTTGATGTGGACTATGATCACTAGAGTCTGATATTGGAGAATTTTCTTTGATTCGAAGAGTATTGGAGAGTGATCGAAGATGGGCACCAAGAACCAATAGAAGGGAGCAACTGACTGATGCTTAATGCACAAGTATAGATTTTTGACTTTAGGATGTGATGGCATAAAATTACATTTTTCAGTCTCTCGACAAACATGTTTCGAAGATGATCACTCAAAAAGATACGACAAAGCATATATGCTATGGTATGAAGATTAAGTACCAAGGGAATGCACGAGTCAAACAAGCATAGTTGCAACGACTAAGACAGGAATTCAAGACTTTGGGGATGAAAGTCGGTGAGATAGTCGCAATGTATTTTTGTAGAATCATGGTGATAGCGAAGCGAAATGAGAATTCCAGGGAGGATATGCCTGATGTTAAAGTCTCTAAGGAGATCCTTAAAACACCGACTCGAATTTCAATTTATGGGGTACTTGATCGAGGAATGTAAGGACCTTGATGCAATGACTGTGGATGAGCTGCAAAATTCTCTAGCGGTGCACGAGTGAAAAACAAGTGTTTAATACTAAAAACAAGCCAGCTATCGGAGGAGGATAATGATACGGACGAGGCATGTTCAATTCTAACCAAGGTAGAGGACGAGGAAGAGGTCGTACTTAGTTGAATAAGACAATGGCGGAATGCTATAACTGTTATCAAATTGGACACTTTCAATATGAATGCCCTAATGGAGACTAAACAGGTAATTATGCTTAGAATGATGAGTTGTTGTGGATGGCTTCCGTTGATATTGAAGCATTGGAGAAATAAGGACTTGATTTCTGGATTTTGCTAGTTCCAATCACATGACAAGATTAAAGGAGTAGTTCGTGCAACTGGATGAATCGCACAACCACAAAGTATGTTTAGGAAATAACATCCATCTAATAGAAACTTTTACAAAGTTCAGGTGATTTAAAGTCACGATGGAAAACTAAAATGGAGCTAAAATCAAAGGTCTTTGAGGTGATACGGGAGGGGAGTTCACATCCAACTCGTTCAATAGACTCCCATCCTTCATCTGCAGAATCTCAAATTTGATTTTAAGAATACATAGTAGGGCCTTATGGACCTTCTCAGACCCTACATATCTCGAATTTAGAGACTCTTACACCTTTTCTATCTTTTTCTTTGTGACCTGTATCTACTTTAATTATTGCTTGGAAGACGAATGCTCGAGCTTGCTTACCCTTCTTTCATCTACAATCACTATCATTGGATGATGGCTTCCAAAAACCCTTAGGAATCCATGATCACTTCCATCTTTATGGCCCCCACTATGTAATTCATAGGAGTTAGGACTAGAAATTGGAATGAAAAGGTGTTATCTTTTGAGGGATTAAACATATAGGTGATCGACATGTTGTTGAAACAATAAACTTTGGTATAAAGGATGGATAGAGAACGTCAGCTCTCATACCAATGTGTTCGTTATCAAAGGTATTAGTAGGAACAGAAAATAAAGAATAAAAGACTAAATGACGTTTGGTATGTAGAAATTCAAAGGAATTTAATGCAATTGGAATTTGAATTCCACTTGTCATTGTGTTTTGTTGGTAGGAATTTGTTGTATTTAGAATTTGAATTCCATTCTTAACTTATTTGGTTATGAAAGAAATTGGAATTGGAATTAATTCCCTTAAATTTCTTCAAAAAGAGGATTTCAAACTCCTTCCAAATTTTTAAGGATTTCAAATTCCTCGACGACAATTGTTGACGTCGCCGCCGCCGACCTCCGACCATCAACCGCGGCTAGGGATTCCACCCTCGATAGTCACACTACCGACCGCCACCCCGATCACCACCGCCCTTTAACCGCTGCCGCCCCCGACCTTAGCCATCGGTCGCCACTGTTATTCGTCGACCCCCGCCAACCTTGACCGACGACTGCTGCTGATCGCCCAAAACCGTTTGATGCCCCACCCACTGCCCGCTTTTCGCCCTGCCTTCTGACTGCCCAAACCAGCCCACAACCGATTATGCCATCACCATTGTCGACAGTTGAAAGTCACCGCCGACAAACCCTGTTTCCACTAACGGCGCCTGCAGCTAATCATTGACGGTCTTTGCTGAACCTCGTCTGTTTAGATGCGCTCTACAAGGATTGTTAGTTTTCAGTGGCGGGCGTGATCAATTGGTTGTGGTCGATTGTTGATGATGTGGGCGACGAACAATCGGTGTATGTAGTGGCGGTGATGAGTCGGAGGCGGTGACTGTTTGCAATGAGTGATAAATTCCAATTCTCATGAGATGATTATAAAATATTAAATTTCCAATCCAAATCAAATTCCAACACATTATACAAATCAAACGCCCCCTAAGTGTAGTCGGGTGTACTTTTTATTTAATGATTAAAGCTAATCATTTACAAGGAAATTAAAAATTGAAATTTCGATGATGATTACATTTGAAAGACTGATGCTATTTAAACTAAATAAATGAACAAAGTCCTCTAAAAAACTAGTTTTCTTCCTTTATTCGTTGGAACAATGTCAAGGTTCACTTCTGATGCTCGTCAGAATTAATCACCCTGTGATCGCACGTTGCCTTGGTCAACATTAATTCATCAGGTTCTATTACACCTCTCGACCATACCGTTTTGTTATAGGATGTATGGTGTAGTAAACATTGTTTTGATTCCCATTTCATTACAATATGTGGTGACTAAAGAACTCATCCCCACGATCACTTCACAAAGGCCTTGGTTTTAAAGGATGTCTCTAGTTTAACTTATTGATTTAACTTCTAAGAATTTTGCTAGTGCAACATTCTTTTGTTTATGGTATATACCTACATGTACTGGGTATGATCATCGTCAAATAACATGAAATATTGATTTCCTCAAAAAGTTGGTGGGGAAATCGGCCACATAGGGTCAGTGTGGACGGCTCAAGTGGTTTTAAAGCATAGTACTTGGCTTTTTGTGGAAAATCTTCTGAACTGTGTTTACTGAGTATGCAGGCTCACAGATGTGATTAACATTTTTTGTTTGAATATCACCAAGTACATTGTTTTCTTCCATGTTAAGCAAAGTATTAAAATTAGGTAGTGAAGCCTAGCATGCGAGAGCCATGTAGGGAATTGGAGTTCAAGAAGCATACCCGTTTGTTGATTTTGAATGATATTTTGTACAAACGATTAAAACTCCTAGGCACTCTTATTAGCAGCTTATTTCATTCCTTTTACAACCACAAATACTCATTCGATGCCCATACCTTGCTCCCATATTCAGTTTGTTGCCCTAGGCTCAAGATATTGCTATATAAATCGGGTATGTAGTAAACATTGCTTATTATTCTTTGTTTGCCATTTTTTTGCAATCAAACGGTATTGATTCATTTCCTTTAGTATGAACCTTTTACCTGTTTCCAAATCTTACGATGACTTTGTGATCGATATCTGTGAAGTGGTTTTGTCGTCTAGTGATATCGCTAGATGCGTCGTTATCCAAGTACGATATTGGGTCTGTTGGTTAAACTGGTTACATTCATGGGTCATGGATTCACGGGCTATGGGTTTTGGATAAGGGTTAGATTTAACTTAAAATTTATAGTAAAAAGATCCAATTATTCACGTTTTATTATAGTTTTAATACTTAGTAGTATGTTTAACCGATTCTTGTGAGTAAATTAGGTAGAGAGTGGGTCAAGATTTGTACCAGATCTTTAGATAAAATTGAGTAGTTACTATTTTATTGTTATTTTTTATTCACCCATGTCGTGTTTTTGTAAGGCTATTTATAGCCATTTGTCTTATTGAATAAAGAAGTAACCTTTGAAATTTTACCTTACATTTATATATACACACTTACGGGAGAAGTGTGTGTGTTGTTGAGAGTGTGGAGTGAGGGACTTGAACCAACATTTGGTATTAAGCCTAGGCCTCAAGAGGCAAAGAAGGTCGGTTTGACAGTTGGTTTCGAAGAGGCGAGTAGCCCTTCTCTGCGGCGTAAACACAGCAGGTTACTAGTGTGTTTCAGGATAGTAGGTTGCTGTTTAGGGGTTGTTCGACAGCAGAAGTCGGAGACTGGAAGTGTTTCGGTGCAATCGTTATCATGGTGGAAATAACGTTTGGGATCAACTTTGATGTTCCGGGCCTGTTAGAGGTGATCAACGAACCTTGATCGGCTTGTTTCGTGAAAAGAGTTTTACCAATGGAAGTGCGTGAAAAACGGGCGTTATGGATCCATCAAAGCATGTGGCTTTGGATTCTGTTTCATTTGGCAGGTGAAAGAAAGTGGTAGAAGGGGCTTTGCTTTCTTGATCGGTGGAAGAAGCCTCTTTGAACAAGGGTGATCAAGAAAAGGTCATGGGATGTTAAGAAAAAGAAAGAAATCGGAGAAACTACATGGTGTTAACATTATGGCGTTAGAGTTCAAATCGGGTGGCTTTGAAGGTGGATTGGGGAAGAGGTCGTTGATCCTTGAAAAGTCAAGATGTTAACGAATGGTTCCAACAAGATAAAAGCCCTGTTACTTGTTACAAGTGTAGTGACCATGATTCGGGTTGAACCGAGAAGACTTGGACGTGACCGAGGAGAAGATCACGTGTCCGGTAAAAGTCGAGATGGAGAAGATGGTGATTCGATTGCTGAGAATGAGTGGTGTGAATAAACCTATTAAGGGGTGATTGATGGTTTAACCGGGTTCATTCACAGATCACGGGTTCACAAGCTATGGGCTTTGGATACAGGTTAGATTTAACTTAAAACTTATAGTAGAATAGACAAGGCTGGCTCAACATATTTAGAGGCCTAACGCAAAACAAAATATTGGGCCTTCGTCTGTATATTATTCAAAAAGGCCTTTAACTCGAATTGACGACATAAACAAATTTTGTTTATAGTTTGGTAGAAAACAACTTAGAGTAGATACAACTTAATTACTGGAACAAAATCAATTGCAAAAGAAAATATTAAATGATAAAAAACAACAACCGATGAAAGTAATGAAAAAACTTAATTATAAATGTAAATTAGAGTTAAAACCCAACAATATATTAAATTGGCAAAAGAACAATACTAGATTGAAGCGATTGAGCATAAATCAATATCAAACAATCATAGTTAGTGTATTAGGTGATTAGTTACAAAAGGAAATTTAGAATTGATGAACCTAAAATAACCGTTAACAGTGAGCAGTCGATGAACTTTTGATGAACATGTTTTGTAAGTGTGTATCGATAAGCCTTCAATCATTTTGTTATTCTTCTTATTTAACTTTAAATTCAAAAATACTTATTGTATTATCACATGTATTTTAGCTTAGAATATAGATAAAAGTAATTTTTTAAAACTTTAGGGCCCTTAAAATTTGGGGGCTTAAAGCGGATGCTTTAGTTGTTTATACTGTACAGACGTCCCTGAGAATAGATCCAATTATTCATGTTTTATTATAGTTTTAATAGTTAGACTTGGTAGTATGTTTGACCAATTACTGTGAGTGAATTGGGTAAAAGAGTGGGTCACGATTTGTACCAGATATTTAGATAAATTTGAGTAGGTAGTATTTTATTGTTATTTTTGATTCACCCACTTCGTGTGTCTGTAAGGCTATTTATAGCCATTTGCCTAATTGAATTAAGAAGTAGAATTTGATATTTTACCTTCCGCAATATATTCATATATACGTACTTACGGAGAAGTATGTGTTGTTGAGAGTGTGGATTGAGGGATCTCAACCAACATGGATCATGGGAATCATTTTTATATAACCCAGCAATGCATAGAAGTGTAACACATTGATGTAAGATTTTATTATTTTAAGAGACTGTGTTAGTCAAGAAACTGTGAAGCTTGAAAGCTCCATACTTTTGTTCTAAGATTTCATTATTTAAGAGATTTTTTGCAAAACCAAAGATTAGCTTCTTGATATCATGACCAAACCAATGAAGCTTGTCACTTTTGTACAACTGAGACATTGTTTTGGAGTTCAGGAGATTAAACTGAATGCATAATTCAGTTTAAGGGGATGAATGATGGGCTTAATGACCATGTTTTTAAGTCGAGTCGTAGGGTATCTGGCTGAGTCGGTTCTTTGTTTTCATTTGAATTGAATGAGTCACAAGGGTTGCTGATTGTGGTGAACGTTGTCTGAAGGCTTTATGTAGGCACTTTCATTCTTGAATCTTGAATAATTTTGTATTTGCACAATGAAATCATCTTCGTTTCTTCAAAATTGTTACGAACCTAAAATTATTACCAGATATACAACTATTAGAAGTGATAATTTAAGTCGGCTGAAGTCAGTTTAAGATTTGATTGGGTAACGACATCCCTAACCACATACGGTCATATGCATACCTGATACCTAATGGGTAATGCGTACTTGATGGTGGGTATGATATTCGGTATGGTTACGGACTAAGATTGTAAAAACCTGATCGATAATGTAGCCAAAGTAATTGGTGGTTATTATTACGTGATATTAACTTTTAGTATCTTTGTTTTAGTTTACGTATTTAACACTATGATATTAATAATTTAACTTTAAACATTAACCTAATTTTTTGTAAGAATGTTTTTTCTTTTTTTAAATTTATATTTGACTTGGCAACCTATTATAAGCATGTTGTTTTTAATCTCTTGATTTTTTTGACTGGTTAATAACTTTATTATTAGTATCATTATGGCTATATGCAATTGAAATTTAATTTAATTGAACTTTACTTAAACATAGGATATGGATTACATTTAATCCAGCTAACCTTCTTAAAATTAGTACGGTCTAACTAATTCAATTTTACGTCAAAAGAGGAGATAGAAGTTTTTATATATGAATTAATGGGATATTAACTAACAATTTTTTTTTCAGTTCTGGTCTCTTATTTTATTTTGTAGCAAATATAAGTTTTAACTCTCTTTTCCCTTGTCACATATTTGCAGGGAAAGAGCTTCGAAACCTTGAAGATTCCTCTCACAAGTGTTAAATTCGCCACACATAATTTTTCAAAGACATACAAAATTTTAGAAAACAAGTACTATACTTGTTACAGAGCAGAACTCAGCCTTTTTGATAAACCAAATCCTTCATCTGTACTTATAAAACGCATCTCTCCAGAAAGAGAATTTTACCAAAGACATCATTTTGTTTCAGAATTTGAAGTTCTTACCCGTGTTAAGCATCCCAACATAGCCACTCTATATGGATTTTGTAATGAAGAATCTGAGATGATACTTGTCACTGAGGATGTTTCTAATGGACACCTTCTTCGTTATTGGGAAGGCTACGAGGACAGATCTGTTTTGACATGGGAAAAACGTTTACGGATTTGCATTGATGTTGCCCACGCATTGAATTACCTTCACGTTGGGATGGAAGACCAAAAGATGATAGTACACCGTGATATTTGTAGCGAAAACATTGGGTTGGATGAGAACTGGGGGGCAAAGATTGTCGGTTTTGAAGAATCTGTAAATCAAGAAGGCCTAGCTACCAAGTGGAGGAATAGAAAGTCCTACACAGATCCAAGTAGTAACGCAATTAATATGGCAAAAAAAGTATCAGATGTTTATAGTTTTGGAGTGGTTTTGTTTGAATCTCTATGTGGGAGGTCAGCCGATGACCCAATTTACCATGGCAATCGGAAAAAAGGGCTGGCCTATGTGGCAAGACAAAGCTATAGCAAGGGAACACTAGAGGAGATGATAGATCCTATCATAAACGATGGACCCAACGAGATCTCTTTGTACACGTTTATTGATATTGGAATTAAGTGTTTGGCAGAAACTCAAGACCGGCGTCCAACAATGAAATTCGTTATCAAGGAACTTGAGAAAGCGTTATTTTATCAAGTAAGTTAATCCCTTAAATCTTTCTCCTTTTGTTTATACACCTAAAATGCTTGTTTATCTTAGATCTAAATAATTAAGTACAAACTGATTTCAACACATAAAATGATTGTCAAGGAACTAGAGTTTTAAAGTCCAAAACCGGTTTTTTACTTGCACCTATATTCAAGCTGTCATTATTA
This sequence comes from Flaveria ramosissima, assembly GCA_025215565.1. Lineage (NCBI taxonomy): Eukaryota > Viridiplantae > Streptophyta > Magnoliopsida > Asterales > Asteraceae > Flaveria > Flaveria ramosissima. The sequence continues at coordinate 20,237,080 of CM046041.1, read as the reverse complement.
CTAGTACTAGTACTACTATTGCTTTCGCCGCCACCACCATGACCACTATCCCTATCACTATCACTACAACCCTCACTACAACGACAATAACATGTGTGGAATAAAACTGAATAAAACCATAGGATTTAGATTCATTTCAAATTATGATTTAATCGCCTTCGATGGTGGCCACATGAGAACCAGGCACACTCTCTCCTTCCTCCCTCTCTTCCCATAGATCCTCCTTTCCTCTTGTTTGTGTTTTCATATTTTCTTGTATCCACACACATGTTAAAACCATGCCAGTTATGCATAGGTCAATTTTACAGCCTTATATAAAACTTGTACAGGCATTAAAAAGCAGTACGCCAAGTATAAACCCTTGAAATTTACTGTTCGAATCGTTTATCTTTAAATAGTATGTTTTAATTTAATGTAATAGGATTTAACTAATTTTAATATTATGAGCTTGGACCTTATTGGCCAACTTTAAATAGCTTATGTCTGGACAGGTATATGTCGATCAAAACGTCTCCCACTAGTATTATATAGTTTGTATTAGAAGTATCTGATGTATAATTATGTGTGTGGATATATATATAGCGCCTCATCACATCTTCTTCTTTAACCATTGTTACTCTCCCTGCCTCTCTTAAACTCGGTGCTACCAACTATTTAAGTTGGAAAACCCAGATTGAAGCCCTCCTCTATGGGCTAGATCTCTTTAAGTACATCAATGGAACCCTTCCTGCACCCAGACCAACCGTTGATGATCCAGGCAACACCACTCCCTGTGCCGATTACAATGCTTGGTTCCGTCAAGATCGTCTCTTGTTCGTTGTCTTGGTTGGTAGTCTTTCCCCGCCTCTCGTCCAGTTGATTACCAATGCTAAATCCTCTCTTGAGGCCTGGAAAATACTTTCCGATACCTATGCCTCCACCTCTTGTGGTCATATAAAACAACTTCAATATCGACTGAAACAAACTACCAAAAGCCCAAACCAAACCGTCACTGATTTTATGCAATCCGTCAAAGCCATCACCGATGAACTTGCTATTCTTGGCAAACAATTGGACCAAGAAGACATTACTGATGTCATCTTAAATGGCTTAGACTACACCTCCTACAAAGCTCCTATTGATGTCGTTCATGCTAGAGACACCCCATTTCATTTCATGAACTTCATGAAAAACTCATGAATCATGAGTTATCATTGGCCCAACAACCCTCTTCTGCCGCCAACGTTCACCAACCAACCACCGCCTTCATTGCCCATACTCTCCCATCTCATAAACCATGGCAAAACTGCAGCCCTTCTCCATCTGCTGGTCTCCTTCCCACCCCACAAAAAGGTTCAACTACCACACAAACCGTCACAACCAACCGTCCCTTCTTAGGCAAATGCCAATTTTGCTTCAACAAAGGTCATTTACTTACCTCTTGTCATGCCTTTTAGAAGATGTACTCACATATCACTCTGCCTCCCTTACCCAGAGGTACCCAAACCACTTCTCCACATGCCCATGTGATGTATTTATTCCAATGGTTGTAAATGAAACTATTCATTCGATTGTATATTTTATACTTCTAGTACTTTGTAAGCAATAGCTTTTCTTGACCTAATGATCCAAACCTCTTTCATCTCTTGATTTGAGACATTCTACGTACACTTTAATCCTTACAATTTCTTCTTTAAGTGTCATTGTGTGCATATTAGAATATTGCTCTACAAATGCAATAATTTGCAAAAACTTATATGGTACTGAATCTAGTAGTTTATGTACCATGGCTTCTTCGACTATTCATTCCTAGGTTCTTAGACTTTGTTTTTAATCTCTGGACATGATTAGTTCCAACGTAAACCATCTTTAAGGTTTCTCAAATATCTTTGGCTGTAATATGAGATGCCACCTGAGTTATAATATCTTATGGAATTGCTTGAAAAAGATAGGTAATTATTGTCCTTTTTTTATTGTCATTGACATTCATTCTTACTGGGGTTCTGCCTTCAAAAAGTTGTTGGCATTCAAATTTCCTTTACACGTACACACTAAATCGTGTAATTTGTAGATGTCGACATTTGTGTTTAGAGGTTTGATAGAGAGAGTGTTCTTGCCGAGAGTCTCTTCCTTACTCTCTTTCATCATCTTGAGTTTTGATGTTGAAATTTGTTAGTGTCTTCTTCTTTTTGTCAATTTTTCGGTACTATGAATTCAATTAAGTTTAACAGGAACTTCTTTTGACTTTCCCTTAATCATAGTTAATTAATTTTGACCCTTCTTAAAAATCAAAAATAATATTTATTGATTTTCCCGTGAATCGTACCTTTAACATTCGGTCGAGCAAATCAAAAATCTATTTTGTAACAGGCATTTCGTTTGTGATTTTCAAACGAATTTGTTGATGAGAGTCCCTGATAATCATATTCTTGTTCAAAACAAACTTGATTTCGTTTTGAAACGCAAACGTGGTTCGGGAAAAACTTGAATGATACAAATGTTATTCTTGATTTTGAAAAAGTTTTTGTATTCGATTCCTAAAGTGGTGTTGGAGTTTCTGTTCCGTTTTGACTCGCTGGAGTTTTCAGTTTTCGAGTGGTTTCCTAGAGCAATGATTTTGGCTTCAAGTTTCTTTTGATCGATTGATGATGGGGATAACTTCTAAATCAAAAATCGATATCGTTGTCGTTGATTTCGGTTCTAATTTTGATTCTCTATTCTTACTTCGCAAAACAAAGAAGAAAATTTCACCTATGTGCTCTGTGAAATCGTGGGAACCCGAGGTTCTGATGCCAATTGATGTTCACAAGGATGGTTTGGATCGATTTCTAGAGAGAATTTAAGAGAATTTTTAGATGCATTAACATTACTAATGAAATATTACATGAGCATTTATACCCCTAAGAACCGGTGTGTCTTACTTGGGGAACAAGGCACCAATTCAGGTATAACTAACACAGTCATGTTATGGGACAATAATAATACAAAACAATCACACTAATGTTTGATAAATCATGTAATCAAGGCGAATACCCTTGAACATTAAAATTAATTTCCAATCGGATTCGAGTAGATACAGATAGACAACGATAGGATTGAGATATAGATTCACCACCCAATCTATTTTCTCATTAGTTTTTGATCAGTACATAAAGATTCCCAATTGCAACTCACGTTGCTACATAATGAGAAAGTAGGATAACTAACTAGAAAATTTAACAAATCACAATAAGAAAACATATAATTGCATGTTGAATGAAAAGTTAAATTCAACTACTGCATGCATGTTGTGAGAACGTAGTTTTGTCTCTATTTTTCTAACAAAATATTAATCAAATATCTTTTCAGTTTTGTTGTCATTTTTCTAGCTGTAATTTTTTCACATATTTGTAGATAAACAACCTGGACCACTTGAAGATGCGTTTCACTGATATTCAGTTAGCCACGAACAATTTCTTAGAGACATACATAATTGCGTCTCGCTCGTGCTATACTTGTTACAGAGCAAAACTCCCTCAAGAAAATCCTTCTTCTGTAGTTGTAAAACGCATCTCTTCTGGACAAAAAGCGTATAGAAAAAATCATCTTGTTGCAGAAATTAAAGTTCTTACTTGTGTTAAGCATCCCAACATAGTCAATCTACTTGGATTTTGTGTTGAAGGTTCTGAGATGATCCTTGTCATTGACAATGTTTCTAATGGATACCTTGGTGATTATTTGGAAAATGATGGCAAGCGTCGTATTTTGACATGGGAAAAACGTTTGAAAATCTGCATTGACGTTGCACATGCGTTGAACTACCTTCACTCTGGGGTGGATGACCAAAAGATAATACACCGTGATATTTATACCTACAACATTGGGTTGGATGAGAACTGGGGGGCAAAAATTGTCGGGTTCGAAGACTCTATGTTTCTGCCTCTATATCAAGAAGCTCTCTATCTCGACCGGAGAGGCAGATCTTGCTACATAGATCCAGAGTATAAGAAGACTAATAAGTTAAAAACAAAATCTGATGTTTATAGTTTCGGAGTAGTTTTGTTCGAAGTTTTATGTGGGAGGCTAGCCGATGACCCAATTTACAAGAAGGAGAGTGAAACGGGGTTGGCCCATGTGGCAAGACGAAGATACTACATGAAAACACTTGAGGACATGATAGATCCTATGTTAAACGAAGAAGCCAATGAAAACAATTTTGTTCTACCCAACAAGGATTCCTTGCACACATTTATTGAAATTGCACATCAATGTGTGACAGAAACTCAAGACCAACGTCCAACAATGAAAGTGGTTGTCAAGGAACTTGAGAAAGCATTACTTTTTCAAGTAAGTCAATGTTCTAAAAAGTTAAACCTCTTTTCGTAAACATGTAAAATTGCTAGTTGATCTTAAGATCAAAATTAATAAAGCACAAGCTGATTTTCATATGAACCGTAGTGTTTGTGTCTGTGTTTGTATTCAAACCGCTGTAGTTTATATTTAGAAACCAGTCTTCAGTTTTTAATATAGAGAGTTCAAGTCCTAAAACTGGTTTTAACTATTATAAAGGTTTTAAAAGGTTATTACCTTATTAAAAATTGCTCTTTTTTCTTTCGTTACTGAAGAGTGTTCGGAATCAAAGTAAAACAATACTTAAGGTCAATTTCAAACTTTTGGAAAGCATTTTGTGCATATTAAAATTAATCCTATATATGTCCGTGTTTTAAGTGTGAGATACCATATCATCATTATTATATTTGTTCTTAATGACTTCCATCACCATTTGAACACCAACCAAGCCACCTTTCTTTGACCAATTTGTAGTCTTCCATTACTGAAATGTACTTTAACAAGCTATTGTTTTCTATAAGCATTTACCCATTCTTATAAATCTATTTCAAACATCATCAATATGTAGTTTTACCCATTTCTATTTTTATCTTCTCATGGTTGACAGGAGAACAAGGACAACCCCAAAATTCTATCTGAAGACATAAAACTGGCCATTGGAATTTAGGAAGGCACTGGAATTTCAAGTAATTATCATGAATGTAGTGTTCCTTAGAATGCATTAATACTTGTTTGCATTTAAATCCGAACGGATTCATTAAGTTCTATACTTTGCTTTTCACGATTCCCATTATTATATACCATTGATAAACTTCGTTCTGTGCTTGGGCTATATTAGTGTTTCCTATTTTCTAATAATAAAAAGCCAAAGATACATCAATAGAGCGGTGCTAAAGAGGTATTTTATCGCATGCAGTTTCAAAAGGTGAAGGAGCTTTAACCACAAGTGCAAGATTGAAAGTCAACCAGGTCGGTGTAAAACTGTAGAACGAACGAAATGATGTACTGGAAAGAAACTCGTTTAGTAACTTTGAAGATTTGAATTGCAAAAATACAAAGAGTACTCTTACTATTTATATGGACTACTAACTTGATGACTAAGGCACAAGGAAAAAAAACAAAAGATAACAATAAACAAAACCATCAAAGTCTATCAGAACTAACTAACTGGATAAACTCAAATAATAAACAATCTAAATATTAATTAACTATATTAATCTCCTCCAAATCAAACCCTCAGATATTATCATATCACCCTTTATGTTTATCCATCTTCAACTTTTATGTAAGTTGACTTTGCTCGTTTCACATTATGGAGAAAATACATGATATTGTAAGTGTAACTATTCTATAAAGCACAAAGATGATCATTTTACTCAATTTAAGACACTTACTGGGTAATTGCTACCAAAAAATTACAACCGAAATCAACGATCGCGAAATTTGCGACTCTTGCGATCGAAATCAAAACGGTCGCACAATTAGTGCTTGAAATTGATGCACTAGCAAAATTAGCGACCGTTCAAGATGCAGTGGCAAAAATATCACACAAATACTGACCTGACAAGATCTAGTAGCAATATGGTCGCAACATTTGCTACTGCCCAAATGTGGTCGCAAGATGGTCACAAAAATTGAAAATGAATGTAAAAAAAATAAAAAATTAATTATTGTTAGCAAAACTATTTCAGTTTAACAATTATATAACTATACAATTCAAAGTTAGATGAACAGTTCTTATATCTTATTCTTAGTTTCGCTTTCTTGCTCACTTCACCTTTTCAAACTTAGATGGATGATTCTCATCATCTGCTCTTTGATTCATGGTCTTTCTCATACGCGTCAGGTTCTCCCTCTCTCCCGATTCATCGTCATGATGATTGTAAGTATATCTTGTTGCCGGGATCGATTTCAGAACCCTAAGCCGCATGTACATATAATTATTCAGCTACTAATATGTTCATAGTTTGCGTCCATGATCTAGTGATTTGTGATGGATTTTGGTGGATTTGTAGTAGATACAAACACTATTGAAGAAGATGTATGATTCAAGCTACTTGTTGTAACAATATTTCTGAATTTTGCCACTGTCACAACGAGGCTGCGGTACGAATCATGATATATTGTCATGTGTTTTTTGTTTTGTTTTTATCTTTTGATTGTTTCTGTTACGTACATGTGTGTCATAATTGCGAGCTAACATAAGTTAGGGTTTTGAAGAACAAGTCGTAGTTACATAAACATGGGCAAGTACATACAAGTCTCTATCATTGTTGATGCTATCCTTTGTGCTAACTACTAGTCTTGAATTATAGGTCTTAATGAACCCATATGCCAAGAAGTATTGCAGGATCGGTGAAGGGGGTCAATGCAACGGTTTCATAGTGTTATGAGAGTTATAACACTTTGCAGATCAAATAGGGAACCGGTTTATGATGAAACAAAGAACACAAGTAAAGAACATAACTGTAACGCCCCGAAAATTTGAAACAAGCCAATTAATAATAATGAGCTTAGTTGGAGGTTATTTAATATAAAAAAAAGAGAAATGAATTATGGACCAAATTAACGTTACGGGTTATGTGTTAGACGAGTTTAAGGTCCCGTGAACACCCGGTATATAAATACAAATCACCCATATCTTTTCTCATTTGCAACTCAAACAACCAACCTTCTAGAGAGAGAGTGTAGAGAGAGAAAGTGGAGAAAAGTGAAGATTTAGGGCTTTATGGATCAAAGGATTGAAGATCTGCATTTTTGGGCATTAAACAACAAGGAAATAGCAAGAATCCTGGTCAGAATCATCATCCAAACGTCCCTTTTAATCATACCCGGATTCTAGGGTTTTAGGGTTTTGAAAAGTGGTAAAGAATCAGCACAAAAGTCACATTTTTATGCATGAAATCACGTAAAAAGCTTAGATATAAGTTCATGGATGAAAAACTAAGGATTTCGATGTAAAAAGTTGAAGTTTTGGGTTAAAAACGGGCTGGATAGTCATTTTTATGCGTCTAGAGAAACCGTGAGTTCTTCTAGAGAAACTGTCAGTTCGTCTAGAGAAACTGGTCAGTTCTTCCTGCAAAACTATGGATTCATCTAGCGAAACTATAGTTTCACAGCCATGCATTCCAACGAAAATTGGGCGAAAATGCCACGCGAAACTAGCCGCGAATCTAGCAGCGAAACTAGCAGAGAAACTAGTAGAGAAACTGTGTAGAAAATGACCTGTTTGTATGTTAACTCATATGCAGACTGTGTATCGTGAGCATACTTTAGGTGAAGTTATTTGCGGAGGCCAGGTGAGTTCTAGATCCTCTCTTTTACAAGTTTTCAATGGTTTTTGGGGCTATTATGCATACCTTCGTGATGTTAAATGCTTAACTATACGACTTTTGAGATGTTAGCTGTAAGATGTATGATTACTGTACGAGAAGTAGGATGAATAGTTAAGCAAGTGCTTGATAGGCTTAGTGATACGAATGTGCCTACTTATGATGCTTTATGAGGTTTACGATGTATTATGATACCTTAAACTACTTTCTCTCACGATGAAAAAGATTTTTATGAAAGCTTTACTTGAATGATATATGTGTACTAAGGGGGTGTTTGGAAGCCTCTTAATCAGCCTCTTAATGGTTCAAATGTCTGAATGGTTCAGCATTTGATGGTTCAGACTGTTTGTTTCGCGAGCAAATGTCTAAATGGTTAAGACATTTGCCTCTGGATGGTTAAGCATTATACTAGTGCTGAATTGTTAAGAGGTCTAATGCTGAATGGTTAACACCTCTTAGCTGAATTGGTCATACATTTGCATTTGAATAGTTAAATGATATACTAGCTCTTAATGGTTCAGACTTCTTAATGGTTCAGCACTTAATGATTCAGACCTCTTATTGGTTTAACACTTAATCATTCAGAAGTTGCCAAACAGCCCCTAAGTAAAGTATTATGTAAAGAGAAGGGAAAGATAATATTAATGAGAAGTGGAACTTTACAAATGTTACCCCTAGCCCGCTTGATGATGAAAAGTCTTGCAAGCACTATGATAGACTTCACTTATGTGAGTCTGATGTATGATGATGGATCCGTATTCATGAGCAGGCTACGTGCCTTGTAGTGTGGATCAACTGTCGGGGGTTAGCTAACATGATGATGTGTACCGATAGGGATTGACATTCGTTGTCGATCAACAGAGAGCTCTTGCTTTGTGCAATCTCGTTTATGATGAAGTGAAAGATAACGAAAGAAAATGTTATGTATTATGATGTATGCATGGTTATTATAAGAAGGATAAAGTTTATATTTTCTTATATTAACAAAAACTAGAACTCACTCAGCAAAGCTGACTTTTATGCATAATAGTTGGCAGGTAATGATACAGCTGAGGAGTGCAGGCATGGATGAGATAACTACTGGAACGATCCGAGTCTGACATTCTATATTTTAAGACGATGATCGTAACTGTGAAGTTTTTATGATACAACTACAAGAACAATGTTTTGTCATGTATTTACAATTATATATGAAATGTTTAAATTCCGCTGCAAAATGTCATGCTTTAAATGTTTTACGCTATGAATGACCAACTGTAAGCGTTCTGGAAGCGGGGCCTTACAAGTTGGTATCAAAGCCAATATTTAAGAGACTTGGATAAATTATTTTAAAACCAAGACTTAAACTAAGAATGGGACGAAAGGAAAAGGGATGTCAGTCGTAGTAGCTACATGCCTGCAGGTAAATGTTTTATGTAAACCTTTTATGTAAATTAATGGAAAACGGAATTATGTGCGTGTGTTATGTGAATTATGTGCTTTTAGTAGATTTGGATACTAATGTAGTCAGGATAGGAAATGCTTGGGGAATGAATAGTAAAGTAAGTGGCTAATAACAACTGGCCACTGTAATTAGGGACTTACTATACTTGACATAATCTGAGATATTACCTTGAATGACCCTGTTGGTATTTGAGTCTTATAGGATTAGAGATGACTGGTGATAGAAATGGAAGGCCATAGGTTTCCTGCTAGACTGTTTGTGATGGCCTTAGGAGGATTTGATATAGTCCTAGAGATGGATTGGTTAGCAGCCTATGAGGAAAATATCGTGTGTCGCAAGAAGATGATTCGATTGATCGCGTCCGATGGAAGTTTGGTGACGATTTATGGCGATAGAGTTTGCACGGTACCGAAAGTAAATTTCGATGGTGGTGGCGGAGAAGTTCATGAGACGTGGATGTGGTGCCTATCTGGCCTATGTGAAGGATGTAGATGCGACAACACTACGATTGTCGGACGTACCGGTCATGTGTGATTTCCCGGACGTGTTCCCGGAGGATCTACCGGGTGTCCAACCTAACCGTGAGATTGAGCACCAAATCGATCTGGTACCTGGTGCCCAACCTGTTACTAAGGTGCTGTATCGTCTGGCTCCATCTGAGATGAAGGAATTGATGACTCAACTGTAAGACTTGCTAGATAAGAGGTTCATTCGACTGAGTATCTCTCCATGGGTGCTCTAGTCTCATCTATAAAGAAGGACAATAGTATGAGGATGTGCATTGACTACCGTGAGTTGAATAAGATGACCGTAAAGAATTGGTATTTGTTACCGAGGATCGATGATCTATTCGATCAGCTCCAGGGTGCCAGTTGGTTTTCGATGATTGACATGCGGTCTGGTTACCATCAACTGAAGTTGAAAGAAAAAGACATTCCTAAGACAGTGTTCCTACGCGTAATGGACACTACGAATTTCTCGTCATGTCCTTTGGTTTAACCAACGCGCCAACTGCTTTAAAGGATCTTCTGAATTGGGTATGTCGTCCGATGTTGGATAAATCGGTGATAAAGTTCATTGACAACATTTTGATTTATTCAAAAAGTGAAGAGGAACATGCTGATCATATTTGAGAAGTATTGGAGACGCTCAGAAGTGAGAAGTTATAACGTAAGTTCTCTAAATGCGCATTTTGGCTAAGAAGTTCAATTTCTGGGTCATGTGGTTGATCCTGAGGGGATCAAGGTGGACCCTACGAAGGTTGAAGCGGTGATGCAATAGGAACCTCCAAACACACCATCTGTAATTCGCAGTTTCTTAGGCCTGGCAGGTTACTACAGGAGGTTTATCTAGGCTTTCTTCAAGATAGCTTCTCCTTTGACTAAGCTGACCTGACAAGACGTAAAGTATGAATGGGGTACTGATCAGGAGAATTTCTTCCTAGAACTGAAGATGAGGTTAACTCAAGCCCCTGTTTTGACGTTACCTGAAGGTAATGAGGATCTGGTAGTCTACTCGGATGCCTCGTACGCAGGATTGGGTTGTGTGTTGATGCAACGAGGGAAGGTGATAGTATATGTTTCAAGACATCAAAGGTCCACGAGGCCAATTATCCTACCCATGATTTGGAGTTGGCGGCGGTGGTGTTTGCATTGTAGATTTGGAGACACTACCTATATGGGTGAAGTGCACCATCTTCACTGATCATAAAAGTTTGAAGTATTTCTTCGAACAAAAGGAACTCAACATGAGGCAGAGGAGGTGGTTGGAACTGATCAAGGATTATGACTGCGAAATTCACTACCATCCGGGCAAGGCCAACATGGTGGCAGATGCCCTTAGCCGAAAGGAGAGACCCAAGCCTAGTTGATTATAACCTCCGATGTGATGAAGCATGTCAAAACATTTCAGGACGAAGCGCTAAAAGAAGATCAGATTAACTCCGAAAGAATGAAAGGTCTAGTCGTCGAGTTGGGGGAGAACACTCTTGGTGTAAGGACCCGATCGGGGCGGATGTGGATTCCTCGTTATGGGGATCTACGGGGAAGATCATGGATGAGGCTCACAAGACTCGATATTCCATTCATCCCGGTGCCACGAATATGTATCAGGATTTGAAGAAAGATTACTGGTAGCCGATAATGAAGCGTGACGTGGCTAAGTACGTGAGCAAGTACCTGACTTGTTTGAAAGTGAAGGCAGAGCATCAAAAGCCATACGGGAAGATCTAACCCTTGGAAATAACCGAGTGGAAATGGGAGCACATCACCATAGACTTCATTACAAAGTTGCGACATACGGCAAAGGGATACGATGCCATATGGGTGATAGTTGATCGCTAACGAAGAGTGCTCACTTCCTGTCGATCCATGAGACGTTTTTATCTGAGAGATTGGCGGATCTATTTATCAAAGAGACTATAACTCGTCATGGTGTACCGGTGTCTATCGTGTCTGACCGTGACACTTGGTTTACATCCATGTTTTGGAAGAGATTTCATGATGCGATGGGGACGAGGTTACATATCAATACGGCTTACCATCCTCAGACAGATGGTCAGTCGGAGGGAACCATTTTGACGCAAGAAGATATGCTTCGTGCATGCGTCATTGATTTTGGTGGAAGGTGGGACGAACACTTACCGTTACCCGAGTTCTCATATAACAACAGTTATCATGCCAACATTGGTATGCCCTCTTATGAGATGCTATATGGTAGAAGGTGTAGGAAGCCCGTGTGTTGGGGCGATATCAGGCAGAAGGAGTTGGGAAGCATTGAGGTTATTGAGGCTACGACCGAAAAGTTGGAGAAGATCAAGGCCTTTATGAAGGCAGCAAAGGATAGACAAAAGTCGTACGCCGACAAGAGACGTAGACTGATCGAATTCAAGGTGGGTGATAAAGTGATGTTGAAAATTTCGCCTTGGAAAGGGATCATCAGGTTCACGAAGCGGGGAAAGTTAAACCCAAGGTATATAGGACCCGTCCGAATCATTGCTCGGGTAGGGGAAGTTGCCTATCGATTAGAGTGGCCCGATGAGCTAAGTGGGATTCATCCAACATTCCATGTAACTCATTTGAGGAAGTGTTTAGCCGACGAGGATATGATGGTTTCACTTGAGGATATCGAGGTGGGTTAACGACTCGATTATGTGGAGCAAACAGTGGCCATCATTGACAGAAAAGAGAAAAGGCTAAGGAATAAAGTGGTTCCACTTATGCAAGTATAGTGAAAGCACAGAAAAGGATCGGAATCTATGTGGGAGACTGAGGAGAAGATGACAAAGCATTATCCTCAATTGCTTAATGACTGACAGGTTTCGAGGACGAAACCTAAATAAGTGGGGGAGACTTGTAACGCCCCGAAAATTCGAAACAAGCCAACTAATAATAATGAGCTTAGTTGGGGGTTATTTAATATAAAAAAAGAGATAAATGGATTATGGACCAAATTAACCTTACGGGTTATGTGTTAGACAAGTTTAAGGTCCCGTGAACACCCGGTATATAAATACAAATCACCCATATTCTTTCTCATTTTGAATCTCAAGTAACCAACCTTCTAGAGAGAGAGTGTAGAGAGAGAAAGTGACGAAAAGTCAAGATTTAAGGCTTTATGGATCAAGGGATTGTAGATATGCGTTTTTGGGCACAAAATAACAAGGAAATAGCAAGAATCTAGGTAAGAATCATCATCTAGACGTCCCTTTTAATCATACTCGGATTATAGGGTTTTGGGGTTTTGAAAAGTGGTAAAGAATCAACACAAATCACGTTTTTATGCATGAAATCATGTAAAAAGCTTACATATAAGTTAATGGATGAAAACTAAGGATTTGGATGTAAAAAAATTGAAGTCTTGGGTTAAAAACGGGTTGGATCGTCATTTTTATGTGTCCAGAGAACTGTGAGTTCGTCTAGAGAAACTGTTAGTTTGTCCAAAGAAACTTCAGTTCTTTCTGCGAAACTGTGGATTCATCTAGCGAAACTATAGTTTCGCAGCCATGCATTCCAACGAAAGTTGGGCGAAAATAGCATGCAAAACTAGCAGAGAAACTAGCAGCGAAACTAGCAGAGAAACTAGCATAGAAACTGTGTAGAAAATGACCTGTTTGTATGTTAACTCATATACAGACTGTGTATCGTGAACATACTTTAGGTGAAGTTATTTGCGGAGACCAGGTGAGTTCTAGATCCCGTCTTTTACAAGTTTTCAATGGTTTTTGGGGCTATTATGCATACCTTTGTGATGTTAAATGCTTAACTATACGACTTTTGAGATGTTAGCCGTAAGATGTATGATTACTATACAAGAAGTAGGATGAATAGTTAAGCTAGTGCTCGATAGTCTAAGTGATACGAATGTGCCTACTTATGATGCTTTATGAGATTTACGACATATTATGATGCATTAAACTACTTTCCTTCACGATGAAAAAGATTTTTATGAAAGCTTTACTAGAATGATATATGTGTACTAAGTAAAGTATTATGTAAAGAGAAGGGAAAGATAATATTAATGAGAAGTGGAACTTAACTAATGTTACCTCGGGCCCGTTTGATGATGAAAAGTCTTGCAAGCATTATGATAGACTTCACTTATGTGAGTTTGATGTATGATGATGGATCCGTATTCATGAGCGGGCTATGTGTCTTGCAGTGTGGATCAACTGTCGGGGGTTAGCTACCATGATGATGTGTACCGATAGAGATTGACATTCGTTATCAATCAAGAGGGATCTCTTGCTTTGTGCAATCTCGTTTATGATGAAGTGAAAGATAACGAAAGAAAGAAAGATAATGAACATGCTTATTAAGACACAAGAAATGTTATGTATTATGATGTATGCATGGTCATTATAAGAAGGATAAAGTTTATGTTTTCTTATATTAACAAAAACTAGAACTCACTCAACAAAGCTGACTTTTATACATAATAGTTGGCAGGTAATGATACAGCTGAGGAGTGCAGGCATGGATGAGATAACTACTTGAACGATCCGAGTTTGGCATTCTATATTTGAGACGATGATCGTAATTATCAAGTTTATATGATACAACTATAAGAACAATGTTTTGTCATGTATTTACAATTATATATGAAAAGTTTAAATTTCGCTGCAAAATGTCATGCTTTAAATGTTTTACGCTATGAATGACCAACTGTAAGCGTTCCGGAAACGGGGCCTTACAATAACAAGAACAAGAACAAGAACACACTAATAAGGTTTTCAAGAATGATGTATAAGTTCTTACAAGTGTTACAAAAGCTTATCTCCAAACTACAAGTACTTGAGATACTTTATACTACATCCTACAGCCAACCACACTTTGAAGGCGAGCCGGAAAAACTAATCTTGACAACAAGATCAATGTAGAGTCAAAAGGCAGATTGACTTTTGACTAGTGACTATGACATGCCATAGCTCACATTCTTATCTATTACAAAAGGATAAAAGTACATAGTTGGAAAGTTACAGATTCAACAGCTTAATTCACAGTTGACAAAAGCATGGACTTTTTACCAACTCATGCGAGTTGGTGAGTCTTTAGAGATGGTAGCAGAAAGGTGTTTCAGCTTTTGTCAAAAGCATGTCAGAGAAGACATGCCTTCTTTGTATTCAAAAGAAATCAGTCTTGGCTTCGGAAGACTTTGTCTTTGATGCTTCGAAAGACTTCATCTTTGGCTTCGAAAGAATTGGTAATTTGCTTTCGAAAGACTTGATACTTAGTATAATTCACTGAATTATATCAAATCTTCCAAAGTAACTTCCTTTTACTTCACATATGCATGCTGAGAGCTCTTTGGTTGCATCAGCCTCTAAGTGTAATCCTTACAAACTCCCCTAGTTGATGCTACCAAAACTAAAGGAGAACTTTGATGCTTGATCTTCATCTGTTGACAGTCCTTATCAGAATCAAGACCATTACCTTCATCATCAGTTGGTTAGGATTCCTCAGACTTTCAAAGTATCTCCTCATGTCATAGAGATCATGCAGAGGGAGGTCAAGTATGTTTTGCTAGAAGTACATGTCTTGACCCTCTTGATCTCTAGTGACATACCATCTATCTGGGTTAGTAGCAAATACCCAAGACAAGATGGGTCTCTCTAGCAAGAGGCTCTAATATGAGTGAACATTGTTGAGTAGCCTCTTCTTGAGCATCCTCAGGATGTTCTGACCCATCCTAAGATGCAAAGGTGGATGCCTTGGACTTCTTCTTCTTCTTCTTGTCCCTTCTGATGGCCATCCTCTTCCTCTTTCTGTACTTTAACTAAGAAGGCTGGCCTGTAGTACCAAAAGGTTCTTGTTTGTCCTTCTCAGTTGGGTCCTTTTCCTTCACAAGTTCAGAAGGAGAAGGATCAGGACCTTTCTTACGATTAGAAGATGAAGTTGGTTGTGATACAACACTAGGTTCAGGTTGTCTTGTATCTTGGGGTTCAACCTTGACCTCAGCTTGAGGTGCAGTGTGACTTGGTGGAGAATGCAAGTCAACCAGCTCACCCCTTTAGATCTTTTGCTTGATCACTCTAATGTGCTCATCAATGGTCGATAGAGACATTGGACCAAGTCTCCTTCCAGTGATTCCATACAGTTTCAAGAAGCTCACCATCTTTTGTCTATCAGCAGAATTCTTCTGATTGGCTCTGATGGTGGCTCTTGACTTTACAGCTTTTTCCCTCATCTTCCTTTTAGTAGCTTTTTGCTCTTTTAATACTTCTTGCTCAAGCTGCTTGAGGTATTCATATTCAATGTATTCATAGGATAAGGGAAGAAGGTCTGCTACTTGTCAGAGACCTGTGGCACTCAGGTAGGTTCTCATGTTTTGCTTGTCTTGTTTCCTACCTACCTGAGTTTGTTGCTTAGTAGCCACAGCCTCTGCCTCAGGGCTTTCCTGAACTGGGGAGAGAGTAGGAGCTTTGTAGAGACTCTTCCTCTCCTTTCTTTAATTTTGAGGAGCAATTCAGCATCCTCAGCTTCTTTTCTCTCCTTTAACACTTCCATATCAGCCAGTTCATTCAATTCCTCTAAGGGGAGAGAGATGAGTTTATCAACATTGTAGTTCCTAGACCCCAGATAGTTCAATCTGGCTGCCCTCAACTTATCTTCTTGAGTGCTTGGCCTGGGCGTAGCCCAGATTGCAGCTTCCATAAAGCCAGGGGTCTCACTTGAACTCTATTCCCTTGTCTTCCTCTTCTTCTATCTCTTCTCCTCCTCAATCTCCTGAGAGGTCATCGTCCTCTTCCCTTTATCAGTCACAAGCCTGTATGACTCAGGGTGGAGAGAGCTTTGGCCTTCATTGCTTGGTGTTGCACTTGAGCTCTAGCAAGAGAGAGGTTGTGAGACACCAGCTGGTGCCTCACTAAGGGTAATGGGGGTTGAAGAAGCTCCTATCTCAAGATTCACATGCTCAACTACTGGGCCTTCAGCTAAGGTTTCCCCTTCGAAGCTAATCTAGGGTCCACCTCAGCATCCAGTTGACCAACAGTCTTGCATGCTAGCCTCTGTCTATATAGCTTGGTTCTTCTTTTGAACTCTTCAAGCACCTTATCTTGAATCCTATCAGCTAACCTTGCAGCTTTCCTGTTTTGACTTGGATTGGCAAGGGGCAGGTCAACTAGATAGGTGTAAGGATTCTTATAAGTCTGATTCAGCCAAAACATTCAAAGTCTCTCTGCATGCATGCATTAAAGAACATAAGTAGAAATGCTTCGGAAGTTTTACACCTTGCACTAGAAATATTCCAAGTGTAAAATCTTCCAAAGCCAAGACCAACATCTTCCGAAGCCAAAAGTGAAGTCTTCCGAAGCTTCAAACACAAAGTCTTCCGAAGCCAAAGAGTGAAGACAGATTTCTTCCGAAGACTTTTAAAGACATGCCTTTATCTGATGTACTTTACCATAAAGCTGGACCACCTTTCCGCTGCAACTCTGTAAAGTCACCAACTTACATGAGTTGGTGAAAAGGTCCATGCTTTTGGTAATTGTACATTGAGGTCTTGAGTCTGTGCTTTCTACTTTATGTACTTTTATCCTTTTGTAATATATTAGGATGTGAGCTATGGCATGTCATAGTCACTAGTCAAATAGCAAATCTGCCTTTTGACTCTACATTTGATTTTGTGTGTTGTCTAGTCTTATGTATCCAGCTGGCCTTCAAAGTATGACCAACTGTAGGATTTAGTATATGTATCTCAAGTACTTGTAACTTTCTATGTATGCTTTGTAATATTTGTAATAGAACTTGAGAAGCAATATAAAACATTCTTGAAAACCAATAACTTGTGTTGTTTGCCATCTTGTTCTGTCTCATTCTTACTTGTGTTCTTAGCATCTTTCACTAAAGTTAACCAGTTCCCTATTTGATCTGTTAAGTGTTCTAAGTTACTCTCCTCATTGCGTTGTTGTGTTGTAAGTGCATACCCTTCAATGGTCCTGCATTTGGTATCAGAGCATTCCAGGCTCTTGATATAAGATCTCACCATATTTAGATCCCTCACACACACAAAATACTTAACAACTCAAATGGTAGCTATTACCAAAGCTGATATGGAAACTGGAACTATGACAAAGTCTCCACTGATCACTCTTGAAAACTTTGATACTTGGTGTCAAAGAATGGAAGGCTTCATCAAGTCTCAAGACTCCACGATGTGGGACTCTGTTGTTGAAGGACCTTACATACCAAGCACCACTTCTACTACTGGTGGTGGTATGATTCCAAAGACTGTGGTTGATTATTCTGAAGAAGACACGAAGATAATAGAGATTGATCAGAAAGCCATGACAGCCCTTCAAACTGCTCTTCCAAACTCCATCTATAGAGGTTTCAAGAAGTGCAAAACTGCCAAGCAACTATAGGAAGCACTGAAGCTGATGTATGAGGGGTCTACCGAAGCAAAGGAGAACAAGAAGGATCTCCTGAAGCAACAGTTTGAAAACTTTACCTTTAAGGTAGGTGAAACCATAACTCAACAATACTTTAGGTATGTTGAGATTGTGGATACTCTAATGGATGTTGGAGTAACTCTTGAGAACAGGGACATTGTAGGGAAGTTTATGTCCTCTCTTCCTAGACAATGGACACATTACTGTGTTGTTATCAAGAGAATTGAGAACCTTAAGACTCTTACTCTTACAGAGTTGTATGGTATTCTTAGTGGCTACCAGATGGAGATGAACATGCAAAACATATCTAGTAACTCCAGCAATCAATTGAGTTCAGCCCTCCATGTGATTGAAAGGAAAAACATTAAACCACAACATCATCTTATATGCTACACTGACAACTCACAAAAGGGCCATTTCATCACCTTCCCAAAGACTCCAAGGGAAAGCTACACTCAAGGAAGTCCTTTGCAAGAGACAAATTCTTCTCATGCTTTTGTCTCTGCTGATGAAACCACAATCAACTTTCTCTTCACCCTTGAAGATTTGGACTGTATCCATCCAGATTATTTAGAGTACATGGAGATAGTCCAGCAGATGGCTCTTCTCACTCACAAAGCCAAGAAGTTCTATAAGAGGACAAGGAGAAAGTTTTCAAGCAATGCAGCCAGTGAAAAGTTTGGGCTAGATAAAAGCAAAGTAAAGTGTTACAACTGTAACCAAATGAGACACTTTGCAAGGGAGTGTAAGACACCAAGGACAAATGGTGGCCAAGCACAAACCAGACCAAACTACACTGAGAAAGCCCCCAGAATGAGAAGCCAAAGCAGCAAGCTGTAGTTGCTGTTGAAGAAGGAGGCTTTGACTGGAGCTTTCAGGTAGAAGATGCATCTCCAAACCAAGCACTCATGGCAGACCATTATGAAGCCAAGGTATTGGAACATCTTTGTACTCCTGAATGCATTGCTAAAGTCAATAGATACAGGTCCTATAACTTAGAAATGAGATATGATCTTGAGTCCTGAAATATTTCAAAAGCTAATTTAAAATAGCCGAAAATGATTATAAACTAAAGATAGAGGACTTAGAGAAAACTATTTCAACTCTTAAACAAGAGCATACAAACTACAGGACTCAGATCAAATACCTTATTACTAAGCTAACTAAATGCCAGGCTGAGCTTGTGATCAGCAAAGCCAAGGCAGAAAAATGTGTTCTTGAAGAAAAGACCTTAAAGAACATAATATCCTCATCCTTGCATGAAAAAGTTTGTTATCAAAATAAGCAGGGTCTGGGATCTTGTGAGATAGCTCCTCCACACACAATCTTGTTTGTAAGATCTTCTAGGTTTGGAACTTGTGAAGATGAGCTTCCCTTTATAGATCCTGTGACTGAAGAGGATGAAGAGGAGATGGTGGAGAATGGCTCAGATAAGAGTGAAGAAGAGCATTCTAAGAAGGGTCACCATCCCTCTGAGGAGAGCAAAGCCGTTGGGATGACCAAGTCAAGGAGAAAGAACTTGATCAGGAAGGCCAAGAGAAAGTCCAAAAAGGCTCAAGAGATCAAGGCCACCTTCAATTCAGTACAGAAACAAGTCTTATCTCTAAAGGATTTGAAGTGGTCAAGGGTGAAGACACCAACTTGAACTCCATCAACAAGAGTTCTGGTTCATGTCCAAATCATCCCATCATCAAGAAGAAGGCTGATCAGTTGTCCACCACTTCTGTACAACCTGAACCATCTAGCTCCACAGGTAGTTCTATCCTCACAAGAATTGCCACAACATCTGCAAAGATGAAGATGGAGAAGAAAAGTGATCAAGTTCGGCCTTGCTCACAAAAGAAAACTCATAGAAGGAAGAAAATGGACCGTGTTATGTGTGGGAGTACCTCTCATCTTGCTAAGGATTGTGTTTACAATCCAAAGAGTACTTTCCACATGACCAAGAAAGAAACTTTTAAGACTTTGGAGAAGAAGAAGCAAGCTTCGAAAGGAAAATCTGTTTCCTTCGGAAGCTCCAAAATGAAGAAGAAGACAAGTGGAAACTTGCCTTCGGAAGAAAATTTGGTCTCGGAAGAAAGGACTACTACCGAAGCACTGAAGCCTGTTGCAGTGCAAGCAAGATCTTCTGAAGGTCCAGTCATCAAAACTTCCGAAGTCATCAAAACTTCCGAAGTATTAAAGGTCAGGTCTAAGCATCCAAAGGTGGTGTGGAAGTTAAAGAAAGACCAAGTGGCTGAAAGTTCTTCATCAACATCAACAAATGATTCCTCTAGCATGACTATAGGATCAATTACTGTTGCATTGTCTTCAACTTCTTTTGATGAGCCCAAGACCAATAAGGATTGGGTTTCCAAATGTAACTAACCATCTCTTTTATGCAGGAACAACTCAAGACAAAGAGAAATGTATGGATCATTAATAGTGGCTGTTCGAGGCACATGACAGGCAATAGGTCACTACTCCAAAAGTTTGAAAAAATTGATGGAGGACCAGTTGCTTTTGGAGGAGATGCAGGAGGTTACATTAAAAGAAGGGACAAGGTCATAAATGGTAAGCTCAGTATTGAGAAGGTAAACTTTGTCAAGAAGCTTGGGTACAATCTTTTGAGTGTATCCTAATTTTGTGATCAGAGTCATAACATGCTCTTCACTGAGCATGAGTGCATTGTTCTCAGGCCCAGGTTGGTCATTCGTCATGAGCACATCCTGCTCAGAGCCCCCAAGAAAAGGAACATGTACAAGATGGATTTGCAAGAAACATCTCCCTTAGGAGAAGTTTCACGCTTTCTATCTAAAGCAAATAATGATGAGTCTTTCCTTTGGCATAAAAGAATATGCCATGTAAACTTTAAAAACATTGAATAAACTAATTAAGAATGATTTGGTAACTAGAATACCAAAGAAAGAGTTTACAAGTGATGACCACTGTGTTGCATGCCTGAAGGGAAGCAACACAAGGTATCTCACAAGCCAAAGGAAAGAAATTCCATCATTAATCCCCTACACTTATTACATATTGATCTCTTTGGCCCCACCAGTGTAATGAGTCTAGGAATGACCTCCTATTGTTTGGTGATCACGGAAGACTTTACAAGGTTCACTTGGGTATTCTTTCTTAGAACTAAGGATGAGACCCTTGAGATTCTGAAGAATATCATCTTAAATATTGAGAATTAATGTGATCACAAGGTCAAAAGCATAAGATGTGATCAAGGAACTGAATTCAAGAATCAAATCCTTGATACATTTTGTGATGAAAATGGTATTACAAGACAATATAGTGCTCCTAGGACTCCTCAGCAAAATAGTGTTGCTGAGAGGAGAAACAAGACACTAATTGAAGCTGCAAGAACTATGTTGTCTGACTCTAAACTGCCCATCACCTTCTAGGCAGAGGCAGTGAACACTGCTTGCTATGTGCAAAACAGAGTTTTAGTGGTTAAGACACATGGTATGACTCCTTATGAACTTTGGCACAAGAGAAAACCTTTCAAGTGTTTTCTCAGGTCATTTGGATGTCCTTGCACCATCTTGAATACCAAAGATCAAATTACCAAGTTTGCTGAGAAATCAGATGATGGACACTTCATTGGATACTCTTCTCAAGCTAAAGCTTATAGAGTATACAATCTCAGAACTAAAATAGTTGAGGAGTCTGCCAATGTGACTTTCAATGAGCACACTCCTAGTGTGAAAGGTTCTGGTCCGGATTGGCTATTTGATCTTGATTTAGTTACCAACTGTTTTAACAAATCTTGCGAGAATATTTCAGGGTCCACAGATATACTACCTACAAGTGATCCTGACCTAAGATTTGAGCAAAGAAGACCTTCAAGCTACACATCTTCAGCTCCAGTGGTAACCAATCCTACAAATGAAGCTTCTACCAGTACAAATGACAAATCCTGCTGATACTTCTAGGGTGCCTTCAAATTCCAACTTAGAGGCACAAAACTCAGATGAAGGAGCTTCAAATATTGGAGAAAATGGTGGCGGTGAAAGTGATCAGGAATTTCTTGATGCTGATAACCACTCCATTGAAGACAACATCAATGATGTCACACACTCATTGGATCAAGTCAATCTTGATAAGTGTGCTGATGTGGAGGGTGAATCTTCTTTGCCAAATCAGAATTTCTCAAATTTAGATCTGTCTAAGCAACTTGCTGTGATCCCTCAGCTAAGGATCCACAAGTCTCATCCTACCACAAACATCATTGGAGAGTTGATTCAGGGGTGAGAACAAGAGGGCAAACCCATGATGCAAATGCTTGTCTTCACTCTTGTTTCTTGTCCCAGATAGAGCCAAAGAAAATTGATGAGGCTCTAATGATGGAAGTTGGGTTGAAGCTATGCAAGAGGAGCTGCTTCAATTCCAAAGGCAAAAGGTTTGGAACGTATGTCCTCTTCCTCCAGGGAAAACTACCATAGGAACCAAATGGGTGTTCAGGAATAAAAAAGATGATAGATGACTTGTCATCAAGAACAAGGCAAGACTAGTTGTTCAAGGGTATAATCAAGAAGAAGGAATTGGCTACACAGATGTTTTTGCTCTTGTAGCAAAACTTGAAGCTGTTAGGATATTACTAGCTTTTGCTGCATCCAAGAACTTCAAGGTCTACCAACTTGATGTCTAGTGTGCTTTTCTCTATGGGATGATTGATGAAGAGCCGAAGAGGTGTATGTCTGACAACCACCTGGGTTTGCAGATCCTGATCATCCTGATTATGTCTGCAGGCTTGATAAAGCTCTTTATTGGTTGCACCAAGCACCAAGGAAGTAGTATGAGACTCTATCTCAGTATCTCTGTCAGCATGGCTACAAAAGGGGTACTATATATGGAACTCTCTTCATCAAAGGAACATGAAATGACATAATGCTAGTTCAAGTATATGTAGATGACATTATCTTTGGGTCAACTAATCCAAAACTCTGCAAAGACCTTGAGAAGCTAATGAAGGACAGGTTTGAAATGAGTGCCATAGGGGAACTCAGTTTCTTTCTAGGAATTCAAGTGAAGCAAGTTGACAATGGCATCTTCATAAGTCAGTCAAAGTATGTAGAAGACATACTTAAGAAATTCAACATGACTGATTGTAAGGTTGCTTAGACACCCATAGCCAGAAATCACTCCCTTGGACCTGATCTTGAGGGGGAGTGTGTTGATAAACATCTCTAAAGGGCAATGATTGGGTCTCTTATGTACCTCACAACTAGCAGGCAAGATATCATGTTTGCTACATGCATTTGTGCAAGATATCAAGCCAACCCCAAGATGTCACACCTGGTCACTATCAAAAGAATTTTAAGATATCTCAAGGGTGCTCCATCACTTGGCCTTTGGTATCCAAAGAATTCTGACTTTAATATATATGCTAATACAGATAGTGACTATGGTGGTTGTAACATGACTGCAAAGTTTACATCAGGGGGATGTCAGTTTCTTGGTGGAAGAGTAGTCTCTTGGCAATGTAAGAAACAATCCTGTGTGTCTGCATTAACTGCTGAGGCTGAATACATTGCTGCTAGAAGCTGATGTGCTCAAGTGCTTTGGATTCAAAATCAGATATCTGGACTATGGATTCAATTTCAAGGAGACTCCCATCCACATAGACAATAACAGTGCTATCTCAATCACAAAAATCCTGTGCAGCACTCAAGGAAAAAGCATATCAATATTAGGTATCATTTGATTAGAGATAACTTTGAAAAGGGATTAATCAAACTAGTCAAAGTAAACACAAATAAACAATATGCTGATCTGTTCACCAAAGCTTTTGATGAGCAGAGATTAAAATATCTTGTATCAGCTATTGGGATTATTAACTTTGAATAGCTTTTCTTAAAACTTAATCATATTATTTTTAAAACCTGTGTGTCCTAAGTTGTCTATTTCATCACCTTCATAAGCTCTTGTTTTGTTTAGAAGAAAATCTTTTCAAAAGACATTTCTTAGATTTTTGAAAATTTTGATCTCTTTTCTTTTCGGAAGATTTAAAATTACCTTCGGAAGAAATTTATGTCTTAGTAAACAAAAAACTACTTGAGTAATTTTACCTTCGGAAGAAATTTCTGAAATATCTTTCGAAGCATAAAATCAACTTAAGTACTTTAATGTTTTAAAAGAACAAGTTTCTTCCGAAAGCTATTTACCTTCAGAAGTTTTCATTCTCTTTAGAATAAAAACTCTGAGTGTAAATTCTCTTCTGAAGCATAATTATCAAAAACCTTTGAAATATCTTCCGAAGCCAATTTGCCTTTGGAAGTTTTTTTCTTCAAAACTTCCGAAGCAAATAACCTTCGGAAGATTTCTCGACTTCCAAGAAAACTACTTTTTTGGCAAAAGTAAACTACTTTTCAGAGGTGGGACCGACATCCGGATTTCAAAGTTTATCCTCTTTCATTAACTTTGTCTCAAATCCTTTTCACATAAATACCCAACGGTTCCCCCTCTTTCATTATCTTCTTCAATACACTATTCCTTAAACCTAAATTCTCCCAAACCGCCTTTGTTCTTCATCTTCCTTCACCCTTAAGCTTCTCAAAATGGCCAACCTAAACCGTAGAAACAACCCAGATTTATCCATACAACTTCACAGGCAACACAACCAGTTGCTTTGTTGAGCTCTGAGAAAGATGAAAGTTTCTCAGAGGTTTGCCGTTTCCAGCTCTATCCAACTACTTCACCTCCCAAACCATTGATCCTACTCTCTATGAGGATCATCTGCTTGAATTCTGGAAGACCTGTCAGGAGGTCATTATGGATGGGGAGAAAGCACTGTATGCCACAGCGCAGGACAATCTTTATCACTCTGGCTGTCATCAACACTTACTTGCAGCTGGATGATGAAGAAGGTGAGTTGTCCTTCCCAAAGAAAGCTGTAAATCATTCCTTTGAGCAGATGGATTATGAGGGAGATTTCTCTGTAAAGACCTTCAGGAAAGGGAAGGTCTCATCCCATTGGAAATACCTGCTTCATGTGGTTATCCACAGCTTGTCAAACAAGCATGGAGGGTGGGACCAGATTCCTAAGGATCTCTCCATCATAGTGCATGGAATGGTTTAGGGATCAAGTTCAGGTACTCTTAGTTTGTTTATACAAATTTGGCTAACTTGGACTCTTTAGAGTATTATATGTTTCCTAGATATGTTCAACACATTCTCAACTGTGAACTGGGCTCACAGTTGACAGAAACAGATAATATTCTTAAATTGGGACAGATGAAGCCCGACATCTTTAAAATTATGAAGAAGCCAACTGTAGGCTTTTCAGGGGTAGAAACAACCCTTGTCCCAAAAATGTTAGAGCTTATTGCTCAAGGTGACAACCTAGCAACACAAGCTAGTATTGAACCCACACTTCTACCTCCCAACCACCAAAAAGACCACAAATCACCGTCACTTACCAAAGAAAATACAAACGAACCCCTGCTCAAGCTATTGAGTTTGTGCAGGCCTCCATACACTCACCCATACAGGATGAAGTGGACACTAGAGCTCCCACTTCCCCTGAGGAGCAAACCACTCCCATCTGTTCAGGAATCACTGGTGAGGTTCCTCATGCTCACCCTGATGAGCTCACAAGCCCAACTGCCTTAAGCCTTCACTCTGAGTCTCAACACTCAAGTGAACAACCTTTAGAGGACAGTTACCATCCTCAGCCTTTAGACTTAAATCAACCCATTCCCAACCTCTCATTCTATACTGATGAAGACTTAGGTTTCAGTGAGTACCATGAGTCTCTCTACTCTTCCCCTACTCAAAGAGAGATGAGTACTCCTGAGTCTCCTTTGTCTAGCCCACATCAGTCACCTATCACTGAGGTGGATCTTCCTGAACCTGTTCAGGGGGTCCATATGGAAGAGGCTCTCACTTCTGCAAGTGATTACATCATTAAGACCTCAACCATGGAAACTCAGCCCATTGACACTTCAACTGAGGCTGTCAATGTGTAGAGGAAATCCAGCATCCAAGAACCTGAAGCTGGTGGTGAGAGAGAGGACTTTGGTCCAATCATCTCATCCCCCAATGATTCTTCTGATGAAGATGAGGGAAATTTGAGACCAAAAGGTGCAAAAACAGTCAAAAACACGCTCCTATTTAGTCTACAAGGTTAGTCACCTTGACTCGCAGGTGACTACCCTGCACGACCAGGTCAATGAACAGCAAAGTGAGATATCTTATCTTAGGGAAAAACTTGCTGGGAGACCATTAAGGAGAGCTCAACCAGCAACACAAGAACCTGTGAATTTGTTTGACCTAACTCCTAGCTCACCTATGCAAGAGGGTGATGCTACCAAAAAGGGGGAGAAAGTCATTACAGTCACAGAACCTAGGAATTCTTCAGGGAGTATGGACATTGAGGACTCACCATCCTCACTTGCAATTGTGCATACGCATCAACTTCCTCAAGTTCACATTGATGTGGACACTATGGACTCTTTCATTAGGAGTCTCTTTGAGGAAGGCATTCCAAGGGCTATATCATCCCCAACTCAAGGAACTTCAAACTACATTATTGGGTGGAGGTATGATGCTGATAGAAGAGCCCTCATTCTTCAAAGAGTTCAAGGGCAGCAAGAGGTGTTCAATTTTCAGACCTTGAACTACTATGAAGGTCTTGACCTGATCAACATGCCACTTGTCAACCCAAGTTAATCTAGACAAGCTGACAAGTTAGCAAAAAGGATTCAAGACAGAATTACTGAAGAGTTCAGTCTAAGAAAGAGACAAAGGCAATCAGGTAATGTCATTGGTCAATTGGATATTGAGGCAGACCCTGAGATTAGCTTCAAAGGGAAAACCTTGGCTGAAGGCCCAGTGATAGATCCTGAGAGCCATGTGACACCAACAACTACTTCAGAAATTCATCCCCTCAGTGAAACACCTGCTGGTGAGGGTGTCTCATAACCTCTCTCTGGTCAGAGCTTGGATGCTACACCAAGCAATGAAGGCGAAAGCTCTCTCCACCCTGTGTCATAAAGGTCTGTGGGTGACAAAGGGAAAAGGATTCTAACTCCTGAGGAGATTGAGGAGGATGAGAGAGAGAGGAAGAGGAAGCTAAGGGGAGAAAGTTCCTCTGGGTCTTCAGGCTTTATGCAAGCTGGAATCAGGGCTGCCCCCAGACCAAACACTCAAGATGATGAGTTGAGGGCAGTCAGGATTACTTATCTACAGACCAGGAACTATGACATAGATGAGATTATATCTTTCCCCTTAGAGGAACTAAATGAACTGGCTGACATGGAAGTGTCAAGAGAGATGAAGGAAGCAGAGGATGCAAGGCTACTTCTTCAATTCAAAAGAAGAAGGGACAGAAAAGATTATACATGTATGTTTCTACTCTCTCCCCAGTTCAAGAAAGCCCTGTGCAAGAGGTTGTGGCAGCTACACAAGAATCTCAGGAAGACAAGGAAACATATAGGCAAAACATGATCAACGACCTAAGTGCCACATGTCTCTACCAGGCATCTGCACTTCTTCCCTTGTCCTTTGAGTATATTGAGTTTGAGTATCTCAAATAGCTTGAACTTTAAGTGCTCAAAGAACAAAAGGCAACAAAGAGAAAAGATGAGGGAAGAGCTGGAAAGTCAAGAGCCATCATCCAAAAGAGTATGAAGAAGTCTGCTGACAGACAAAGGATGATGAGCTTCTTGAAGCTGTATGGATTCTCCAGAAGGAGACTTGGCCCTATGTCTCTATCTACAATGGATGAGCACATCAGGGCAAACAAGCAGAAGATCAAGAGTGGAGAACTAATGGACTTACACTCCCCTCCAAGTCAAGCTCCACCTGAAGTGGAGGTTAAGGTTGAACAATTTGAGACAACACAACCTAGACCTCCTGCTGAACCTCAGCAAGCTTCATCTTCTGATCCAGAGCAGGGTCAAACTCCCTCCCCTTCTGAGCCTGTGAGGGAGGAACACCCAACTGAGCAAGCAAGACTGATAAACAAGATGCTAGAGACCAGTCTTCTCAGTTACAGTCTTCAAAGAGGAAGAAAAGTATGGCTTCCAAACCAAAGTCAAAGAAGAAGAAGAAGCCTGAATCATCCACCTCTACACCTCAGGCTGAGTCAGATCAACCTGAGGAAGTGCATGAAGAGGCAGCCCAATCAACTCCAATTCAAGTGGCTCCTCTTACAGCTGAGAGACCCATCTTATCCTGGACCTTCACAACTAATCCAGAGAGATGGCATGTGATCAGAGATCAAGGTGGTGAAAATGTCTACACATGGCAAGACGTATTCAACCTACCTTCGCATGATCTCTTTGAGATAAGAAAATATTATGAGAGACTGAGTGATCCTGACCATCTAATGAAGAAGGCAATGGTCATCATCATTATGAGGACTGTCAACAACTGAAGATCTTCAAATGTTTTGGTAGCATCAGCCTAGGGGGAGTTTGTAAGGATTCCTATAAGTCTGATGCAGCCAAAACATCCAAAGTCTCTCTGCATGCATGCATTGAAGAACATAAGTAGAAATGCTTCGGAAGTTTTACACCTTGCACTAGAAATATTCTTAGTGTACAATCTTCCGAAGCCAAGACCAACATCTTCCGAAGCCAAAAGTGAAGTCTTCCGAAGCTTCAAAGACAAAGTCTTCCGAAGCCAAAGAGTGAAGACAGATTTCTTCCGAAGACTTTTAAAGACATGCCTTTATCTGATGTACTTTACCATAAAGCTGGACCACCTTTCCGCTGCAACTCTGTAAAGTCACCAACTTACATGAGTTGGTGAAAAGGTCCATGCTTTTGGTAACTGTATATTGAGGTCTTGAGTCTGTGCTTTCTACTTTATGTACTTTTATCCTTGTTCTAATATATTAGGATGTGAGCTATGACATGTCATAGTCACTAGTCAAAAGGCAAATCTGCCTTTTGACTCTACATTTGATTTTGTGTGTTGTCTAGTCTTATGTATACAGTTGGCCTTCAAAGTATGGTCGGCTGTAGGATGTAGTATATGTATCTCAAGTACTTGTAACTTTCTATGTATGCTTTGTAACATTTGTAATAGAACTTGAGAAGCAATATACAACATTCTTGAAAACCAATAACTTGTGTTGTTTGCCATCTTGTTCGGTCTCATTCTTACTTGTGTTCTTAGCATCTTTCACTAAAGTTAACCAGTTCCCTATTTGATTTGTTAAGTGTTCTAAGTAACTCTTCTCATTGTGTTGTTGTGTTGTAAGTGCATACCCTTTAACGGTCCTACAATAGGTGCTCTTATACTTTCTCAGGTTGTAGAAGTTGAAGACTTGTTGTTGTCCTCGAGACTTAGAGATTACCAGGGCTCTTCTATCAACATCATACCTCTATCCCATTATTGCATTTTCAGCAGGGTAGGATGGGGTAGACATTGCCCTTGGTAAGCCCTCCTCAAACAGGCTTTGAATTAGTGAATCCACATCAATGTGTGCCTAAGGAGGTTGTTGAGTATCGACAACTACAAGTGAGGGTGGTGATTCCTTCATGTCCATACTCTGGGCAGAACTATTGTAGGTAGGACTTTCTCCCCCTTTCTAGTAGCATCACCTTCTTGCACAGGGGAGCTAAGGGTTAGGTCCACCACATCCACACTTTCTTTTAGACATGGTTGAGTTTGCCTGACAGGTCTTTTAGCTAACTTGTCTTTGAGATCGATGATCTCAAGTTGCTGGTCATTGACTTATCTTTGTATGGTAGCCACCTGAAATTCTAGATGACTAACCTTTGAAACTAAATAGGTGAATGTTTTAAATAGTTTTGCACCTTTAGTTGCAGACTCCCCTCATCTTCATCAGAAGAATCATTGGGGGATGAGAGAATAGGACCAAAGTCTTCTTCCTCATCACCAACTTAGAGTTCTTGGCTGCTGGATTTCCCCTGCATCATGACAACTTGAAAAGAAGTGTCAATGGGCTGATTTATCATGGCTGAGATCTTCATAATGTAATCACTTGAAGAAGTGAGAGCCTCTTCCATATAGACTTCCTGAACAGGTTTAAGGAGGTCCATAATGTAATCACTTGAAGAAGTGAGAGCCTCTTCCATATATACTTCCTTTAGTACAGTCCAGATTCCACAATACGCAAAGCAAGCACTAAAAGTACAAATCACAAAAGGATTACTAAAGAACCAAAAGAATGACCAATATGGGTGTAATTGTAGTCCAGTCCTTATTGTCAATCAATGTTTTATTTCATGAAAGCATGGTCTACTAATAGAACAAATCCAAAGTCAGATTTAAACTTTAAATTTCGTCACATTTAGGGTTTTAGTTGGCTCTTTATATTACTTTATTAATGTTCATTGATGCACATCTATTCGTCCATAATCAATGAATTAAAGATATTATTAGCTTATTCTTTTAAAAGTCAATTAATCACTTTTAAGTATAAAAGTTATCGTCATTTGATTATTTAGTTTCAAATCTTTATTTTTAAGTTCAACAAAATATTTTAGCATGAAGAGATGATTGCGCATTAGTTTTGACTAAACTTATTGGAGGTTGAAACGGTAACGAAATGTCGTGTAACAAGTATCATTAGAAAGATAAGATTTTAAATTAAGCTCCAGAAAAAGAATAACCTAATTGGATAAAATGTGAGAAAGATATAACTTGACAAACACAAACCAGCGTGCTGTTCAGATTCGTAAGTTTTGACCTAATTGGATAAAATATGAGAAAGATATGACTCGACAAACACAAACCAAGTGTGGCTTAATGAGTTTGAGAGATAATACTTGTGTTGAGTGATAAAACCCGATCATGCCATGATCGTTTATATTCCGCATTCACATCACGAGATCGATCTTTGTTATTGTAACGATCCTTAAAATTGGTATCAGAGCAAGGTTTGTTCTAGATCGATTCAAGTAGAGTTTTGTAGAGTTTGAGACCTTTGATTTGATTGATACTTGAAGATAGACTTGATTTCTGTTGAAGTGGATCAATTTTGAAGATGATAAAGCTATTAAGTTCGTTCACTGGTGAACTGATGATGTTTTAGAGCTTAAACGAGCTTATTTGAATCAATTAGAGACAAGTAGAATCTTAATTGAACCTAAATCACTAATTGAACACTTGATTACTCTAATTCTAATCAATTTGGTGAAAAATTGAACCTGAAAAACCTTCAAAATGGAAGATATCAAATAGGTGAAAAGTTGCTGATTTGGTGTGAAAAGTCTCTCTTCGTGCGAAAAGTGGAATTTTCGCAAGACTTGGTTAAAAGTTTGTTACAAAAAAATTTCTTTCACGCGACAACTTGGATTTTTAGCATACATCAATTACAAAACTTTCCGCGTGAAAAGTTGGTGTATTTCGCGCGAGAACTTTAAGTTTTGAAGAAGTTTTCTGATTTTTCAAAAAGAACAATGGCTAATCTGAGGCACATCACTACCATTCTGAATCTCGATAATGAGATTGGTACGAGCATTAAGCGACCCCGCCTACTGAATGAAGAAGATTACCCTGATTTGGCTTATCGGTTTGAGAACGATGTTATTTGCACTGAACCCAAGATGATGCGATCTATCAAGCAGGGTCCATATATCACAGTGTACAAAAATGAAAAGGATGAATTGGTTCCTAAACATGAATATTTGTGGGATGAGGATGATCTTAAAAGGATGGAGCTTGATGATAAAGCTTGTGCTGCTATCATGATGGCTGTTACTACTGAGATAGCACAGAAGTTTAAAGACTACACTAAGGCTAAGGATTTATGGGAAGCCATGGAAGAACAGATTATGGACAACAAAGACATGAGAGAGAGCATGAAATATATGCTTAACCAAGAGTTCAATATGTTTATTCATATTCTTGGTGAAACTTGGAGGCTCAGATGTCTAGATTTGTGAAGCTGATCACAAAGATGAAGAGTGCAAGAATCACTTTGGAGAATATAGCAGTAAACAAAAAGCTGTTAAATTCTCTACCTTATAGCTGGAATAACAACTGTACTACCATCAAAAGAGCCAATGATCTCTTTACCTTGTCTTTAAGTGATTTCATCTCAACAATCAAATCCTATTACATGGATGATAAACAAAGAGCTACAAACTACATCAACACAATAGGAGCTGAAGCTTTAGAATTATATGCAAAAATGGCTAGTAGTCCAAATTATCATGTCAGCTACTCTTAGTTGTGTCAACAACAACAGTCAGCATTTTCTGCTAATCCAACTGTTAAATATCAAGCTTTGCCTCAATCCTTGCCTCATTACCAAACCAGTCATCAGAACCCTTATGTCCAAGCTCAAGTCCAATCTCAACCTCAAACCTACTCACAAATCTAAACCAATCAACCTATACAACAAGCCTTTGTTGTAAATTCTCAACCCAACAAACAAATCATTCAGATAACGAAAGAGCACCTGCCTCTGTTTACAACCTTCATGAACAGCTATGAAGCATTCTCTGCTTGAAGACTCAGTGCACCCAACATCTTGGTTGATGACTTGCAACAAGTTAATCCCGATGATGTAGAAGAGAATGATATCAAATTCCAAATGGCTATGGTGGTGTACCGAGCGAAGAATTTTGCTAGGAGAACTGGAAGGAAGGTTTTTGGCCTAAAAAACTACAGCTAAATAGGGTTTGATAAGTCCAGTTTGAGATGCTATAACTGTGACTAACCTGGTCATTTTGCCAGAGAATGTACTGAGGCCTGAACAAATCAAAATGATCATGGAAAGAAGATGGTAACAGTGGAGGTTGAAACAAAGAATGACCAAGCAAGTTCATCAAAAAACAAAGCTTTGGTATCTCAAACAAATGAAGATTATGATTGGTTAGATCAAATGAAAATTCTTGACATTAACTCGTCCATCGCTCTATTGGCTGAAACTCAAACGGATGAAGAGCATGTTGAAGAAAATCTTTTTGCTGAATTTGTTTCTGATGATCTGATAAGTGGAGTGTTTGTTGAAGAAGAAGTGGTAAAGGTTGAGAAAGTTGAAGTTAAAGTGAAGCAGGTAGAAGAAGTGATTGCTAAAGAAGTGCAGAATATTGATGAGATAGCTATTGAGATTACTCCAGTTCAGAAGAGAGTATCTGAAGAAAAGGGTGTTGAGTCAACTCCAGCTGAAGCAGAAAAGAAGGGAAAAGCTGTCGAGTCAACTCCAGCTGTAGCAGAAAAGAAGGTCAAAGCTGTTGAGACAACTCCAGTTACAGCTTATGATAAACAAGACAATGCTATTAAGATCGCTCCAGCATTTGAAGCAGTAAAGAGTAGTCAAAAGGCCTTCATGGTGAATGTTGTCCATGAAGAGACAAAGAAGAAAACTGAAACTGATGAGGAATATACTAATCTTCGTTCTAGTGATTGCATTAAAAAGGTACAAAGATACAAAGTTCACAACGAAAGTTTGAACTTAGAAGTTGAGAAACTTTAATATCAAACTCGTAAATATAAAACTAATGAGAAAATTTTCAAAGAAAAGATAGATGGTTTAAACAAATCGATTTATCAATCAAATTGAATCTTTATGATAAAGAATGTAACATAAACAATTTGACAAATCGTAACAATGAACTTTCTTTGGAAATTAATAAACTAAATAGTGAACTATTATCCTCAAAACTAATTGTTGAAAAATTTGAATTATCTTTAAATATGGTTGAAGGTATAATCAAGTCTCAAATGACACAAAAAATTAGTGGTGGTAAAGGAGGATTTGGTTAATCTAACATTGCACCACCAATTAATCATGATGTTGGGTCAGATAAGGCTGGTGCAACCAAAACAACACTTAGAATAATTTTGATACAACTGAAGAAAGTCTTTCAAAGCTTATCTGCACTTCCGAAGTCAAATTGAAGAACTTCCGAAGCCTAAGTAAGAAGAACTTTCGAAGAAAAACTAAGTCTTCCGATGACTAAGTCACTCCTCTTCCGAAGCTAAACACTTAGAAGGTTCAAGACAAAGACTTCCGAAGAACAAAGTCTAGAAGACCAGCTGAAGTCTCGAAAGAAGTTGCTTCTTCCGAAGTATAATTGGCTTCAGAAGAACTGATTCTTTTGAAGCCAGTTTACCTTCGGAAAAACCAACTATGAACCAATGGACATAAGTATGGTCTGTCTGACAAGCCGTTGCAATCTCTGATATACTGCATGGTGCTTTCCCACGCCGTGTAGTTGACCATACTTTATTCCACTGTTCACCTTTTATCAGTTAGTACAGTTACCAACTTTAGCCGGTGACAAAAGGTAAGTCATGGACCTGTCATGACTATCTTATCTAGGATAATATTTTATCTTAGATACATTACTTCTAGCAATGTAGTATTTGTTAAGGGGTAAGTCCCAGCTGGTAATCTAAGTATAACCGGTTGTAGATAGTAGTATATATAGTTTGTCATTATAACTCATTCAGTATGCTTGTAAGAGTTTTGTAAACTTTGAGTTGAGAAGTAATATATAAAAGTATCTTGAAAACCATTTGCTGTGTTTGTTTACTTAGTATATTATTATCAACTCTTTCAAGTATTCTGCATCATCACTTGAGTGTGACTTAGTGAGTTTGAGAGATAATATTTGTGTTGAGTGACCATAACCGATCCTGCAATTGGTATCAGAGCTTCTTAGGCTCTTGATTGTGAGATCTTACCATCCAAATCACCTTGTTTCATCACTCATTCACTCATTACACTAAAAAATGGCCCTCAACTAGAATTTATTTGAATCTGAGATGGGAACAATGACTAAAGCTCCTATCATCACCCCTGATAATTTTAGATCTTGGTGTAAACGTACTGAAGGCTTCATATAGTATCAAGATGGAAAAATGTGGAGATCTATCACCCATGATCCTTACAAGCCAAAGGTGGAAACACCGGCTTGTAACGGTGCCATGATAGAGAAAGCCATTGAAGATTACTCAGACGAAGACTTCAAGAAGATCGATATCGATAGCAAATCCATGAATGTACTGCTTACAGCCATACCAAACTCCATAATGGTAGGCCTTGAGCACTGTTAGTTTGCCAAAGAACTCTTTGATGCTTTAACATTGATGTACTCTGGTTCAACCGAGTCCAAATAATCCAAGAGAGATACCCTGAAGCAGCAGTTCGAGAACTTCACTCACATTGCTGGAGAGACCCTGAGCCAGCAATACTTTAGGTATATGGACTTAATCTCATCACTTTAGTCTGTGGGAGTAACACTTGAGAAGAGAGATCTCGTAAGAATGTTCAAGAGTGCACTTCCTCATGAATGGACTTTCTATTGTGTCTCTATCAAGAGGACTGAGAATCTAAATACTCTCACCATGACCGAACTATATGGCATCCTTGGTGGATATCGTGTAGAGATGGAGACTCAGATAGGCCACCAGATGAGCATAACGTCTAGTCTTCCTGCTAGCAATGCTTTACTCGTTGCTGAAGGCTCAAGAACTTCTCAGCCCCAACAGTACCTGAGCTATCCCCAACAGCCATCATCCTCCTTTGGGCCATACATCACCTTTCTTGAGACTCCCAGGTCTCAACAGGCTCAACAAAGTCCCTTCCAGAAAAGTTATGCCTTTGTTTCAGGAAATGGGCAATCTAGTGACTTTCAGTTTTGCTTTGATGATCTACAATGCTTTAGCCCAGATGATGTTAATATATGGACATTGTCCAAAAAATGGCTCTTTTAACCTATACAGCTAAGAAGTTCTTAAAAAGAACTGGAAGGTAATCCCTCAGAACCCAATAACCAGTAAATTTGGGCTAGACAAATTAAAGGCCAAGTGCTATAACTGAAATATACTTGGTCATTTTTCAAGGAATGCAAAGCTCCAAAGTCAAACCCTAGAGCCACTCATGCCTCTCCACATCATCCTGCTACTCCAAAAGCTGGTGCAAAGCCAACTGAACAACAAACAACTATTGTTGCTCAAGAAGTTGACTGGAGCTTTATGGTGCAGGATGTAACACCAACTCAAGATCTCATGTCCGGAACAGAAGATGAATAGGTATATGAACATCTCTGTACTCCAACATGTATAGCTAAGGTTAAAATTTATCAGGACTACCACATGGAGAATAGATCTGATATTGAGTCTTTGAATATATTAAAATCTAATTTTGAGAAGGCAGAGTCTAACTACAAATTGAAAATTGAAGAGTTAGAGAAAACTGTGTCTTGTTTAAAACATAAACACTCCAATTACAGGACTCAAATAAAGGATTTGATTTCCAAGTTGACTGAGGCTCAAGCCCAGCTAGTAATAGCTGAGGCTAAAGCAAGGAAGTATCCTATAAAAGAGCATAACTTCAAAACCATTATTGCATCATCCTCCCAATCAAAGGTATGCTATCAAAACAAAAGTACGTTGGGAACCAATGAAATTGCTCCACCACAGTCTTACATGTTTGTAAGGCAACCTAGATGTGCTACTGAAAAGCAAGAGGTTCCAACTGCTAACCCATTGCCTGTTGAGCAGAAGAATGATGTAGACATGGTTACCACCACAGAGAAGGATGAGGTAGAAAACCTTTTTCACATCGCTGATGATCAACCTTTGACCCCAAAAGCCAAAAGGAATAGAATCAAGGTAGCAAGAAAAAATGACAAAAAGGTGGCTGAGTCAAAGTTAAAAATAGACCCAAAGCAAAAAGGTGTGTTTATCTCAACAGGATTCCAACTGGTTGGAAGCTCAGATCTAGGAAAGAAGTGTAGTACCAGCACTCGTATCCAGCTGAAAGATCAGAAGTCAAAGGCAAAGGCTATTGTAGAAGATAAGAAGTGCCAGAAGCAACAGCCCTCAGGCCCCATAAAGAATAACATTGAGTGCATAATGTGTGGTCTGCATAACCACCTGGCAAAAGATTGTTACTACAGTCCATCAAGTACACATTACGCCAACAATGTTAAGAAAGAAGGAGTCAAGGAGGGTTTCACATTTGGACCTTACCACACAGCTCAAGTGGTATAGAAACAAAAAATTGTTTCCGAAGCTAAGTACTCTTTCTTCCGAAAGGAAAATGGCTTTGAAAGACAAGTCAAAGAAAAAGAAAAGAAACAAAAAGAAAACTTCCGAGAAAAAGACTACTTCAGAAGAAAAGGTGGTGATAACTTCTTACGAAAAGAAAGAAGCTTCGGAAGTATGTCTTGCCGCTCAAGTCTCAACAGACTCATCTACTTTGATAAACCAAAGGATGGAATGGAAGTTCAGAGAAGATGTTGTAGC
Organism: Flaveria ramosissima; assembly: GCA_025215565.1. Classification (NCBI taxonomy): domain Eukaryota; kingdom Viridiplantae; phylum Streptophyta; class Magnoliopsida; order Asterales; family Asteraceae; genus Flaveria; species Flaveria ramosissima. The sequence continues at coordinate 20,199,936 of CM046041.1, read as the reverse complement.
CCAAACCTCTTCTTCACAAACTATAATTGAACCCTCATGCATACACTTTGGTTCAATTATCTCATCAATATTGGAATATCCCAAGACCAACAAGGCTTGGGTTTCCAATAGTAACCAACTATTTCACCTTTTGTGCAGGAATATCCACATGATAAAAATGGAAATGTATGGATTATGGATAGTGGATGCTACAGGCACATGACCGGGAACATATCTCTTCTTCAACAATTTGAATATTTTGATGGAGGTCTTGTTCAGTTCGGAGGTGAAGCCAGAGAATACATTTATGGTAGAGTTAGTGTATCCAACGGTAAGTTAAAAGTTGACAAGGAAAACTTTGTCAAGCAGCTTGAACATAATCTCTTAAGTGTTTTTTAATTCTGTGACCAAAAGCACCAAATGCTTTTCAAAGAACATGAGTGCATTATCCTCAAACCCGGGATGACAATTCCTCTGGACTTGGTGCTTCTTAGATCTCCCAGGAGAGGGGATATGTACAAGCTAGATATGAACAATGCTTTCCCACTGGATGAAGTATCATGCTTTCTTTCCAAAGAAACTGGTGATGAGTCAACTCTGTGGCATAAACGAATGTGTCATGTTAATTATAAAACCATGAATAATTTGGTTAAAAATAACTTGGTACATGGTGTGCCTAAAAAGGAATTTTTCTGCAAAGATAACTCTGTTGCTTGTCTGAAAGGGAAGCAACATAGGTCATCTCATAAATCCAAAGAAGTTAACTCAATCACCACTCCATTACACTTATTGCACATGGATTTATTTGGTCCCACAAGTATAATAAGCATTGGAAGGAAATCATATTGCCTTGTGATTATTGATAATTTTACAAGATTTACATGGGTATTCTTTTTAAGAACTAAAGATGAAACTGCTGAAACTTTAAAATTTTTTATTCTTAAAATAGAAAATCAAATTGAACACAAGGTAAAGATCATAAGAAGTGATCAAGGGATTGAGTTTAAGAATCAAGTTCTTGACACATTCTGTAACTGAAAAGGGATTACCAGATGATATAGTGCTCCTATAACTCCTTAACAAAATGGTGTTACTGAGAGGAGAAATAGGACACGTATTGAGGCTGCTAGAACTATGTTAGCCAATTCAAAGCTGCCTCTAACATTCTGGGCAGAGGCAGTCAGCACTGCATGCTACGTGCAAAGCAGGGTTCTTATTGTTAAGGCCCATGGAAAAACCCCTTATGAGCTATGGAACAAGAGGCCACTGTTCATTGGCTTTCTTAGGTCCTTTGGCAGCAGGTGTACCATACTTAACACAAAGGACCATTTAGCAAAATTTGCTGAAAAGTAGGATGATGATATCTTTGTTGGATATTCCTCCAACTCTGTTGCTTATGGGGTTTATAACATTAAAATCAACAATTTGATGAATCATCCAACATTGTCATAAATGAGCACACTCCTTGTGTTAAGGGGAATGGACCTGACCATATTTTTTATTTATAATTGTTTCCAAACTATTCTAAACCTTCTCGTGAGAATGTTTCAGCTGGAACAGGAACTCAATGTGATTCTAATGATGATCAACTGTTTGAGTTACACAGACCTAATCCAAGTTTTCCAGGAATTGCTGAAGATCAAGCTCCTACAAATGGAAGTCCTGAATGCATGACTATCTCAGGAACTAGTGGAGCTTCAACAAGTTGTCAACAAAGTGAGCCTCAAAACTCATCTGCTGAAACTCAAACAATGCTCAACACCAAGCTGATGAAATTAGCATTTTGGAAGGACATGCAACTGTCAATGCTACTTCATAGCACCACATTATTAATGCTATCTCAAATTCATTCAGTCAGTCATCATTGAATGAGCTTGAGACATCAGTTGGAAATATTGTTCCTAATTCTGAGCAAAACTGTAGGACCGTTGAAGAAATGGTCAATACAATCAGTCTCACAATGAGGAGAGTGTTAGAACACTTAACAGATCAAATAGGGAACCAGGACTTATATTATGATACTATGAACACAAGTAAACAAGATTGCAGTATATTGCTTCTCAAGTTCTTTTAAAAGTTTTACAAAGCATGAAAATGAGATACAAGGACTTGAGACATTTTATACTACATCCTACAGCCGGCCATACTTTGAAGGCCAGCTGGAAACACTAATCTAGACAACAACAAGATCAATGTAAAGTCAAAAGACAAATTTGTCTTTTGACTAGTGACTATGACATGCCATAGCTCACATCCTAATATATTACAAAAAGGATAAAAGTACATAAAGTTAAAAGTTACAGACTCAAGACCTCAATGTACAGTTGCATAAAGCATGGACCTTTATGAAAAGTACATCAGAGAAAGCATGTTCTTCAAAGTCTTCGGAAGAAATCTGTCTTTATTTCATTGGCTTCGGAAGACTTTGTCTTTGAAGATTTGGAAGACTTCACTTTTGGCTTCGGAAGATGTTGGTCTTGGCTTTGCAAGATTTCATACTTAGAATATTTTCTTGTGCAGAGTATGAAAGTTCTAAAGAAACTTTTACAAAGTACCTAGTGCATGTGTAGGAAGCACTTGGGTTGCTTTTGGTGCATTAGCCTTTATACAAGCCTTACAAACCCCCTAGGCTTATGCTACCAAAACAGAGAAGTGTCTTCCGATATCGACAGTCCTCATTATGATCATGACCATTCCTTTCTTCATCAATTGGTCAGGATCACTCAGACTCTCAAAATACCTTCTCATGTCAAAGAGATCATGCAGAGGTAAGTTAAGCATGTCTTGCCAGAAGCAGACATCTTGACCACCTTGATCTCTATTCACATACCATCTGTCTGGATTAGTAGCAAAAGTCCAAGACAAGATGGGTCTTCCTGATGCAAGAGGCTCTACTTAAGTTGGAGTAGGTTGAGCAGCCTTTTCTTGCCCAATCTTAGGATGCTCTGACTCATCCGGAGGTCTGGAAGTGGATGCCTTTGGTTTCTTCTTTGATACAGATTTAGAGGCCATCCTTTTCTTCTCTTTTGAACCTTTAACTGAGAAGACTGACCTTCAGCACCAGGTTGTTCTGTTTTGTCTTTCTCAGTTGGGTCCTCTTCTCTCACAGGTTTAGAAAGAGAGGGAGTTGGACCATGCTGTGGATCAGAAGATGAAGCTTGTTGTGGTCCAGCATGAGGTCCAGGTTATGTTTTCTCAAATGGTTCAACCCTAACCTCAGCTTCAAGAGGAGCCTGACTTGGTGGGGAGTGTAAGTCAACAAGCTCTCCACTCTTAATCTTCTGCTTGATCACTCTAATGTGCTTATCCATAGTGGATAGAGAAATTGGACCAAGTCTCCTTCTGGACAATCCATACAGCTTCAAGAAACTCATCATCCTTTGTCTGTCAGCAGACTTCTTTTGACTCTTTTGGATGATGGCTCTTGACTTTGCTGCTTCTTCTCTCATCTTCCTCTTAGCAGCCTTTTGTTCTTTGAGAACTTGTAGCTCAAGCTGCTTGAGGTACTCAAATTCTATGTACTCATATGATAAGGGAAGAAGTACAGCTTCCTGGTAGAGCTCTATGGCACTCAGGTAGTTAATCATGTTTTGTCTGTCAGCTTCCTTGTCTACCTGAGGTTGTTCAGTTGCCATAGCCTCTTTCTCAGGACTTTCTTGAACTAGGGAGAGGGTAGGAGCATGATTGTACAACCTTTTCTGCCTTCTTTCTTCCTTGATCTTGAGGAGCAACTCTGCATCATCTGCCTCCTTCCTCTCCTTAGACATCTCTTTGTCTGCCAGTTCATTCAATTCCTCAAAGGGGAGAGAGATGATCTCATCAATGTTATAGTTCATAGTCCCCAAATAGTGTATCCTGGCTGCTCTCAACTCATCATTTTGAGTGTTTGGCTTGTGAGCAGCCTTGATAGCAGCTTCCATGAAGCTTGAGGACCTACTAGAACTTTCTCCCCTTAGCTTCCTCTTTCTCTCTCTCTCCTCCTTCTCAATTTCCATCGAGTCAATATCCTTTTCCCTTTGTCACCCATAGACCTTTGTGACTCAGGGCGGAGAGAGCTTTAGTCTTCATTGTCTGATGTAGCAGTCAGACTCTGGCCAGAGAGAGGTTGCAAGACACCTTCACTAGGAGGTGCTTCACTAAGGGTATGGTATGATGAAGTTTCGGGTTCTGTGACAGTGCTTACAGGTTTTATCATTAGGCCTCTAGTCAAGGTTTCCCCTTTGAAGCTAATCTTAGGGTCCACCTCAACATCTAGTTGACCAATGTCATTATGTGCTCTCATTTGTCTTCTTGCTTTGAAAACTTCAACAATCTTAAGCCATTCTTTTAGCTTTCCTATGTTGAGTTGGATTGGCAAGTGGCATGTTGACAAGAACAAGACCTTCATAGTAGTTCAAGGTCTCAAAGTTGAAGATCTCTTGCTGCACTTGAAGTCTATGAAGTATGAGGGCTCTTCTCTCAGCATCATACCTCCACCCTAGTATGTAATTTGAAGCTCCTTGGGGTGGGGATGACATTGCCCTTGGAATACCCTCCTCAAACAAACTCTGAATGAGAGAGTCCATATCAATGTGAACTTGAGGAGGTTGCTGAGTATGGATAATTGCAAGTGAGGGTGGTGAATCCTCTATGTCCATACTCTGTGAAGAACTCCCAGGTTCTATGATTGTTAAGACTTTCTCCCCCTTTGTGGTAGCCTCACCCTCTTGCATAGGTGAGCTAGGAGTTAGGTTATCACATCCACAGGTTCTTGTGTTCCTGGATGAGGTCTTCTTAAAGGTCTCCCAGCTAGTTGCTCCTTGAGATAAGAAATCTCAAGTTGCTAATCATTGATGTTGTTTTGTAGGGTAGTCACATGAGATTCTAGGTGACTAACCTTAGAGACTAAGTAAGTGCATGTTTTTGATAGTTTTTGCACCTTGAGTCTCATGTTCCCCTCATCTTCATTAGAAAAATCATAGGGGGATGAGAGAATAGGACCAAAGTCTTCTTCCTCATCACCAGCATAGTGTTCTTGGCTGCTGGATTTCCTCTGCTCAATGACAACTTCAGGTGAAGTGTCAATGGGCTGAGTTGCCATGGTTGAGGTCTTAAAAATGTAATCACTTGCAGAAGTGAGAGCCTCTTCCATATGGACCTCCTGAACAGGTTCAAGAAGATCCACCTTAGTAATAGGTGAATGATGTGGCCTAGACAAGGGAGAGACAGGAGTACTCATGTCTCTTTGAGTGGGGGAAGAGTAGAGAGACTTATGATACTCAATGAATCACAGGTCTTCATCATTATAGAATTCAAGGTTAGGAATTGGTTAGTTGAGATCAAGAGGCTAGGAATGGTAACTTTCCCCTGAAGGTTGATCACTAGAGTTTTGAGACTTTGAGTGAAGGCTTAAGGCTGTTGGGCTTGTGAGCTCATCAGGCTGAGCATGAGGAACCTCAACACTGATCATTTATGAGATAGGAGTGGTTTGCTCCTCAGGAGAAGTGGGAGCTCCAATGTCCACTTCTTCCTGTATGGGTGATGATATAGGGGCTTGCACAAGCTTAGTAGCTTGTGTAAGGGTTCGTTTGGATTTTCTTTGGTAGGTAAGGAGTATTTGTGGCTGTTTTGGTGGTTGAGAGGTAGAAGGTGTGGGTTCAACACTAGATTGTGCTGCTAGGTTGTCATCTTGAGCAATGAGCTCTAACATTTTTAGGACAATGGTTGTTTCTACCCAAGAGAAGCCAACAGTTGGCTTCTTCATTGTCTTAAAGATGTCGGGCTTCATCAGTCCCAATTTAAGAATATTACATGTTCCCCTCAACTATGAGCCCAGTTCATAGTTGAGAATGTGTTGAACATATCTAGGAAACATGTAATACTCTAAAGAGTCTAAGTTAGCAAGTAAATTGGTATACACAAATTGTGAGTACCTGAACTTGACCCCCTGAACCATCCCATGAACTATGAAGGAGAGATCTTCAAGAATCTGGTCCCATCCTCCATGCTTGTTAGACAAGCTGTGGATGACCATATGAAGTAGGTACTTCCACTGAGATGAGACCTTCCCTTTCTTGAAGGTCTTGACAGAGAAATCTCCCTCATAGCCCATCTGCTCAAAGGATTGGTTGACAACAGCTTTGGGAAAGGACAATTCACCTTCTACATCATCCAGCTGAAGGTGTGTGTTTATAATGGCTGGAGTGATGAAGATTGTCCTCCCTTGCACTACGGCAAATAGTGCCTTCTCCCTATCCATAATGACCTCTTGGCAGTTCTTTCAAAATTCCAAATAGAGAGTAGGATCAATGGTGAGGGAGGTGAAGTAGTTGGACAAAGCAAGAAACTGACAAACCTTTGAGAAACTTTGATCTTTCTTAGAGTCCAACAGGGCAACCTGATTGTGCTGCCTGTGGAGTTACATGGAAAAATCAAGGTTGTTTCCGTGCTCAAAGGTGAAGGAAGATGATAACAAAGTCGGTTTTTGGGTGAATTTAGGTTTAGAAATGTTTCAAATGAAGAAGAGGGGGAAAGAAGGGGAGCCATTGGGTATATATATACGAAATGGATTTGAGACAAAGTTAATGAAAGAGGATAACTTTGAAATCCGGATGTCGGTCCCACCTCTGAAAAAGTGCCCAAAAAGGTTGTTATCTTGGAAGTTGAAAATCTTCCGAAGGTATTTTCTCTTCGGAAGTTTTGATAATAAGCTTCCGAAGCATAAGTGACTTCGGAAGATATTGCAAAGATTGTTGAAAATTTCGCTTCGGAAGATATTGAGACTTGGTTATTTTATTCTAAGGAGAAAAAACTTCCGAGACTTAATTTGCCTTCGAAAGAAAATTGTTCTTCAAGAACACATAAGTACTTCTAATTTCAATTAAGCTTCGGAATATATTTTGAAAATTTCTTCCGACAGCAATTTGACATAAGTAGTTATCTGTTTTGATGACATAAATTTCTTTCGAAGGTAAAGAGATATCTTCCGAAGTAGAAAATGATCAAAATTTTCAAAAATCTAAGTAATAAAGTTTGAAAAGAGTTTTCTTCCAAAATAAACAAGGGCTTATGCAGGTGATGAAATACACAACTTAGGACACATAGATTTTAGAAATAATATGAATTAAGTTTAAAGAAAATCTACTCAAAGTTAATCATCCCAATAGCTGATATAAGATATTTAAATCTCTGTTCATCAAAAGCTTTGGTAAACAGATCAGCATATTTTTCATTTGTGTTAACTTTGAGTAGTTTGATTAATCCCTTTTCAAAGTTATCTCTAATTAAATGATACCTGATGTTAATGTGTATTGTCCTTAAGTGATGCACATAATTCTCTGTAATATAGATAGCACTATTGTTGTCTATGTGGATGGGAGTCTCTTTAAAGTCGAATCCATAGTCCAACATCTGATTCTGAATCTAAAGCACTTGAGCACAACATCTAGCAACAACAATGTATTCAGCTTCAGCAGTTGATGCAGACACACGAGATTGTTTCTTGAATTGCCATGAGACAATCCTTCCACCAAGGAATTGACATCCCCCAGATGTAGACTTTGCAGTCATATTGCAGCCACCATAATCAATATATGTATATGCATACAGATTGAAGTCAGAATTCTTTGGATACCAAAGTCCTAGTGTAGCAGCACCTTTGAGGTATCTTAGAGTCCTCTTGACAGTAACCAGGTGTGACATCTTGGGGTTGGCTTGATATCTTGCACAAATACATGTGGCAAACATGATATCAGGCCTGCTAGCTATAAGATACATAAGAGACCCAATCATAGCTCTGTAAAGGTGTTCATCCACACAATCCCCCTAAATATCTGGTCCAAGGAAGTGGTTTCTTGCTATGGGTGTCTTTGCAATCTTACAGTAAGTCATGTTGAATCTTGTAAGTATGTCTTGTACATACGTTGACTAACTTATGAAAATGCCACTGTCAACTTGCTTCACTTGAATTCCAAGAAAAAAATTAAGTTCCCTAATGGCACTCATTTCAAATCTATTTTTCATCAGCCTCTCAAAGTTTTTGCACAGCTTTGGATTAGTTAAACAAAAAGTAATGTCATCTACATATACTTGAACTAGCACTAAGTCATTACCTGTTCCTTTGATGAAGAGAGTTCTATCTATAGTACCCCTTTTATAGCCATGCTGACAGTGATACTGAGATAAAGTCTCATACCACTTCCTTGGAGCTTAACACAGCCCATAAAGAGCTTTGTCAAGCTTGCGGACATAATCAGGATGATCAGGATCTACAAAGCCAGGTGGTTGTTTGACCTACACCTCTTCATCAATCATTCCATATAGAAAAGTACACTTGACATCAAGTTAGTAGACCTTGAAATCCTTGAATGTAGCAAAAGCTAGAAATATTCTGACAGCATCAAGTATTTGCACAGGAGCAAAGCCATCTGTATAATCAATTCATTCTTCTTGTGAGTACCTTTGGACAACTAGTCTTGCCTTGTTTTTGATGACAAGTCCTCTATCATCCTTCTTGTTCCTAAACACCCAATTGATTCCTATGGTAGTCTTCCCTTCAGGAAGAGGACATAGGTTCCAAACCTTTTGCCTTTTGAATTGAAGCAGCTCCTCCTGCATAGCTTCAACCCAACTTCCATCCTTTAAAGCCTCGTCAACTTTCTTTGGCTCTATCTGGGACAAGAAACAAGAGTGGAGACAAACATTTGCATCATGGGTTTGTCCTCTTTTCCTTACCCCTGTATCAACATTTTCAATGATGTTTGTGGTGGGGTGAGACTTGTGGATTCTGAGTTGAGGAATCATAGCAAGTTGCTTGGAGAGATCTAAATTAGGGAAATTTAGATCTGGCATTGAAGTATCTCCCACCACATCAGCACACTTGTCAAGAGAGACTTGATCGAATGAGTGTGTGACATCATTGATGTTGTCTTTCATGGAGTGGTTTTCAGCATCAACAAACTCTTGATGACTGTCACTATTTGCTTTAGATAGAAAGCATGAAACGTCTCCTGAAGGAGATGTTTCTTGCAAGTCCATCTTGTATATGTTCCCTTTCCTAGGGGCTCTAAGCAAGATATGCTCTTAAGGAATGACCACTGCGGGCTTGAGAACAATACACTCATGCTCAGCGAAAAACATGTTTTGTCCCTGATCATAAAATTGAGATACACTCAAGAGATTGTATCCAATCTCCTTGACAAAGTTTACCTTTTCGATTCTGAGCATACCATTTGTGACCCTGCCACTTCTAGTAATGTAACCTCCAGCATCTCCTCCAAAAGCAACTAATCCTCCATCGATTTTCTCAGAGTTTTGAAGTAGAGAATCATTGCCTGTCATGTGCCTGGAACAGGCACTGTCAATGATCCTGCAGGACCGTTTAAGAGATGGTCAATACACTTAGTCTCACAATGAGAAGAGTGTTTTGACCAATTAATAGATCAAATAGGAAACAAAAACTTTGGTTATGATACTATGAACACAAGTAAACAAGAGACAGAAACTTAAGAACAACAACAAGGATGTTTGGTTTTCAAGATTGCAGTATATTACTTCTCAAGTTCTATTACAAGTGTTACAAAGCATAAGAAATAAGTTACAAGGACTTGAGATACTTTATAAGTTGGTAAGTCTTCATGGACAATTCACCAACTTATATATATATATATATATATATATATATATATATATAGATATATACATATATACATATATATATATGTATATATATATATATATGTATATATATATATACATATATATATATATCATATATATATACATATATATATATATATACATATCTATATATATATATATATATACATATATATACATACATATATATACATATAGAGATATATATAATATATATATATATATATATATATCTCTCTATCTAGATCTGTGTATGTATCTCTCTAGATAGAGAACAAGGAGATAGAGAGATGGAGGGAGGGAGAGAGAGTAGAGAGAGAGATAGAGAGAGAGTAGAGAGAGAGATAGATAGAGATCGATCTATATATATATATATAGATATAGGTATGTAGAGGGCGAGATAGAGAGACGGATATAGAGAGATAGATAGACGTATATAGAGACAGATAGATAGATTAGATACAGATATATATATATACAGATATATATATCTATATAATAGATATATATATATATATATATAGATATAATATATATATATAATATAATCTATATATATGTATTATATATATTATATATATGCAGGACCGTTTATGGGCTTTAACACAATTACAACACAACAACACAATGAGGAGATTAACTAAACTTTAATCAAACAGTGAACTGGGTTAACCAAAGTGATACAAAGAACACAAGTAAAGTAAAGAGACAGAACAAGAGAGTATGGGTTTCAAGAGGTAGTATATTGGTTTCTCAAGTTCTTTTACAAGGTTTACAAAGCATAAAGAAAGATACAAGAACTTGAAATACTTATACTACAACCTACAGCGGCTATACTTTGAAAGCCAGCTGGATTATAATTGACTAGACACTAACAAAATCATTGTAGGATCAAAAGGCATATCTGCCTTTTGACCTTGTGACTATGACATGCCATAGCTCACATCCTTATACATTACAAAAAGGATAAAGTACATAAAGTGGAAAGTTACAGACTCAAAACCTCAATGTTAGTTACTAAAAGCATGGACCTTTTCACCAACTCATGTAAGTTGGTGATTTACAGAGATGCAGCGGAAAAAGGTGCTTTATGAAACAGACAACATGCCGATAAAGTACCTTTGTATAAAAGTTCTTTCAGGAAAGGTGACTTTTCAGATGAATCTGATACTCTATCAGATAAAGCATGTGTACTAAAAGTCTTCGGAAGAAATCGTCTCATAGGTTGAAGCTTCGGAAGACTTTGTCTCTGAGGCTTCGGAAGACTTCATGTTTGGCTTCGGAAGATATTGGTCTTGGCTTCGGAAGATTTTACACTTAGAGTATTTCTAATGCATTGTGTAAAACTTCCGAAGCATTCTTCACTTCAGTACTTAGTGCATGTTGCAGAGACACTTTGGATGTTTTGGGTTGCATCAGACTTAAGGAATCCTTACAAACTCCCCTAGGCTGATGCTACCAAAACACTTAGAAGATCTTCAAATGTTGGTAGTCTTCAGTACAATCAAGACCATTCTTTCTTCATTAGATGGTCAGGATCATCAAGACTCTCATAGTATCTTCTCATCTCAAAGAGATCATGCAGAGGTAAGTTGATTATGTCTTGCCAGGAGTAGACATTTCAACACCTTGATCTCTGATAACATGCCATCTTTCTGGATTGGTAGAGTAAGTCCAGGACAAGATGGGTGTCTCAGTTGTTAGAGGAGCCACTTGCATAGGAGTTGATTGGGCTGCCTCATCATGCACTTCCTCAGGTTGATCTGATTCAGCCTGAGGTGTAGAGGTAGATGACTTTGGCTTCTTCTTCTTAGTCTTTGGTTTAGAAGCCATCTTCTTCCTCTTGGATGACTTTAACTGAGAAGACTGGTCTGCAGCACCATGTTGATCATCAGTGTCTTTCTCAGTTGGGTGTTCCTCCCTCACAGGTTCAGAAGGAGAGGGAGTTTGACCCTGCCTTGGATCAGAAGATGAAGCTTGCTGAGGCTCAGCTGGAGGTTCTGGTTGAGGTGTCTCTGGTTGTTCAAACTTGACCTCCACTTCAGGTGGGACTTGACTTGGAAGAGAGTGCAAGTCAATCAGTTCTCCACTTTAATCTTCTGCTTGATCACCCTATATGCTCATCCATAGTGGATAGAGACATGGGGCCAAGTCTCCTCCGGAGAATCCATATAGCTTCAAGAAGCTCATCATTCTTTGTCTGTCAGCAGACTTCTTTGCATTCTTTTGAATGATGGCTCTTGACTTTGCAGCTTCTTCCCTTAGCTTCCTTTTGGTTGTTTTTCTTTCTTTGACTAGCTCAAGCTCAAGTTGCTTTAGGTACTCAAATCAATGAAGTCATAGGACAGGGGAAGAAGTGCATCTGCCTGATAGAAGCCTGTGGCACTCAGGTAGTTGATCATCTTGATCCTATCTTCTTCTTTATCTACCTGAGGTTCTTGTGGAGCCACATCTTCCTGTGCAGGACTTTCTTGAACTGGAGAGAGAGTGGGAGCATGCTTGTAGAGTCTTTTCTGTCTCTTCTCCTCTTTGAATTGGAGAAGTAGCCTTGCATCCTCTTTCTCCTTCATCTCTCTTGACACTTCCATGTCAGCCAGTTCATTTAACTCTTCTAAGGGGAGAGAGATGATTTCATCAATATCATAGTTCCTGGTCTGTAAATAGGTAATCCTGACTGCCCTTAACTCATCATCTTGAGTATTTGGTCTGGGGGCAGCCCTGATTGCAGCTTGCATGAAGCTAGATGACCTAGAAGAACTTTCTCCCCTTAGCCTCCTTTTCCTCTCTCTCTCTTCCTCCTCAATTTCCTCAGGAGTCATTATCCTTTTCCCTTTGTCACCAACAGACCTTTGTGACTCAGGGTGGATTGAGGCTTGGCCTTCATTGCTTGGTGTAGCTTCCATGCTCTGGCCAGAGAGAGGCTGAGAAACACCTTCACCAGCAGGTGTCTCAGATGGAGTTTGGACCTCTGCAGCAGTTGTTGATGATGAGACAGGGGTCTCAGGTTCTGCCACTGGGCCTTCAGTCAAGGTTTTCCCTATAAAACTAATCTTAGGGTCCACCTCAACATCCAGTTGACCGATGACATTGCCTGATTGCCTAAGTCTCCTTCTTAGAGAGAACTCTGCAAGGATCCTATCTTGGATTCTTTGAGCCAGCCTGTCAGCTTGTCTTGAATTGCTTGGATTGACAAGTGGCATGTTGACTAAATCCAGTCTTTCATAGAAGTTCAGGCTTTGGAAATGAAAAACTTCTTGTTGACCTTGAACTCTGTGAAGGAAGGGCTCTTCTGTCATCATCATACCTCCACCTTATGATGTAGTTGCCAGTTCCTTGTGGTGGAGATGAGACAGCCCTTGGTATACCTTCCTCAAAGAGACTCCTGATGATTGAGTCTATAGAGTCCACATTAATGTGAACTTGAGGAAGTTGCTGAGAATGCACAACAGCAAGTGAGGATGGTGAGTCCTCTATGTCCATTCTCTGTGAAGAACTCCCAGGTTCTGTGGTTGTAATAACTTTCTCCCCCTTTTGGTAGCATCACCCACTTGCATAGGTGAGCTGGAGGATAAGTCAATCACTTCCACAGGTTCTTGTGTTCCTGGTTGAGCTCTCCTTAAAGGTCTCCCAGCTAGTTTTTCCTTTAGATATGAAATCTGAAGTTGCTGATCATTGACCCTGTTTTGTAAGGTAGTCACCTGAGATTCCAAGTGACTAACCTTAGAGACTAAATAGGTGCATGTTTTTGACAATTTCTGCACCTTTAGTCTCAAATTCCCCTCATCTTCATCAGAAGAATCATTGGGGGATGAGATGATTGGACCAAAGTCCTCTCTCTCACCACCAGCTTGAGTTTCTTGGCTGCTGGTTTTCCTCTGCTCACTGGCAGCCTCAGTTGAGATGCCAGTGGGCTGAGTTGCCATGGTTGAGGTCTTAATGATGTAATCACTTTCAAAAGTGAGAGCCTCTTCCATATGGACATCCTGAACAGGTTCAGAAGTGTCCACCTCAGTAATAGGTGACTGATGTGGGATAGACTGAGGAGAGTCAGAGGTACTCATCTCTCTTTGAGTAGGGGAGGAGAAGAGAGACTCATGGTACTCACTGAATCCTAAGTCTTCATCAGTGTAGAAGGATAGGTTGGGAATTGGTTGGTTGAGATCTAAAGGCTGGGGATGGTAGCTGTCCCCTGAAGGTTGTTCACTTGAGTGTTGAGACTCAGAGTGAAGGCTTAAGGCTGTTGGGCTAGTGAGCTCATCAGGGTGAGCATGAGGAACCTCAGCCCTGATAGGTGAAGAAATGGGAGTGGTTTGCTCCTCAGGAGAAGTGGGAGCTCTAGTGTCCACTTCTTCCTGTAAGGTTGAGTATTGGGGGCCTGCACAGACTCAATACTCTGAGCAGGGGTTCGTTTGGATTTTCTGGTAGGTGAGGGTGATTTCTGGTCTTTTTAGAGGTAAGGATAAAAGAGGTGTGGGTTCAACACTAGCTTGTGTTGCTAGGTTGTCACCTTGAGCAATGAGCTCTAACATTTTTGGGACTAGGGCTGTTTCTACCCCTGAGAAGCCTACAGTTGGCTTCTTCATTATTTTAAAGATGTCGGGCTTCATCTGTCCCAATTTAAGAATATTACTTGTTTCCCTCAACTGTGAGCCCAGTTCACAGTTGAGAATGTGTTGAACATATCTAGGAAACATGTAATACTCTAAGGAGTCTAAGTTTGCAAGTAAATTAGTATAAACAAATTGTGAATACCTGAACTTGACCCCCTGAACCATTCCATGAACTATAAAGGAGAGATCCTCAGGAATCTGGTCCCATCCACCATGCTTGTTTGATAAGCTGTGGATAACCACATGGAGCAGGTATTTCCACTGGGATGAGACCTTCCCTTTCCTGAAGGTCTTTACAGAGAAATCTCCCTCATAGCCCATCTGCTCAAAGGAATGATTAACAGCTTCCTTTGGGAAGGACACCTCACCTTCTTCATCATCCAGCTGCAAATGTTGGTTAATGATGGCCGGAGTGATGAAGATTGTCCTCCCTTGCACTGTGGCAGACAGTGCCTTCTCCCCATCCATAATGACCTCTTGGCAGGTCTTCCAGAATTCAAGCAAGTGATCCTCATATAGAGTAGGATCAATGGTCAGGGAGGTGAAATAGTTGGATAGAGTCAAGAATTGGCAAATCTCTGAGAAACTTGCATCTTTCTCAGAGCTTAACAGAGCAACTTGATTATGTTGCCTGTGAAGTTGCATGGAGAAATCTGGGTTGTTTCTGCGGTTAAGGTTGGCCATTTCAGAAGCTTAAGGGTGAAGAAAGGTAGAAAGCAAAGGCGGTTTAGAGAATTAGGTTAGAGGAATAGTAGAATTGAGGAAGATAGTGGGAAGAGGGGGAACCGTTGGGTATTTATGTGAAAAGGGATTTGAACCAAAGTTAATGAAAGAGGATAAACTTTGAAATCCGGAAGTCGGTCCCACCTCTGAAAAAGTAGTTTACTTTTGCTCAAAAAGTAGTTTTCTTGGAATTCGAAAAGCTTCCGAAGGTAATTTTCTTCGGAAGTTTTGATTGAAAAAGCTTCCGAAGCTAAAATGGCTTCGGAAGATTTTCCTGAGAGTCTTGAAAATTTATGCTTCGGAAGAGAAATAAACCCTTGGATGCTTTGTATAAGAATAACAAAGCTTCCGAAGGTTAATTTTGCTTCGGAAGGAAAAAGTCCTTAAAAATGAATAAGTGTCTGAGATAAGAATTTTAAGCTTCGGAAGATGAATTTTGACTTCTTCCGAAGGTAAAATTTCTTAGACAGTTATTTATTTTGAAGACATGTTTTTCTTCCGAAGATAAAATTTTATCTTCCGAAGTATCAGAAAATTTTCAAGAATCTAAGGAAAGTCTTCAAAAAGAATTTTACATCCAAAGAAAACATGAGCTTATGAAAGTGATGAACTAGACAACTTAGGACACACATATTTTAAGAAGAAATAATTAGAATTAGTTTTAAGAAAAAGTCTACTCAAAGTTAATCATCCCAATAGCTGATATCAGATACTTAAATCTCTGTTCATCAAAAGCTTTTGTAAACAGATCAGCATATTGTTCATCTGTATGAACTTTGACTAGTTTAATTAATCCCTTTTCATAGTTATCTCTTATTAAATGATACCTGATGTTGATGTGTTTGGTCCTTGAGTGCTGCACAGGGTTCTCAGTGATAGAGATAGCACTATTGTTGTCTATGTGGATAGGAGTCTCTTTGAAGTTAAATCCATAGTCCAGCATCTGATTTTGAATCCAAAGCACTTGAGCACAGCAGCTTGCAGCAGCAATGTATTCAGCCTCAGCAGTTGATGCAGACACACAGGATTGTTTCTTGCATTGCCATGAGACAACCCCTTCCACCAAGGAATTGACATCCCCCAGATGTAGACTTTGCAGTCATGTTGCAACCACCATAATCACTATCTGTATAGGCATACAGATTGAAATTAGGATTCTTTGGATACCATAGACCAAGTGTTGAAGCACCTTTGAGGTATCTTAAAATCCTTTTCACAGTGATTAAGTGAGACATCTTAGGGTTGGCTTGATATCTTGCACAAATACATGTAGCAAACATGATATCAGGCCTGCTAGCTGTAAGATACATAAGAGACCCAATCATAGCCCTGTATAATGTTCATCTACACACTCCCCCTCAAGATCTGGACCAAGGGAGTGGTTTCTGGCTATGGGTGTCTTAGCAATCTTACAATCAGTCATGTTGAACCTCTTGAGTATGTCTTGAACATACTTTGACTGACTTATGAAGATGCCATCTTCAACCTGCTTCACTTGAATTCCCAGAAAGAAATTGAGTTCTCCCATTGAACTCATTTCAAATCTGTCTTTCATCAGCTCAGCTTCTCAAGTCTTTGCAGAGCTTTGGATTAGTTGAACCAAAGATGATGTCATCTACATATACTTGAACCAGCAATAAGTCATTTCCCTGTCCTTTGATGAAGAGAGTTCCATCTATAGTACCTCTCTGTATCCATGTTTACAAAGATACTCAGATAGTGTCTCATACCACTTCCTGGGTGCCTGATGCAGCCCATAAAGAGCTTTGTCAAGCTTGCAGACATAATCAGGATGATCAGGGTCTACAAAACCAGGTGGCTGTTTGACATAAACCTCCTCATCAATCACTCCATATAAGAAAGCACACTTTACATCAAGTTGGTAGACCTTGAAGTTCTTGGATGCAGCAAATGCCAGGAATATCCTAACAGCTTCTAGTCTTGCTACAGGAGCAAAGACATCAGTGTAGTCAATCCCTTCTTCTTGTGTGTATCCTTGAACAACTAGTCTTGCCTTGTTCTTGATGATGATTCCTCTATCATCCTTCTTATTCCTAAAACCCATTTGGTTCCAATGGTAGTCTTCCCATGAGGAAGAGGACAAAGGTTCCAAACTTTCTGCCTTTTGAATTGAAGCAGCTCTTGTTGCATAGCTTCAACCCAACTTCCATCCTTTAGAGCTTCATCAACTTTCTTGGGCTCTATCTGAGATAAGAAACAAGAGTGAAGACAAACATTTGCTTCATGGGTTTGTCCTCTTGTTCTTACCCCTGTGACAACATCTCCAATGATGTTTGTGGTGGGGTGAGACTTGTGGATCCTTAGCTGAGGGATCACAGCAAGTTGCTGAGAAAGATCCAAATTTGAGAAATTTAGATCTGGTCTGGAAGATTCACCTCCTCCACATTATCACACTTATCAATTAACTTGATCCAATGAGTGTGTGACATCATTGATGTTGTCATCTATGGTATGGTTATTAGCATCAAGAAATTCCTGATCACTATCACCATCACCATTGTTGTCTTCTACAATTGAGGTGTCTTTATCTGGTTGAGAGGCCTCTGAGCTGGAATTTGAAGGCATACCAGATGTATCAGCTGAATTTGTCATTGTTGTGCTGATAGAAACCTCATTTGCTGAAGTAGTTCCAACTGGAGCTGAAGATGTATGAGTTGAAGGTCTTCTAGCTCAAATCTTGGATCAGGATCACCTGTATTTAAATTTTCTGCAGATCCTGAAACATGCTCACAAGATTTGTTAAAACAGTTGGTAACTAAATCAAGATCAAACAGCCAATCCGGACCAGAACCAGCCACACAGGGTGTGTGCTCATTGAAAGTCACATTGGCTGACTCCTCAACAATTCTAGTTCTGAGATTGTATACTCTATAAGCTTTAGCTTGGAAGAGTATCCAATGAAGTGTCCATCATCTGATTTCTCAGCAAACTTGGCAATTTGATCTTTGGTATTCAAGATGGTGCAGGGACATCCAAATGACCTGAGAAAACCAATGAAAGGTTTCCTCTTGTGCCAAAGTTCATAAGGAGTCTTACCATGTGTCTTAACTACTAAAACTCTGTTTTGCACATAGCAAGCAGTATTAACTGCCTCTGCCCAGAAGGTGATAGGCAGTTTAGAGTCAGACAACATAGTTCTTGCAGCTTCAATAAGTGTCCTGTTTCTCCTCTCAGCAACTCCGTTTTGCTGAGGAGTCCTGGGAGCACTATATTGTCTTGTAATACCTTTTTCATCACAAAATGTATCAAGGATTTGGTTCTTGAATTCAGTTCCTTGATCACATCTTATGGTTTTGACCTTGTGATCACATTGATTCTCAACTTTTAAGATGAAATTCTTCAGAATCTCAGGGGTTTCATCCTTAGTTCTAAGGAAGAAGACCCAAGTGAATCTTGTAAAATCATCTGTGATCACCAAACAGTAAGAGGTCCTTCCTAAACTCATTACACTGGTGGGGCCAAAGAGATCCATATGTAACAAGTGTAGGGGAGTAGTGATGGAGTTCTTTTCCTTAGGCTTGTGAGATACCTTGTGTTGCTTCCCTTTCAGGCATGCAACACAATGATCATCACTTGTAAACTCTTTCTTTGGCATTCCAGTTACCAGATCATGTTTAATTAATTTATTCATGTTCTTAAAGTTTACATGGCACATTCTTTTATGCCATAGGAAAGACTCATCACTATTTGCTTTAGATAGAAAGCATGAAACTTCTCCAGAGGGAGATGTTTCTTGCAAATCCATCTTGTACATGTTCCCTTTCCTGGGGGCTCTGAGCAGGATATGCTCATGAGGAATGACCACTCCAGGTTTGAGAACAATGCACTCATGCTCAGTAAAGAGCATGTTATGACTCTGATCACAAAATTGGGATACACTCAGAAGATTGTACCCAAGCTCCTTAACAAAGTTTACCTTCTCAATGCTGAGCTTACCATTTGTGACCTTGCCCCTTCCAGAAATGTAACCACCTTCATCTCCTCCAAAAGCAACTGGTCCTCCATCAATTCTCTCAAAATTATGGAGTAGAGACCTATTGCCTGTCATGTGCCTGGAACAGCCACTGTCAATTATCCAGACATTCCTGTTTGTCTTGAGCTGTTCCTGCACAAAGAAAATGATTAGTTACATTTGGAAACCCAAGCCTTACTTGTCTTGGGCTCATTAAGTGTAATAGAAGGTAATGCAACAGTAATAGATCCTATGGTTGTACTATGGGGATCTTCAGCTGTTGTTGATGAAGAAACTTCAGTCATTTGGTCTTTCTTAGACTTCCACACCACCTTTGGAGTCTTGGACTTGACCTTCAAAACCTTAGAAGCTTTTGGAACTTCACAAGTTTTGATGACTGAACCTTCGGAAGAGTCTACAGTCACTGCAGCAGACTTCAGTGCTTCGGAAGAACTCCTTTCTTCCGAGACCAACTTTGCTTCCGAAGGTAATTTTCCATTTACCTTCTTCTTTGATTTGGAGCTTCCGAAGGAAACAGACTTTCCTTCCGAAGCTTGAGACTTCTTGAGACTCTTTGAAGTCTTTGTATTAGTCATGTGGATGGTACTTTTAGGATTGTATGGGCAATCCTTAGCAATGTGAGAAGTACTTTCACACATGACACATATCTTCTTCAAAGGAGTCTCCTTTTGAGAGCAAGACTGGCTTTGGTCACATCCCTTCTCCACCTTCATCTTGGTAGATGCTGAGACAGTTCTTTTAGGCTGTGAACTGTTCTTGGAGTTTGATGGTCCAGGCTGTGCAGCAGTGGTACACAGCAGCTCAGTCTTCTTCTTTGCACTGAGATGATTTGAACATGAACCAGAACTCTTAGCTGAGGAGTCTTGGTTGATGTCTTCAGTCCTTACTACTTTGAAACCTGCAGAGATAAACACTTGTTTCTGCTTAGCATCAAAAGTAGCCTTGATTTCTTGAGCCTTCTTTGCTTTTCTTTTGCTCTTCCTGATCAAGTTCTTTCTCTTGGACTTGGTCATCACAGTTGATTTCTTCTCCTCAGAAGGATAGTGGCCCTTGGAAGAATCCTCTTCTTCACTCTTCTCAGAGGAATTCTTCACTATCACTTCTTCATCATCCTCACTTATAGGATCTATGAGAGGAAGCTCATCTTCACAAGTTCCACACCTAGGAGATCTTACAGACAAGATTGTGTGTGGAGGAGCTATCTCATTTGATCCCAGTCCCTGTCTATTTTGATAACAGACTTTGTTGTGCAGGGATGAGGATATCATGTTCTTGAAGGTCTCTTCTTCAAGAACACTTTTCTCTGCCTTGGCTTTGCTGATCACAAGCTCAGCCTGGCACTCAGTCAACTTAGTTATGAGATCTTGGATCTGAGTTCTAAAATCTGTATGTTCATGTTTTAGTACTGAAATGGTTTTCTCCAAGTCCTCTATCTTTAACTTGTAATCATTTTCAGACTTTCTAAAATCAGATTTTAATATGTTTAATGACTCAAGATCAGATCTCATCTCTAAGTTGTAGGACCTGTATCTATTTACTTTAGCAATGCATTCAGGAGTACAGAGATGTTCCAATACCTTGGCTTCATCATGGTCAGCCATCAGTGCTTGGTTTGGAGAAGCATCTTCCACCTGAAAGCTCTAGTCAAAGCCTCCCTCTTCAACAGCAACAGCAGCATGTTGCTTTGTCTTCTCAGCCTGAGGGGCTTTGTCAGTGTAGTTTGGTCTGGGTTGTGTTTGGCCCCCATTTGCTTTAGGTGCCTTACACTCCCTAGCAAAGTGACCCATAAGGTTACAGTTGTAACACTTAACTTTGCTTTTATCCAGCCCAAACTTTCCACTTGGTAGCATTGCTTGGAAATCTTCTTCCTGTTCTCTTGTAGAACTTCTTGGCTCTGTGAGTGAGGAGAGCCATCTGCTGAACTATCTCCATGTATTCCAGGTCATCTGGATGGATACAGTCCAGGTCTTCAAGAGTGAAAAGATAATTCCCACAGCTTTCATCAGTAGACACAAAGGCTTGAGAAGAACTTGTCTCTTGGAATGGGCTTCCTTGAGTAAAGTTCTCCCTTGGTGTCTCCGGGAAGGTGATGAAAGGACCCTTTTGTGAGTTGTCAGGGTAGCATATGAGATGATGTTGGGGTTCTATGCTGTCCCTTTCAACCACATGAAGGGCTGAACCCATTTGATTGTTGGAGTTGCCAGATGAACCTTGCATGTTCATCTCCATCTGGTATCCACTGAGAATCCCATACAACTCTGTAAGAGTAAGAGTTTTAAGGTTCTCAGTCCTCTTGATCACCACACAATAGTGTGTCCATTGCCTAGGAAGTGAGGACATGAACTTCCTTACAATGTCCCTGTTCTCAAGAGGAACTCCTCCATCCACTAGGGTATCCACAATCTCAACATACCTGAAGTATTGTTGGGTCATGGTTTCACCTGCTTTGAAGGTGAAATTTTCAAACTGCTGCTTCAGAAGATCTTTCTTGTTCTCCTTGGCTTCAGAGGAGCCTTCATACATCAGCTTCAGTGCATCCCACAGCTGTTTAGCTGTTTTGCACTTCTTAAACCTCTGTATACAGAGTTTGGGAGAGCAGTCTGAAGAGCAGTCATGGCCTTCCTATCAATCTCTACTCTTTTTCTATCTTCATCTGAGTAGTTGGCCACATCTTTAGGAATCATACCAGCACCAGTAGCAGAGGGTGCTGGGTATGAAAGGTCCATTCTCAACAGATTCCCACATTCTTGAATCAAGAGACCTGATGAAGCCTTCATCCTCATGCACCAGGTGTCAAAATCATCAAGAGTGATCAGTGGGGATTTGTTCATGGTTCCAGTCTCCATATCAGTCTTTGAGATGGAAGCCATTTGAAGAGTTTAGTTTTTGTGTGTGTGAGGGATCTTAAGATGGTTAGATCTTATATCAAGAGCCTGGAAAGCTCTGATACCAATTGCAGGACCGTTTAAGGGCTTTAACACAATTACAACACAACAACACAAAGAGGAGATTAACTAAACTTTAATCAAACAGTGAACTGGGTTAACCAAAGTGATACAAAGAACACAAGTAAAGCAAGAGACAGAACAAGAGAGTATGGGTTTCAAGGAGGCAGTATATTGCTTTCTCAAGTTCTTTTACAAGTGTTACAAAGCATAAAGAAAGATACAAGAACTTGAAATACTTATACTACAACCTACAGCCGGCTATACTTTGAAAGCCAGCTGGATACAATTGACTGACACTAACAAAATCAATTGTAGGATCAAAAGGCATATCTGCCTTTTGACCTTGTGACTATGATATGCCATAGCTCACATCCTTATATATTACAAAAAGGATAAAGTACATAAAGTGGAAAGTTACAGACTCAAGACCTCAATGTACAGTTACCAAAAGCATGGACTTTTTCACCAACTCATGTAAGTTGGTGACTTTACAGAGATGCAGCGGAAAAGGTGCTTTATGGAACAGTACATCAGATAAAGCATGTGTACTAAAAGTCTTCGGAAGAAATCTGTCTTCATAGTTTGAAGCTTCGGAAGACTTTGTCTCTGAGGCTTCGGAAGACTTCATGTTTGGCTTCGGAAGATATTGGTCTTGGCTTCGGAAGATTTTACACTTAGAGTATTTTCTAATGCATTGTGTAAAATTTCCGAAGCATTCTTCACTTCAGTACTTAGTGCATGTTGCTGAGACACTTTGGATGTTTTGGGTTGCATCAGACTTAAGGAATCCTTACAAGATGAATGATGATGATGATGATTGATGATGATGGTTGATGCGATGATTGATGATGGATGATGATGATGAATGATGATGATTGATGATGATGATGATGATGATGATGATGATGATGATGATGATGATGATGAGATGATGATGATGATGATGATGATGATGATGATGATGATGATGATGATGATGATGATTGATGATGATTGATGATGATGATGGATGTGATTGATGATGATGATGATGATGATGATGATGATGATGATTGATGATGATGATGATTGATGATGATGATGATGATGATGATGATGATGATGATGATGATGATGATGATGATGATGATGATGATGATGATGATGATGATGATGATGATGATGATGATGATGATGATGATGATGATGATGATGATGATGATGATGATGATGATGATGATGATGATGATGATGATGATGATGATGATGATGATGATGATGATTGATGATGATGATGATGATGATGATGATGATGATGATGATGATGATGATGATGATGATGATGATGATGATGATGATGATGATTGATGATTGATGATGATGATTGATGATGATGATGATGATGTGATGATGATGATGATGATGATGATGATGATGATTTGATGATGATGATGATGATGATGATGATGATGATGATGATGATGATGATGATGATGATGATGATGATGATGATGATGATGATGATGATGATGATGATGATGATGATGATGATGATGATGATGATGATGATGATGATGATGATGATGATGATGATGATGATGATGATGATGATGATGATTGATGATGATGATGATGATGATGATGATGATGATGATGATGATGATGATGATGATTGATGATGATGATGATGATGATGATGATGATGATGATGATGATGATGATGATGATGATGATGATGATTGATGATGATGATGATGATTGATGATGATGATTGATGATTGATGATGATGATGATGATGATGATGATGATGATGATTGATGATGATGATGATGATGATGATGATGATGATGATGATGATGATGATGATGATGATGATGATGATGATGATGATGATGATGATGATGATGATGATGATGATTTGATGATGATTGATGATGATGATGATGATGATGATGATGATGATGATGATGATGATGATGATGATGATGATGATGATGATGATGATGATGATGATTGATGATGATGATGATGATGATGATGATGATGATGATGATGATGATTGATGATTGATGATGATGATGATGATGATGATGATGATGATGATGATGATGATGATGATGATGATGTGATGATTGATGATGATGATGATGATGATGATTGATGATGATGATGATGATGATGATGATGATGATGATGATGATGATGATGATGATTGATGATGATGATGATGATGATGATGATGATTGATGATGATGATGATGATGATGATGATGATGATGATGATGATGATGATGATGATGATGATGATGATGATGATGATGATGATGATGATGATGATGATGATGATGATGATGATGATGATGATGATGATGATGATGATGATGATGTGATGATGATGATGATGATGATGATGATGATGATGATGATGATGATGATTGATGATGATGATGATGATGATTGATGATGATGATGATGATGATGATGATGATGATGATGATGATGATGATGATGATGATGATGATGATGATGATGATGATGATGATGATGATGATGATGATGATGATGATGATGATGATTGATGATGATGATGATGATGATGATGATGATGATGATGATGATGGATGATGATGATGATGATGATGATGATGATGATGATGATGATGATGATGATGATGATGATGATGATGATGATTGATTGATGATGATGATGATGATGATGATGATGATGATGATGATGATGATGATGATGATGATGATGATGGATGATGATGATGATGATGATGATGATGATGATGATGATGATGATGATGATGATGATGATGATGATGATGATGATGATGATGATGATGATGATGATGATGATGATGATGATGATGATGATGATGATGATGATGATGATGATGATGATGATGATGATGATGATGATGATGATGATGATGATGATGATGATGATTGATGATGATGATGATGATGATGATGATGATGATGATTGATGATGATGATGATGATGATGATTGATGATGATGATGATGATGATGATGATGATGATGATGATGATGATGATGATGATGATGATGATGATGATGATGATGATGATGATGATGATGATGATGATGATGATGATGATGATGATGATGATGATGATGATGATGATGATGATGATTGATGATGATGATGATGATGATGATGATGATGATGATGATGATGATTGATGATGATGATGATGATGATGATGATGATGATGATGATGATGATGATGATGATGATGATGATGATGATGATGATGATGATGATGATGATGATGATGATGATGATGATGATGATGATGATGATGATGATGATGATGATGATGATTGATGATGATGATGATGATGATGATGATGATGATGATGATGATGATGATGATGATGATGATGATGATGATGATGATGATGATGATGATGATGATGAGATGATGATGATGATGATGATGATGATGATGATGATGATGATGATGATGGATGATGATGATGATGATGATGATGATGATGATGATGATGATGATGATGATGATGATGATGATGATGATGATGATGATGATGATGATGATGATGATGATGATGATGATGATGATGATGATGATGATGATGATGATGATGATGATGATGATGATGATGATGATGATGATGATGATGATGATGATGATGATGATGATGATGATGATGATGATGATGATGATGATGATGATGATGATGATGATGATGATGATGATGATGATGATGATGATGATGATGATGATGATGATGATGATGATGATGATGATGATGATGATGATGATGATGATGATGATGATGATGATGATGATGATGATGATGATGATTGATGATGATGATGATGATGATGATGATGATGATGATGATGATGATGATGATGATTGATGATGATGATGATGATGATGATGATGATGATGATGATGATTGATGATGATGATGATGATGATGATGATGATGATGATGATGATGATGATGATGATGATGATGATGATGATGATGATGATGATGATGATGATGATGATGATGATGATGATGATGATGGATGATGATGATGATTGATGATGATGATGATGATGATGATGATGATGATGATGATGATGATGATGATGATGATGATGATGATGATGATGATGATGATGATGATGATGATGGATGATGATGATGATGATGATGATGATGATGATGATGATGATGATGATGATGATTGATGATGATGATGATGATGATGATGATGATGATTGATGATGATGATGATGATGATGATGATGATGATGATGATGATGATGATGATGATGATGATGATGATGATGATGATGATGATGATGTGATGATGATGATGATGATGATTTGATGATGATGATGATGATGATGATGATGATGATGATGATGATGATGATGATGATGATGATTTGAACTTATTAACTTTTTACTATTTCATTTTTTAATAACTTTCATTTGTTTCTTTTTGCTAGAAAATTTAATTGTATTTCTGTTTAATTTTTTTCTTTGTAGGTGTACAATTTGTGGTTATGTTTAATTATTGTTAACATTTTGACGCTTGGGAAATCTTCGACGTAGCTTGAAGTGGGCAATGGGAGATGCTTCAACAAAGTAGTCGGTTGAAAAGAAAGACGATGAATATGGAAGGCCCCAACTAGTGGTTCGGATGTGCAACTTTTTGTGGATCTCTACAAATTAAACAACGTGTTTTCGGGTGAACCACAACGCCCAACTGGGGGGAACATGACAAGGGACAAAGGAAAGACGAAAGCTTAGCGATAGCTTGGGAAGGTGTTGACAAAATTGGTGAATATTAGCAATAAAGACAAAAAGGTCGAAAACCAAAAAATCTGACTTAAGAAGAATGTGAGCGATCCAAAAGATCTAAAGGTGTTGCCCGTGTTGGTGAACACTGACACATTTCGGGGGAGGTTCTTGAAGGGGTCAGACTTCTAACAGCAATGATTTTAAAAGCGCAAGATGTAATCGAGTAATCTTATTTTTTACGTGTTACTTTTAATATTTATGTAATGTTTTACTAACCAAGGTACTTAACATCATCATTTTCTTATAGTTAGTTGAAATGATTGCAAAAGAAAATATATTGTGACCAGTTTGAAAAGATGTTATACCAATACTCTGGTTAGATACTTTTATAAAGTTAACCAATGCAACATGTTTTGGTTGGCATTATGCGAAGTAAGCTACAGTCCAATGGCACTAGTATAGTTAAGCTAGGGTGCCATCCTTGACCAAACTCCATGTCAATTATTTTCACTTTTGATGGTCCTTAAACTAACGACGCCGGCCACCTTTAATTACTCTAGGCATTGCAATGTTAAATGGTCATAATCTTATGGTTAGGACTATGGTTACGTTTAGAACTATATAAATTTGGTCTCTTATGCAATGGGCACATATATGCATCAAGTTTTGGTTTAGTTTATTTGGTTAGATTTATGTTAGATTAGCATTTATCCACTATTAGTGTTAGTCAACTTAAATTTTTGTAAATAGGTTTCTTTTGAACAATAAAACTTTTTATGTGTCTGAGACAGTATTTTCTTTAATTAACACTAATTAATATTTTATAAATTGGTGTTACACAAATGATGAGCAAATAATTAACTCAGAGGACGATTAACAAATAACAAAATAATTTACAAGTGTTTCAAGACATCGGTGTTATGCGTGGGTCAGCCCCTATGTGTCGTATTTGCATAAGCAAAAGCATTATGTACCCACCTGTCACTATTAAGTTTTTATTTTTATGCAATATGATTTAAGAGACAATGTTTCTCTTGTTTTATGATAAAATTATTTGAACCTTCATTTTAACTATAAAATAATTTAAAAGACAATAATAAGTAGCCTAGTGAAAAGTATCAAACTAAGGTAGTCATCACAAGCACCACCACAAGGGCCTTTTTCAAGAAGAGATTGAAAGAGGGCATATCTATTCGCTATAAAACTGGGCAATGGAAACTGGACAAACACGATTTTAAGCCACTTGGAAATGAAAGACTGACGGAAGAGGCATCAATGCATGACCCAAGAACATGGTTAACATCTTCGATAGTCAAATCACAAACTATCATAGAAAAGAAATGACACCTAACCCCTTTCTAGCCGGATTATATTTAGTGGGTGTGCGATCTAATAAGATGTGTCATGCTAAGATGTTCACCTTAGGTAGGATGAATTGGTTTTAAACGATCTAATATAATATATTTTTTGTTTTTATCCACAACGATGTAAGGCATTTTCAAATTACTAATATATTGTTATGATATGCTTATATTTATATACTTTGTGAATTAAAGAAAATTACTTAAAACCAAGCCACTATAACCCGTAGGTAAACTTGTATTTTGTAATGATAAATTGAATTAGTAATCCAAACGATAAGAATGAAAGATTTTTGGCCCGTTATCATTGTTTGAATTATTAAAATTCATCTGGTGAATATAAATTGTTAAAGTATATGCATTATCTTGAGGCACAAAAGGATAGTTTTTGCACATTTTTAAAATCGTTAAAGTAGTGGTTTGTAAACAAGAAAATGAAGGTTGGGGCCTAAGCATTTTACGTCGAGAAAGTCTGGAGAGGGCCTTAGTTTCCAAAATTGACTATTGTCTAGTTGTAATCCCACCATTCCTCAAGACTTTTTGGTACAAATACAATGATTTGATGTAACCTTTGCTTTCTTAAAATCCTAATTGTATAAAGTAAGAAACGGTGTGCCACTTCAGTTTTATTATGAACTAAAATCAAATATGTAACTCTTTTTAGATTTTTTTTATGATCGATAAGGTTTTTTTTTAATATTGGGTTAATTGGTTTTTGAAAAAAAATTGTTCGCTTAACGCCAATTTGATAGGTAGATAAAACTTTATTCGATCAAAGAATAAATTAACACTACTTTTAATTTAGAAAGAAGAATAATTAAAAAAAAATTATAAATATTACAAAAGAAAAGAAATTGGATACTTGTAAACATATTAAGCCATTATTGTAACTTGTCATATTTTTAGTTACCACTTGTAAACATCTTTTTAAACAATAAGGATAATTTTTTTCAGAATGAAATTAATTTTAAAAACTTATTAAAAACATTATGTAATTCAACTTAGGATGTAAAAATACATTTTTTAAATAGGAATAAGTATCAAATATCATTATAATAATAAAAAATATTTACGAAACTAATTAAAAAACATGATGTAAATTACAATTTTGATTCATAAATAAGGGTATAAAACATTTTATCTATATATTATCTATTCAATTCCTGTGATAGACGGCTATATAAGCTAGTTAATAAGGGACATGTTTGAATACAAATGATTTTAAATCTAAACAGAATAAGAGGTAATCTCAACCAATAATAATTTTGTTCAATAGTTGAGTATTGTATGAAAAAAATTTGGTAGAGTGGTATTTTTGGTATAGTCACTTTTGTTGACTTTTTTTAAGTTATCCTATTTTTTTAAGTGTTTATAACTTTTATGTATAACATCACTTTTTATAAAAAAAAAATATATCATAAAAATGAGTATAGTATTGTTATATAAAATGATAATATTTTTTAGCTTTTTTAAGCTCATATGAATTTTGCTCCTTATTGTAGTTCATTTGGTCTTTTTGTTAATTATTGTTTTTATCAAAAGTAATAAATTCTAAAAAAATATATAATTGTAAAATAACATTATTGTGTATTTCTAGTATGTAAAATATAATGATAAAATAAAAATTAATTAATCTAATACAGTAAAAACAATGATAAAAAATAACATAAAATACAATGATAAAATGTCTCATTGTACTTTCTATTGTCATTATGTTATCTTGAACACTATTAGTTTTGAAAATTAAATTGGTGAAATAACATGGTTGCATACTTTAATTGTAAAACACAATGATAGACAACAAGTTTATATGATCCATAAAAAATAATGACAAAAATAACACAATGTGTGATCTTATACACCATAAGTTTTGAAAAAAAACATTGGTGAAATAGTACCATTATGTACTTCTAATTATAAAACATAATTATAAATAACCAGTTTATATAATCTATAAAAACCAATACAAAAATAACATATTATGTTAACTTAAACACT
Organism: Flaveria ramosissima; assembly: GCA_025215565.1. NCBI lineage: Eukaryota > Viridiplantae > Streptophyta > Magnoliopsida > Asterales > Asteraceae > Flaveria > Flaveria ramosissima. The sequence goes on along the minus strand of CM046041.1, from coordinate 20,169,908 downwards.
ATAAATTCTTAAAAATATATTGGTGAAATAGCATAATTGTGTACTTCTAATTGTAAAACATAAATATAGATATAACAAATGATAAAATATATGACATATTGAACTAATATTCTACACAATGAACGTATTAGATATAATAAGATGACGTAGTTGACACAACAACCAAAATGCATTCCCCTTTAAAATTATAAAAATATTACATGTCAAGCCACGATCCTTCTTATGCTTTTTATATGAAATATTATTTTTACTATAACCCTACTCACTTAATAAAGGATTATATAAATTTATTTTCTATATATAACATATTATTCATTAAAAATAACAATATAAATATAGGTTTTAATACCAGTTTGATTAATTTGGTGATTTATACATATATAATCATAATCTAATCATAAAAATAGATCATGAAGAAAATTATGATACAACCACATGTTTCTTAATTTATTTGATACGGATTATTGGGAACCCGGTTTTATTGTAAAAAACCTAAATCCCTCGTCCAATAGTTGGATCAAAATGTATTGATAAGATATAATCATCATTATTATAACAAAGCGGGGTAATACTGGCATTTAGCACTCCTTACTTTCAGATTCAATCTGATGGAGATAAGTTTCACCATCAGATAATTATTTGTTTTGCTTTTTTTAAAATAAAAACTTCCCTTGATATTTTTTAAACCTTTATACTTTATATAATATATATTTTTATAAAAATAATCATTTAACTTGTCTTATTTTTCTCTTTAATTTTTTTATAGTCTTAGGAAAAAAATATAGGGGTTGAGCCCTTAACTAGTGTAAGTAGCAGTTATGTTACTATAGAGTGGCTTTACATGGATATAATCTTTATGTTTACACAAGTATAATCCTCCTAATCTGGACCTACATACTTTTTCAAAGTTTCATAAGTGGTTACACTAATTTGATATGATAGTTACTGTCACACCTAGTTGACCGAGACTTACTGTGACTGACTGATATCAACACAATGCAGCTAAACAATAAATATTACTTAAATAAATTAAGTCCATTAATCCATTTCCTACGAGGCATCCATACCTATACAAATAAACTAGTTAAATATTGTCTAAACTCAAGTATATAAATTTAAATAAATTATCTCCATTTTTAACAAATAGATAGGGTGGTGGATAATCTCCATAAGCCCAACTAGGTCGACTCCTATCCATGCTCACCTATTCAAATTATTCTTCTCCTGAAATACATACATACAATATGTCAACATAATATTGGAGAGCTCATAAGTTTAAGACCCATGACATATAAAATTAAACATAAGTTAACAATAATATTGATGCATTAAAGAATGTATCACAATCAACCCTGGACCTGGGTGACCCTCTCGAGTGCTAGGACATCCGTAACCCATACCCCTTATTGTTATGGGCTTAAGTGTTCCTAGCTAAGCACGGTTAATCTGCATTAATTTATGACACAAGGGTTATTGAATCTCAATAGGGGGTTTACTTGTCCTAAGGGCCCATTGTGTGTGAGAGATTCCCCAAATAGTACTATCCACAAATCACGCAGCTCCCCATGGAGTTAATGATTGTGCTAACGTTCGAAGATAAGAGACGTAAGTATTGCACCATAAAATGATTTTCAAGATTATGTATTCTGCTCCAAAATAAAATAAGTAAATGGTGTTATGAGACTCAGCTTAGTTAGCTTTTGTAGTGGATGCTTGGAGCCTAGTGTGTTACCGACCAGTAAGGTTCCTATGTTCGTTTCATATACTGTAACACCCGGTTATTTTTTTTTAAAGTTAAGAAAGAAATAATAAAAGTGAAGGAAAAGAAAGAAAGGCTATAAAACACAAGTTGAAGGGTTAAAAGTGTCAAAAGGACAAAATGTTTGAAAAAGTGGGTGTAAAAGGTGATGGCCGCCCATGATGTTACTTTCACCTTTTCATTCGGGTTTTTTTAGTGAGAGAGAAAGGAAGAGCAGAGAACTCTCGGATATTTGAAGAAGAACAAGAAGAAGACTAAATTCAGGTAAGAATTCATGGTTTTTGAGTGTTCTTAACCGGCTTTGCCTCGGTTGTATGCTTATATGTGTTTGTGTGTTCGGTTGTGTGTGTTTGGTGGGTTTCTAGGTGGTAGAACTCAATTGCATTCGGGTTTTGAAGGAAGTCATACCCAAGAGGTTGCTAAGGTGAGTTCTAGAACCTCCTTTTTACTTGTTTTAAACTGATTTGGGGCTGGAAATGCATGTATGTTCATTTTCATGAAAATGGGTTTTTACCCGTATGTATATGTGTATGTGTTTACGGGTGGGGCTTGATTTTGGGTGTGTTTATGAATATGATGATGTTATGAATGTGTTTCTATAGCTTAGAGTGTAAGATTTAAGCTTAGAACATGTTGGATGATGATTGGGGACTGAATTATGTTGTTTAAGTGTAATTTAGACTGCCCATGCGCCCAAATAGTAGCCATGCGCCTGGAAAAGGCTGAATTTGGCTAAGTGTCCAGACGCCTAGAAGGCCCATGCGCCTAGGCTCTCATGCGCCTGCCTAGTGCCCATGCGCCTAGGATTTGCCCAGAATCGGCTAATTGTTGCCCATGCGCCCCAATAGTGCCCATGCGCCCAGAAGTCCCCCATGCGCCTAAGTGTTCCCCATGCGCCTGAAAGGCCATGCGCCTGCATAGTGCCCATGCGCCTAAGACTTAGATTTATTTTCTGATTTTGAGGAAAAAGTGAAATGTAGGCTTTGACTTGGGATGTTCCCAGGGGCGAAGTATGTTGACTTTTGATGTAAGGCCCCGTTCCCGGGACGCCTACAGTTTGTCATTCATCGCACATATAACAAATAATTACATTTTACTTTCATAAAACATTGCAGCGGAATTATCAAAATAGACATCTCATTACGTTATAAAAGTTTTTGCCAAATAATACATCGTTAATCAGTTACAAAATATATTGTTGCATTACATCACTAAAGCCCTATATAAATGGATGCCATCAAAAAGAGCTGAGTAGCCTCTCAGCGCCATCCTCAACAACATTACCTGCCAACTGGAAACACATAAAAAGTCAGCGTTGCTGAGTGAGTTCTAGTTTTATAATAAAACATACTTTTCTATCGTTAAAACCGTTCTTTACTTTCTATCAAATCATACTGCGCTTTACATTCATTCGTGACCATACAACATACATATACATCGAAATATAATTATTGTCTTCCATTACATTCGTTAACTTTCGTTCATTTTATACGTTCGTTCTCCCGAGTCTGTTGCGACAACAGGGTCGCTCACCTCATTAGCAATCCCAACGATTGCACACTATCCGAGTCTTTTGCAACCATAGGGTTGCTCACCTCATTGCCAATCTCAACGATAGCATGCTATCCGAGTCTCTTGCAACAACAGGGTTGCTCACCTCATGGCAATCTCAACGATAGCATGCTATCCGAGTCTCTTGCAACAACAGGGTTGCTCACCTCATGGGCAATCTCAACGATTGCACGCTATCCGAGTCTCTTGCAACAAAAGGGTTGCTCACCTCATATATGTGCTTGCAAGCCTTCCTTCGTTCATTCATCATTCAATAATACATGCATTCTTACTTCATGTTCCTCTTTCATTATCTTTCACTTTATGTTACATAATACTTCATTCATTCATTAACACGATACGTAAAGCCACAAGAAAGATAAACATACATCATAATAAGGAACATATCATACACAGTCATCATCATCATACAGGGCAACATCATACATACATAACATGCATAAACATGCAACATCATCATCATCATGCCCAACATGCTCTCTAAGGTCATAACAGTCATCTTACATGCTCTTACGGGAATCTTTACGTCAAAACTTACATCTGCACTTTCCCCCGAAAGTCAGAAGTCGAACTACACTTTCCTTCGAGTGCAACAGCCCTAATCGGGCGTATGGACACCCTTCAGTCGCATGGCCTCCAGGCGACTGAACATCATGTGATTGGACTCATGCGGATGAACATCTATGCGAATGGACATCCAGTCGTGTGTATGGACCTCATGCGGATGGAACTAATGCGAATGAACACCTATGCGACTGACCTCATGCAAATGGACTCAATGCGAATAAGTCCCAAGCGATTGGAACCAATGCGACTAAGCACTTATGCGACTGGACCCTCAGTCGTATGACTCCCCATGCGACTGGACCCCCAATCGTACGAATGAAACCTTATTCGTGCGAATGAACTATCAATCGTGCGACTGAACCCGAATCGTGTGAATGAACCTCAATCGCCCCTCAGTCGGTCGTATGGCCTTCAGTCGGTCGCCTAGCCCTAGCTGATGCAGAAAGGAGTTCATCCCGAACCCAATCTGCCATTTTCGGCCTCCAAGCTCATCCAAACCCATTCTAAGCCTAAATCAACCATCCTAAACCTTAGAAAGGCATACCACAACACCATACAAGCACACACAAGCCCGGAAACAAACACCAAACGCATCACACACAATCACACCCAAATGGGTCAAACACACACACATACAAAAACGGGTTTTCTATGCTTTCCAGCCCCAAAATCGTTGAAAACAAGTAAAAGTGGGGTCCTAGAACTCACACAAACGACACCAAGAAGTAGAGCTTCGGTTTGACTCGCTTCTCAACGATTTTGGCCACTCGAACCAACCCGAACCAACACTTCTTCCTCTTTTCTTCCTTTCTCTCTTCTCCTCTCTTTTCTTGGCTGAAATGTGAGTGTGTGGGGAGAGTATGGCTGCCCTCTCCCTACAAATATCACCACATTTCCAACTTTCCTTCGTTGGCGAGTTTGGTCCCTCGACTTTAAACTTTATTTCTTTTTCTTCATTCGTCAGCTTCAATAAATAAATAACCGGGTGTTACATTTGATGATGTATAGGATATGTTATGGCATGTATGATGATTGTTATGACTTGTATAATGGTGCCTTGTATGGTGATGTTTTGTATGGTTATGTTTATGTTCCTTGTTGTGTATGTTTATTTTTCATGGCTTTACGTTGTATGTTGATGAATGAAATGAAAAGTATTATGTAACGTAAAGTGAAAGATAATGAAAAGAGCAACGAAATGAAAGAATGCATGCATTAATGAATAAAAAATAAGTAAGAAAGTCTTGCAAGCAAAGTATGGAGGTTCACACCCAATGAAAGGTGTTAGCTCAACTGTGTGCGGGTTAGCTACCTCGGAAGGATGCACATTGGGGTCTAATCCTTATGATTGACCATACGTATGGGATCCTTGCCGCTCGCTCTAGGTACTGGAGTGAGCTTCGTGCATAATGTTCGAGGTCTATGATAGACCTCAGGCCCAGTAACCAGCTTCGTGCACAATGTTCAGAGTATAGCATATGACATTGGTCCGGAATGAAAGAGAAATGATAGTGATGCGTGTACTTGCCCTAGGTACTGGAGTCAGCTTCGTGCACAATGTTCGAGGTCTATGAAAGACCTCACGCCCAGTAACCAGCTTCGTGCACAATGTTCGGGGAACTGTACATGTCATCGGAAGTAATAAACGAACGAAAGATAAGTAAGGAAGATTATGAATGAAAGTGAATGATACGAAAATGATGATGTAAGTTGAATGAACGAAAGTAAACGAACGAATGATGAAGATAATAATGATATTATCTATGTGTACGTATGATGCTTGATCGCGTAAGAATGAAATGAATGGTTTTAAAACAGAAGTAAAGTATGCTTTATTTTAAAACTAGAACTTACTCAGCAAAGCTGACTTTTATGTGTTTCCAGTTGGCAGGTGATTGTTGCTGAGGATGGCACGGGGCGGCTAATTGGCTAATTTTGGATGGCATTCTTTTGTATAATGTTTTTGCATTGTAATGCGAACAAACGATATCTTGTAATGAATGTTGTATTATCTTGCAAAAGCGATTATTATAATGAAATGAAATGTTTATTTAAATGTTTCCGTTGCAATGTTTTATTAAGTTAATGTAATTATACGTTTTATGTGCGATGATTGACCAGTTGTGAGCATCCCGGAAACGGGGCCTTACAAGTTGGTATCAGAGCCAAAGTTTAAGTAAAACGGGTAAATTTTCAAAAGAAACCTAAACTTAAACTGAAAATGGGACAAAGGGAAGGGATGCCAGTCCGAGTACCTGCGTGCCATCAGGTATTTTCTTAATGATAACCGGTATTACGTGCGCATGTTATGTGGTTTATGTGCTTTTAGTAGATTTAGATACTGATGTAGCCAGGATAGGAAATGCTTGGGGTATGAAGAGTAAAGTAAGTGGCTAATCACAACTGGCCACTATAATTAGGGACTTACTATACTTCACATAAACTGAGCTATTCCCTTGAATGACCATGTTAGTGTTTGAATTTTATAGTGTGTTTAGAGGATGGCCGGTGGTAGATCATCAAAGGCTTCACGAGGTGGAGGTCGTGACCACGGGTCACGAGAGGGAGACCTCGAGCTGAAGAGGTGGTTCATGAAGAACCCGGGACCCCTCATCTGGAGGGTGGTGACGAGAGTGCTAACTTAAGGGCCTCAGTGAAGGAGGCGGTAGTGGAGGAGGTGCACCAGGTCATGCAGACGATTCTACCGTCTGTGGTGACCATAATGATCAAGGCTGTCAGGGAAGGAGAAATGAAGGAAAGAAACAGGCCTACGGGAGAAATAGGACAACCCGAGACTGAGACGGTTGTGCCAGAAACAACTCGAGGCTGTAACTATGGGGCATTTCAAAGATGCAAGCCCCCGACCTTCGATGGTAATGGCACTGCTGCTGCTGCTCACCGGTGGGTGAGAGAGATGGAAGCTGTTCTCGACATCAGCGAGTGCCGGGAAGATCAGAAAGTAAAGTTTGCCACCCACTCATTCGTGGACTCGGCGTTGTGCTGGTGGGACAATATTGTCCAAGCCGAGGGCAGTCGGGCAATTGGAAGGATGAAGTGGGCGGAGCTGAAGAAGTTGGTAATTGAGGAGTTCTGTCCTCATAGGGAGATGGATAAGGTTGAGAGGGAGTTCCTGCAACTGGAGGCGGGAACCATGACACATCAGCAATACACCACCAAGTTTAACGGGATGGCACGGCTAGTGCCGGATCAGGTGACGCCCCTATCACGGAAGATCAAGAGGTACATCCAAGGGCTGCCGGCAGACATTCGTAGGCATATGATCGCCGCCCGGCCAAGCACGTTCAGGTCGGCGGTTGATTTGGCGGGAAGGTTGTATGACGAGCATGAGGTGGTGGTGGCTGATGTGAGTAAGAAGGGTGGTGGTGACAAGAACTGGAATGGGAAACGGTTTGGACGTGGTGGAGCCGCTCCAAACAATAAAGGTGCACGGGTGGATGACCGATGTGTGGTCACATCCGGTGCGGGGATGAAGAGGTGTGGCAAGTGTGGAAAGGAACACATCGGAGAATGTAGGTGGGGACTGAACGTGTGCTTCAAGTGTCGAAAGTCTGGTCATATGGCGAGAGAGTGCAAGGCGGGAAGGTGTTTAACTGTGGCGGGGAGGGCCACATGAGCAGGGATTGTAAGAAGCCGAGGGCGAGCGCCAGGGCGTTCACGATGACGCAGGAGGAGACTAGGACGGACCCCGATGTTGTGTCAGGTACGTTTTTAGTAAACCAAACTCTAGCCTCTGTGTTATTTGATTATGGTGCTAGTAAGAGTTTTAATTCTGCTGCTTCTAGTGCTAAATTGCATGTTAGTAGTAGGAGTATAGATAAGCCCGTCGATGTAGAAACTGCCATAGGTAAGTCTACCAGGATTTCTGAGATGATAGAAGGTTGTGACATAGAACTAGAAGGTCATAAGTTTCCTGTTAGACCATTCGTGATAACCTTAGGCGGGTTCGATGTAGTCCTAAAAATGGATTGGTTGGCGGACTATGAGGCAAACATTGTGTGCCGCAAGAAGATGATTCAGCTGACAGCGCCTGACGGGAGTGTGGTGACAGTTTATGGTGATCGAGTCACTACGATCCCGAAAGTGATTTCGATGGCGGTGGCGGGAAAGTGCATGAGGCGTGGATGTAGTGCCTACTTGGCTTACGTTAAAGATGTGGATACACCAACACCACAACTGTCCGATGTACCGGCTGTATGTGACTTTCCAGACGTATTCCCAGAAGACTTAACAGGTGTCCCATCGAACCGCGAGATCGAGTTTCAAATTGACTTGATACCCGGTGCTCAGCCTGTAGCTAAGGCACCGTATCGGTTGGCTCCGACTGAGATGAAGGAATTGATGGAGCAGCTGCAGGAGTTGCTTGATAAGGGGTTCATTAGACCGAGTATCTCTCCATGGGGTGCTCCGGTCCTATTTGTGAAAAAGAAAGACGATAGTATGAGGATGTGTATAGACTACCGTGAGCTAAATAAGTAGACAGTGAAGAATCGGTACCCTTTACCGAGAATTGATGACTTGTTTGATCAGCTCCAAGGTGCCAGTTGGTTCTCAAGGATTGACCTTCGATCTGTTTACCATCAGTTAAAGGTGAAGGATCAAGATATTCCTAAAACAGCTTTTCGTACGCGTTATGGACACTACGAGTTTCTCGTTATGTCTTTTGGTTTAACCAACGCGCCCGCTGCTTTTATGGACTTGATGAATCGAGTGTGTCGGCCGATGTTAGATAAATCAGTGATTGTATTTATTGATGATATCCTGATTTACTCGAGGAGCGAAGAGGCGCATGCCGGTCATATTCGGGAAGTGTTGGAGACGTTGAGGAAGGAGAAGTTGTATGCTAAATTCTCCAAGTGCGTGTTCTGGTTGCGCGAAATTCAATTCTTGGGTCACGGGGTAAATCCCGGGGGGATTATGGTGGACCCGGCTAAAGTAGAAGCGGTTATGCAATGGACGTCTCCAAAGACGCCATCCGAGATCCGTAGTTTCTTGGGGTTGGTGGGATATTGTAGAAGGTTCATCCAAGACTTCTCCAAGATAGCTTCTCCGTTGACTAAGTTGACACGAAAAGATGTGAAGTTTGTATGGGGTCAAGATCAGGAGAAGGCTTTTGAGGAGTTAAAGACGAGGTTAACTCAAGCTCCTGTCTTGTCATTACCCGAAGGGAGCGAGGATTTGGAAGTTTATTCAGATGTTTCCTACTCGGGGTTGGGATGTGTGTTAATGTAGAAAGTAAATGTTATAGCCTATGCATCCCGACAGTTGAAAGTTCATAAGGTTAATTATCCTACTCATGACTTGGAGCTAGCAGCTGTGGTCTTTGCGTTAAAGATTTGGAGGCACTACCTATACGGGACGAATTGCACCATATTCACTAACTACAAGAGCTTGAAGTACTTTTTTGAGTAGAAAGACTTGAACATGAGGCAGATGAGATGGTTGGAGCTCATAAAAGATTATGATTACAAGATCCATTACCATCCGGGCAAAACCAATGTGGTGGCGGATGCCCTTAGCCAAAAAGAGCGACCCGAGCCGATTCGGGTGAAGGCTTATCAGTTGGTCATGACCTCTGATGTGATGAAGCAAGTTAAAGAGTTTCAAGATGAGGCATTGAAGGAAGATTATCTTAACTCTGAAAGAATGAGAGGTCTGATCGCGGAGTTGGGTGAAAACACACTCGGTGTTAGAACCTGATTCGGACGGATGTGGATTCCTCGTTATGGGGATCTACGCGGGAAGATTATGGATGAAGCTCATAAGACTCGATACTCCATTCATCCCGGTGCCACGAAGATGTACCAAGACATGAAGAAGGATTATTGGTGGCCGGGTATGAAACGCGATGTGGCGGAGTATGTGAGTAAGTGCCTTACTTGCTTACAAGTGAAGGCCGAGCATCAGAAGCCGTACGGAAGATCCAACCGTTGGATATACCGGAGTGGAAGTGGGAGCATGTTACCATGGACTTTATTACAAAGCTACCGCGTACCGCGAAAGGGTATGATGCCATCTGGGTGATAGTTGATCGTCTGACGAATAGTGCTCACTTCCTACCGATCCGCGAGACATATTCATCCGAGAGGTTGGCGGATCTATTCATTAAAGAGATTGTAACTCTTCATGGTGTGCCGGTGTCTATTGTGTCTGATCGTGACACCCGGTTTACATCTAAATTTTGAAAGAAATTCCATGATGCGATGGGGACGAGGTTACATATTAGCAGGACTTATCATCCTCAGACGGATGGTCAGCCGGAAAGGACGATTCAGACGCTTGAAGATATGCTCCGGGCAAGCGTCATCGATTTTGGAGGAAGTTGGGATGACCACTTATCGTTAGCTGAGTTCTCATATAACAACAGTTATCATGCCAGTATTGGTATGCCCACTTATGAGATGCTATACGGTAGAAGATGTAGAACACCCGTGTGTTGGGGTGATATCGGTCAGAAAGAGTTGGGGAGTGTAGAGGTGATCGAGTCTACGACTGAGAAACTTGAAAAGATCAAAGTCTATATGAAGACAGCTAAGGATAGACACATATTATAAAGTAGTTTAAATACATATTATAGTCACTTTATTAATAGGTTAAGCTTATATTGTACGTAAAAGTTTAAATAACATTAATCTATTTATTAAACTCATAATAAAAAATAAACAAAATAAAACCTTCGGATGTAAAAACAGTTTGAGAATATTACCACACATGATCTAGCTGATCTTTTTACTACAACCGTGCACATGACGTGTTAAATAAATTTGAAGATAAAAAAATCAGAGAAACGTAAAAACGTCAGAAACAATTAATGAGTTTTAGCCTTTTTTTTTCTTTTTAATGTGAGGTGGTAACTCCACATTTAAGACTGTGTTTAGTGCCCCTACCGCGCGACAGAGGACAATTCCGGTAGCATCATTACCGATTGATTGATGCGGTGCAGTGACGCACGGGGTAACATTGCGGATACACACCGAGCACAAGTAATTATAAGTTCCGACCATTGGTTGGTTAACGACTACTTTTAATAAAAAAAAAGTTTTAGTATTTTCAACTTAGACTTATAAATACCAGTTAAACTCTATATTTTTTTATCTATATATTTTTTCTCACACCGATTTCTATCGTGTTTCTTTTTAATTTTCAATGAATATTAGTTTTTATTTTCATAATTATAATTATTATTTATATTTAAAAGGGTAAACTACTAATAAAATTTAAAAATGATGTGATGTGATATGCGATGGTGAATATAGTAAATGGATGGAAATAAGAATGTAATATACTAAAGTGATATTAAAATTGAAGTATGATGTTGTGTGATATTATAAAAACACTAAAGATAGTCTAACAAAATGTGGGTGAGGATTTTTAGAGCAATGACGTCCTGTAAATTTTTAATCCATTGTAACAAAAATATAAAACCTAACATAATATTAAATGATACAAAAAGATGATATACATATATTTATTTATTTATAATTGATGATTATGATCAAATTATGCGAATATAAATAACAGACTTGATCTGGTCTCTCTCCTCTAGCTCTCTCTCTCTCTCTCTCTCTCTCCTCATGTTCTCTCACTACATGTATGTGTATATATACCTAAACTAAACACACTAGTACAACACCACCAATTTGGATCGAAAACCAAGAAATGAGATCCATATTATTAAACTTGTCATTACTTTTGTTTTTTTATCAAATAAATGCCACTTCTTTCCTCAATTCTTCCAAAGCCAATTCCTGCAACTTCTTCAAAGGCAAATGGGTTTATGATCCTTCTTACCCTCTTTACAACCCCTCCACCTGCCCCTTCATAGATCCCGAATTCGATTGCATCAAATACGGCCGCCCCGACCGATCCTATCTCAAGTATAGGTGGCAGCCTTTCGGCTGCAACCTCCCGAGGTTTGTACTTTTTATTTTATTTTCTCACAAGACTAGATAAGTTTAAATCCTGACATGTGAAAAAAGATTAGAATTTGATACAGTTTTACAGTATGAGTAGATGAGTGTGTCAGTCGCAGTTTTAAAAACAACGAAAACATTGGTTGGTTGTTGTTGCAGGTTTAATGGGGTGCAGTTCTTGCAGAAATATAGGGGAAAGAAGATCATGTTTGTGGGTGACTCACTGAGTTACAACATGTGGATCTCACTGAGTTGCATGATCCATTCATGGGTGCCCAATGCTAAGTATACACTTGTCAAACATGGTGGAAGTGTTCTTACTGATCTTACGTTTCAGGTTAGATTTCGATTTAATTTTATTCTTTTTCTTCAATTTAATGTTTTTTTTTATTTGTTGTGGTCAATTATCATCCATCCAACTACCTCCACGTTCTTCTCTGCTATTGTTGTTTAATTGCTTAACTTTAATTTTGAATAATTTAAATATCTAGTGATAAGATAAATCATAAATCTAGGAGAATAATCTGGGTTCGAATATTAAACAATTTTATATGTTAATAAGTTATTCGGGTAGTGTGTGATTTGTCAAGAATTTTATAATTTCTTTTTTGTTTATCTTATCACTAGGAATTTGAATTTTGTAACTTTTTTCTTATGGCTTAGATAAATTTTCATCATTGTTGTCTCTTGTATATTAATGCGTTTCTTAGGACTTGTTATTATCATTGTTGTCTCTTGTATATTCATGTGTTTGTTAGAACTTGGTGCTAGAGATTTGCATAAACATCTAATAAAATCATCAAAAGTTAAAATAAACGAATTAACCCAATAGGAGCTCAAGTTCGGTACGAATTAAAGTTTACAGAGTTATTCAACTAAGAGACAAGTTGAACCGGTTGTTAAGCAGTCATATGCTATTGTTAGTTATGACTAAAACAAGTATACTTTTTAGTATGATAATCAGAATTTTATTACATACTTTTTAGATTTACAAATAATTAAGATATTTTGTATAAAATTAATAGTTATATCTATATTTTCAAGTCATAATCTTTTTTGGGTCGATATAAGATATTTTATTATTAGTTAAATTTTAAATTATGAAAAATTTAACTTAGACTATAAGAAGATAGAATATGTAGTTTTTAAATATATTTTGAATACTGAAATGATTGGCAGGAAATTGATGCACGCCTTTGATTGTTTAATGTCCGTTTGTCTACGTTAAGTGCAAAAGCGAACGTCTTTTTCTGATTTCATGATCTCACTCTGTTTTTTTAACTTTAGATCTCACTCTATCACTACTTGTACATTGTGCTTCAGTTATGGTATGCTCCAAGGGGCGGCTTTCAATATTTTCACATTTATAACATTTTCAAAATTAGAGTTAGGCAATTTTAGTAGGTGATTTTTAATTATTGTGTATTTTTTGTTAGTATGTATTTAGTAGTTAATTTTTCCAGTAATGGGTTTTTTCTAAAAGAGTTAAGGGTGTGGTCCAAACTGAGAAACACATAGATAAGTCTGATTAAAATAATGCATATCCTACGAAACAATGTCGCACATTAGTTGTTAAAAAAAATTTAGTAGGTAATTTGAGTAAATAAACATTCTATTTAATGATTCAAGAAAAATCATAGTTAGTTAAAAGTTGATAATTAATAAACATTCTTAATTACATTTAAAACAATAAGTGTGTGTATATTGAACGACAAATGTACGACACTGATTCGGATGAGAACCACACCCCCAACCCTCTCAAGAAAAAACTAATTGTTAAGAAAATCGTTCGGCTCATAACTATGAGCATATTGCTTATAGTCAATAACTCCTCTTATTTAGATGTCTTAATAGGTAAATTTTATTTTACAGTAATATCTTGATTTTAATAAACTTAACATAAAAATTGTATTTTTTTAAATATCAATTCTTACCTCATAAATGTCATATCGATAAATATAATTATAAAAATTTAAACTCGTAGGATATTTAAAAATCACTACAGACATAAAAGTTATTTACAAAGGTATATTGTTGGCTTCCTATAAAACTAAAGTAAGGCACCACCATTAAGGCATGAAGTACTATATTTACTTTAAACTAAAGTCACATCATGAGGTTTGTTCAATGTTCATCATTCACTCCTTGATTTGCTGCCTGATTTTCCAATCATCCTCGTGTTTCTTTTCCATTTCAATCTATTTCTAGAACTATATATTAATATTATTATATATAATCAACGATATAAAAAACTAATAATATAATTATAAAGAGATTGCGTGTATATAAAGAAAACTAGATGATAATTGTTAAATGATTAATAATAATAATAATATCATTATTACTCCTTTTATCGTATGTGTATACTACATAAGTACATAGAGGGATGTTAATATAGACATAAGAGTTTACCATAAATAAATCATACATTATATTTAATATAATTTTTAATTTCTTGACAGGAATACGGATTAAAAATATCAATATATCGCACGACCACTATTGTTGACATTGTACGCCAAAAGGAGGGACGGGTACTAAAACTAGACTCAATTAGTCAAGGGAAAGCATGGATGGGAATGGACATGTTAATCTTTAACTCGTGGCATTGGTGGACTCATGTCGGGCGTGACCAACCGTAAGATCATTACACGATAGCAAGAGTAGTTAGTTCTATCTTCAAGTATGTATTTTATATCGTAAACTATTCAAATGCAGATGGGATTACATAGGAGAAAGGGGAAAACTATACAAAGATATGAACAGACTCATGGCGTATTATAAGGCGATGACAACATGGGCGAGATGGGTCAATCTCTTTGTTGACCCTTCAAAAACCAAAGTCTTTTTCCAAGGCATTTCCCCAGTCCATTATGAGTATGCTCTCTAATTTTCATCTTTTTCTATTTTTAATGTAGAAGTTAGTTTTTTTAAGCTACTTAGAAGGTTGAACTAGTGTTTCCAAAACCGCACCGGATCGGACGAACCGATCGGACCATGAACCAAGTATATAACAATTACGGTTGAATTGACACACTAGATGTAATGGTTGGTAGATATTAAAATTGTGCCCCTCAAAAAACCTCATTATTGTTCATGATTTAGTGACCTAGTGATATTGATTTTGCCGCTCATAAAAAGTTAGTGTGAGTTGAAATTTTTGTAACTGAAAGGTGATTAGGTGGTGTTTAGAAGTAGAAAATTGCTATAAAAAACTAATTAATTTACTACTTTCAGTGTATTATTTCAGGCGTCGCATCTTTATAAATAGTTAAGCTACAAAAAAATATATAAATGGTTTCATATCATTCCTATAAAGTTATATATGTTTTTATAAATTTAAATGAATAATTGCGGAATCAGGTCATAAGACCACTTTAATAGTGTACTGTTAAAGCAGTGTAATAAGTAATATGTTCGGTTATAACACATTAATTAGAACTCATACTTCATTGTGATTGACACAGAGGAAGGGATTGGAATCAGCCGTCAAAAACATGCAAGAGTGAAACTCAACCGTTTTTCGGTTTGAGGTATCCTGCAGGCACACCAATGTCATTAGTGGTACTTCACAAAGTGTTGGCCCGAGTCAAGAAGCCAGTTTACTTACTTGACATCACGACACTCTCTCAATACCGAAAGGACGCTCACCCGACATACTATAGTGGCAACCACATTGGTCTAGACTGTAGCCATTGGTGTCTTCCTGGTTTGCCTGATACTTGGAACATATTGCTAAATGCAGCTCTCTCCGGCTAAGTTGGAGAAAAGAGTGATCTTAAAATAGAATTGGTTTGTATAGGAACAAATAATACAAACATATTCTGTTTGTTTCCTTAGGATTCCTGATTTTAGGGTGTGTGATTAATTGGTCATAGTCTCAGTGGCTTAATTAGTTTCCATTTTTTATACATTATGGTTTGTAATTGTTTGTTAAATAAGAGATCAGAGACACACTGATGATTCATTTGCAAATATCTTCACATGAATGTCTTAAATTGCTTTGTTTAAAATTTACATGTTATAACTTTGTAATTCTGAAAATAAGAATATTGGTTATTCATAATAATATTAATTAACGACAAAAGACAATGTTTGCTAGTTGTAGAATAAATAACAAAAGCTTTATGCTTTAACTGTAAAATATATAGAGGAGGGAATCTTTATAAAATAAAACCTTTGGGTAGTTTGGCAATATATTGGGATATACATTATTTTAAATTTAACGCTTTTCACAAGGTCGGGTATAAATATTGATCACGATCAAGTAAGATCACAATCACCTTCTTAGAAATATAATTATTTTTACTTTTTGGTAATGCTTTAGTAAAACACTAGCTAGTTGATTTCTAGTTCTAACTTGAGATGTTGTGATTGTTCTATCCTCAAGGTTTTCTATAGTAAAATTAATGACAAATGATAGCAAGGAAGACAAACAAACTTGAATCTGATGGGCAACCCTGAAACACGAAACATTTGAGTGGGGTAATGGGACAAGTAGACAAGTATTCGGCTAAATATTATTAGTTTAAAAAAAATTCATGGGTATGAGACAAGTATGGTATTAGGTGATACATAGTCAAAACATACATACGCGTTTACCCAAACCATTCCTGTAAACATATATCATATTTGACATACTTGGAGATTACGAAAGATTACCGATAAGTTTTTTAATTTTCATTTTCCAGTTCTTTTTTGCAATTTTAGTGTTTTTCTCATTTACCATTGGTAGTTACCGACACATATGGTCTGTTGGTGTTACTCGTTTTATTAATTGCTTTATGGAATTCCAAGTTATTTGCAATGTGAAGGGCTATCTCATAATCACAATATAATATATCAGCTTAGTTTGAGCAAACCTAATCTCACCAGATTGCTTTCGTACCCAAATGAGTTCACTCGAGGTGCCATGGCCATCTATTTTCATACCTTTCTAAAAGACGAGACTATCTTTGAAAAAATACAACTTAGTCGGTGTCTACAAAACCTCTTTGTGACGTGGAGGTCGTGATTTTGGTACAAAACGCCACAAACTCGTGTACCTTTTAGAATATTGTAGGATATGTTTAACATCATCATAGTGTTAGGTGTTTGGAGATAACATAAACTAACTTAAAACACTTACTATAAAGACAATAACGTTGCGGGTAATTATTAGATAGTTCAATTCTTCTATACTTCTCATTATTTATGAAAAAAAACTCTGCGAATAGCTTTAAATTTTACATTTAGTATCTTTGAAGTATTATATACTTTTACTTCGACCAGTCTTGAATTATTTAATAAATCTAGACAATACATTTATTATGACAAAAGAACCGTTCAAGATATGAGAAATTCAACAATAGTAAAACATACAAAAGAAAATGAAATTATTACTCAACCAAACTCACTGTCGCATTTACTCCTCAATTGACAAATGTTCTTATCCATACTTATTACTTATTAGTTCCCTAAATTTGTACATATCGACAGGGAAAAATGGTACCGAGTTTGTAGATATAATTAAGCCATGGTTAGAAACTAAAACTTCATTAAATAAACGTCATCATCTATCATCACCCACGGTTCAATAATATCCAGGGATGAGAGAGAGAGAGAGAGAGAGAGAGAGAGAGAGAGAGAGAGAGGGAGGGACCAAGAGAGATACCGGAACTTGTCTTTTGTGTAGACATTGTGCGTCGTGAACAAGAAATCGAACATAAGACAAACCAAAATGTATTCTATTTTGATTCAATCATCAAACAATTAAACAACTTGAGTTATCCTTTGAATCGTGAATCACTATCGGATAAATAAATTTCTGGATTTCACATGAATAATTTATTGGAAGCAGACAGAGAAATCTTGACGGAGTCTGAATTTATTTATCTGTACAAAATAACAAACCGAGAGAGGAGAAACCGTAAGAACCGTTTTTTTTCCTTTTTGTAGTTGATCGAGATAAAACCAAAAACAAAAGTCGCCTTTTTTTCCTTTGTTTTACCGAGAAAAAGCCTAAGACCACCTACTCTGTGTTTTTCTTTTCTTTTTGAGTTACTTGAGCCAAAAGTGGACCTCATTAAAAACTCTGTCACCACACTTCTTTAGATAAGCCCAATAACTATTAAATGAGGCCAACAAATAAATTGTTTAAAAACCCACACAATAACATACTAAAGCCCAATGTTAATTACCAAACTCAAGTGACATTTAAAATCGACACCTAACTCATTTAATTTATAACATTATTTTCTCAATCAACAATTTAATCCCCTACAAACAAACACATTGATAACATTAAAATTACTAGCATTCCTCTTTTATTTTAGTGATATCCATGGTAAACTTAACCATCCTCTAAAAAACATAAACATATACATAAATGAAAAATGTCTCATGAATTGAATTTTCACCTCAGTATATTACGCGATACAAATATTAAAATAATATTATTTTATAGTGGATTGAACTCAAGTTATCCATTAAAATCATGTAGATAACATACATATATGTTTACAAATTCAAACTCCACTTAACATAATTTTTACTAGCATGTATCATAATCTTTCAAAGATTATATATCAAAGCTTAAGTCTAAAGTTTTTTAAAGTGGCTAAACTTTATATTTTTATAAGCAGTTTATTATTCTTACACCTGCACTGCAATTTATTAATAAACTATTAAGAAATTAAATTTTAATCTCCTTTATCTTGCAATCTAAACACATACCTTGGGATGATTATGCTAATGTGTTTCAATATATTTACGACAAGCTTGGCACATTGAATTCAACATCTAACATCATATTAGATGGGTATTGAGTGTCTTGGTATAAGACATATAAATGGACTTTATATCCATCTTTTAGTTGATTTATTCATGAGATTTCTTTTAAACCCTTTAGTTAAACAATCAACTAAACTAATATTAGTTTTTACAAACTTAATTAATATCACATCATTCATTATTAGTTCTCTAATCATGTTATGTCTAATAGTTAAGTGTTTAGACTTTTCATAGTTCACTTGACTATAAGCCATATTCAAGGTAGCTAAGCTATCACATCTTATAGAGATAGGTGATATTGGTTTTAACCATAATGGAATCTTAAAATCATGTTTCTAAGCCATTCAGCTTCTTTGCTAGCTGTTGCTAAAGATACAAATTGAGATTCTATTGGTTGAATTGGTGATGTAAGTTTGCTTACTTAAAGCCCAAGAAATAGCTCCTCAACCGAGAAGGAACAAGGAATACCCATCCATTTGTAGAAGATTTTATGTTCATCAGAAATCTCTAACTTCTAGCCCCCATCAGCAAAGCCAAACTGAGGTGAGTCCAACTGATGTGGAGGGGACTCACGTAGATTCAGCAGCCAATACTGAGAGTGTCTTATTGGACTCTCAGGACAGTGGTACCATCTCTAAGACGGAATCTGTGGCAACTATGCATGTTGATGACTCTGAAAGAGACATCACCTCGCAGAGGAAACTAGGGTGCCAAGAAACCACATTTGGTGGTGAAGATGAACATACACTGTATGTTATCTCATCTCCTCATGATTCTTTAAAAGAAGATGAGGGAAGTATGCAACTCATCATAAGAGACCTACTTTCTAAAGTCTCAAACCTTGAATCAAAGGTTAAGACTTTAGAGGATAGGTCTGCCACTCAGCAACTTGAGATTGAAAATCTCAAGGCTCAACTAGCTGAGACACAGATTGAGAGATCTGTTAGGGATGTACCAGTTCAAGTATCTTTGACTTCTTCCTCTAGCTCATCAAGCTCTCAAGATGATGCTACCAAAAAGGGGGAGAATGTTCAGAGTGAAACACATGTGGAGCAAAGCTTGGCTCTTTCAACACTATCTTCAAGATACCCTGCTCAAGCCATCTCCTATCATTCTTCAAGTGGACCCAAAGATGCTCATGGATCTTAATAGATTCTTAACTAAGTTTCTAATGAGTTCCTCTCTTGAGCAACCAAGTCCAGATGTTGTTATGGCATATTTTGGAGCTGAAGAGCTTCAAAGGTTGAATGCACCACCTACCACTAGAGAAGGAGTTGGTCAACCTAAGGTCTAAATTGAACCTGAGATTGATTTCGAAGGGGATATAGGGACTGATGGCCCAGCAACTGAATCAGTTGGGACAGGTAGTGCAATCCCACTAACTTTCGAAGCTGAAGTACAAGCTGCGGAAAGGTTATCTTCTTTGTCTAGTGATCTAATTATCACAGAGGCAATTCTTGAACTAGCCTATGAGGTAAATAGTGAAGACTTTCTCAAAACACCTCTTACTCAAACACCTTTATCACCACAAGCTCAAATCACCACCCACCAACCTGAATCCTCTACACCAGAATCTCCAAAGGCTCAAGCTTCCAAAGACATCAAAGGTAAAAGGAAGATGACTGCGGAAGAACTGTTAGAGGAGGAAAGGATGGAGAAGCTCAAAAGAAAAGGTAGACTCACTACTAGAAAGCTATTAGCTGCCAGTAGCAAAGCAGTTGTGGCAGCCTAGGAGGCTATCAACAACAAGAAAAGGGTGGAGATTATTGACAGACTTGTCAATCTTGGAGTAGCAAATGAAGATGTGCTCCTCTTACCACTTGAGGAGCTAGTGGAGTTAGAAAAGGCAACCCTACTGCAAAAAGAACAAGAGGAAGCAGCAAGGTTGACCTTAGAAGAGGAAGAGAAAAGAAAGAAAAAGGAAGCTGAGCAACAGCTGAGGAGTGAGAGGATTTTATGTTCTCGGGGCTACTCTCTTGAAGAACTAGCTCCTCACGACAATGACACGATCTTGTGGCTTTTCCACAAAGAACAAGATCAAATGGATAAGGAGAGGAAAAAGGGAGCCAAGGAAAAGCTTAGGGAGAAGAAGAAGAAAGAGGAAGAAGCACAACTTGTGGCAGCTAAGAAGATGGGAGACAAAGCCTAGATGAAGGCATATCTCAGAGCCCATGGCTTCTCTGGAAGACAAGTTGGCCCTATGTCTGAGAAGACCTTGCAGCGACATGTCAGTGACATCAAGGCTGAAATTCACTCAGGAAGAAGGAAGAAGGTTTACCCAAGTTCTCAGAGGATGACACCCAAACCTAAACCTGAGCCAACACCCTTTCATTTCCTAATAAAAACGGAACCAACCACTGAACCCTACACCCCTGCACCTACACCATCAGCCATACCCTCATCCTCACCCATTGCTTCATAACAACG
This sequence comes from Flaveria ramosissima, assembly GCA_025215565.1. NCBI lineage: Eukaryota > Viridiplantae > Streptophyta > Magnoliopsida > Asterales > Asteraceae > Flaveria > Flaveria ramosissima. The sequence goes on along the minus strand of CM046041.1, from coordinate 20,148,881 downwards.
ACCTCCACTACCCATTCTAAAACTCAAAACATTCCCCAGAACTCAACCCTCTTCTACCCAACAATCAACCACTCTCTGTTCATCCAAACCACCCTCTAAGTCAAGTAAACCTCTAACCTTGGAGGAATTCAAGGAAATCAAGAAAAGGCTCATTAATTGTACTACGCTGAGCGAAATCTCCTGTGAAGATGAGTCCATAAAATTAACATTCGTTGATGGCTCTTACAGTTCCCTCACAAGAGAAGTATTTATTGATTTACCTGGGGGAACTCTGGATCAAGCACTTTAGCTCTTAACAACCAACTCTGATTCACTCAATGATGAAGAGAAGAAGCTAAGAAGAAGACTGGTGACTCTCTTGGACACCAGGAAGGGAAACAGACTGCCAAATCAACCCCTCATTCCTAGGAAAAGAATTGTCCAATGGAGGTTTGAAGACTCTTCTCACAACTTTGTTGTGGAAAGAGATAATGGCGAGGTCAACTGCAGGACCGGTGAAGGGTAGTCACTTACAACACAACAACACAAAGAAGAGATTAACCAAACTTAATCAAACAGTAAACTGGATTAACCACAAGTATGATACTAAGAACACAAGTAATAAGTAAGAGACAGAACAAGAGAACATAAGAGATTGGGTTTCAAGGATGCAGTATATTGCTTTCTCAAGTTCTATTACAAGTGTTACAAAGCATAAAGAAAGATACAAGAACATGGAATACTTATACTACAACCTACAGCCGGCTATACTTTGAAAGCCAGCTGGATACAATTGACTAGACACAAAAAAAATCAATTGTAGAGTCAAAAGGCATATCTGTCTTTTGACTTGTGACTATGACATGCCATAGCTCACATCCTAATATATTACAAAAAGGATAAAAGTACATAAAGTGGAAAGCATGGACTCAAGACCTTAATGTACAGTTACCAAAAGCATGGACTTTTCACCAACTCATGTAAGTTGGTGACTTTACAGAGTTGCAGCGGAAAGGTGGTCCAGCTTTATAGTAAAGTACATCAGATAAAGGCATATCTCTAAAAGTCTTCAGAAGAAATCTGTCTTCAATCTTTGGCTTCGGAAGACTTTGTCTTTGAAGCTTCGGAAGACTTCACTTTTGGCTTCGGAAGATATTGGTCTTGGCTGAAGATCTTACACTTAAAATATTACTAGTGCATGGTGTAAACTTCCGAAGCATTTCTACTTCAGTTCTTTAGTGCATGCTTGCAGAGAGACTATGGATGTTTTGGCTGCATCAGACTTACAGGAATCCTTACAAACTCCCCCTAGGCTGATGCTACCAAAACATATAGAAGATCTTTAGATGTTTGTAGTCTTCAGCACAATGATGACCATACCCTTCTTCATTAGATGGTCAGGATCATTCATACTCTCATAATATCTTCTCATCTTAAAGAGATCATGCAGAGTTAAGTTGATTATGTCTTGCCATGTATAGACATTCTCAACACCTTAATTTCTGATCACATGTCATCTCTCTGGATTAGTAGTAAAGGTCCAGGATAAGATGGGTGTCTCAGCTGCAAGAGAAGTCACTTGAATTGGAGTTGATTGGGCTGCCTCTTCATGCACTTCCTCAGGTTGATCTGACTCAGCCTGAGGTGTAGAGGTGGATGATTCAGGCTTTATTAGGACCTGGTATTTGAATGAAATACCTAGTGATTAGCGTGTAAACCAGATCAAATAGTGCGGAATCCTATTTGATGGGCAATCCAATCAGTGAGAACACACGAAGAATCAATCAAGTATTGAATCTAACGTTAGAAGTCGATTAGGAATCGATCTAATGTGTTCTGTGAACTTGGAGAACGATTTGGGAGGCTTCTGGACGGCTAGGGTACGTCTGGAGTCGTAATGGTATGCATACTTACGTTTTTCACGAATTGGGTCTATTTATAGGTTAGTATTGTTCAATCGTGCGACTGGACCATAAGTATGGTTCAGTCGTGCGATTGAGCCATGCGGTTGATCCATCCGCACGACTGAGTGTTCAGTCGTGCGACTGAGCCAATCTTATGTGTCAATCATACGACTGATCCAGTCTCCTGGTTCAGTCGTGCGACTGAGTCAATCGTATGAAGTTATTCATGCGTGTGGTCCATTCGCATGGGCCATTCGCATGAGAACTTCATTAAGTTAAGTTTGAATGTTTTAATTAATGTAACTTGATGTGTAACCATTCAAACAATCATAAACCCAATTAATCAACTCAATAACGACTCATTAATGAAATATTAGACATTACAAATCACAAACACTCCATATCATTTCATTAATCAATTCATATTACATCATAATCAGACAGACAAGATCTATTACATTACAAATCATGATCTAGGGACATACATGCATCAACAAACTCCGCCTTGGACCTAGATCTCTCTAATCTCTTGTCTCTTGCATAACCTCCTTGTATTTCTTGTACTTCTCCTCTTTTGTGACTCCCGCGTGAATCTCAAACGCGAAGCAGAGTCGTATAACGTTTTGGAACTGGAGGGCTTGTACAATATCTTGCGTGTCATAGAACAGTGGCCACTTGTATAGCGTATAGACATCATTTGCCGACAAGTTAGTAAGCCACATCGGGTCGAATACCCTGATCGTATCCATTTGTCCCTCTTTGCTTGGGACTATGACCGCTTCAGCTGTTCTCCAATCATAGTACCACCACTTAAAGTGTAGAGTGAAGTCCTGTGGCATTTCCCTGAGTGGGATTCTCGACATTGTGCGCGGAGGACTCCACTTCAACACTATCTTGGGCTTGCCAGTAATGGCATCAACCTCAGACCTTCTTATGTACCTAGTCGGCTGTTGGGGTCTGAAGTTAACCCATCTGGTGTGGTACTCCTTCTTAAGGGCAACCTCGAACCAGCCTGACATCTTCCTCGGGTCAGCATACAAAAGCTTTAGCTTAGCCAGCTGGTTGAGCTCAAAACCTGGTAGAGTCTGCAGATCATGTGGGAATCTGAAGTACTCTATGCCCTGTTCTCTCTTAACTGCATAGGCGTTAAGATCATCAAAATACGCCCATGCTATAATCCTGCCAGACACCTTGTGGTGTTTCTTGACTCTGTAGAGCTTGGTGTAGGCATCTTTCTTTGGTGCAACACGTTGGGCTCTAACTTCTTCAAAACATGCAGCCCACTCAGCCTTTCGAATATTAACATCATCATTTGAGGCTTGGGCTGTTCCTTCTGCTTTCTCAGTTTCCTGCTTCATCTTGTTCAACACCTCAAAAGTATCACTAACGAGGGACTCACCCAGATTGGGGACCACATTACCTTCATTGTCAGCGTACTGAGGGTACTCCTCTGCAGTGATATCTTCGACCTCGGATTCATCAACATCGTTGAGCTCTTCATCACTAGTCGAATCACATGTTGGAGCATCTTTAACTATTTCATCCGGATTGAGCTTGAAGATCTCTGCGAGTTGCTCGTTAGATAGGTCATGAATTATTTCCCCTTCTTCAGGGGTATAACTCACAGACCTTCTTACGATCCCTTGCAGATCAAGAATCATGGTTAGTTGAGTCTTGACCTGTTGGAGGGGAGCAACATCAAACTCATCTCTTTGATAATTTGGATCTGTTTGATTTAAACATTCAACACATACATCATTAGTAAGTAATCAAACAGAAATACATTAACTTAATATATAAACATTCAATACATTGTTTTACAGAATTCAAACACAAAAGTAAATAAATACATAAAACATCTAGTCTTTACTTTTATCTTGAATCAAAGTCTCATCACTCGGAGGAGCAGAGGTGGTAGCTGACTGGTCCTGTCTGTTCTTCGACCTCCTCTCTTGACCTAAAGCAGAGGCCGATGCAGCCGCATCCCCTCCTTCTGCTTCATCATCATCTTCCTTCCCCTCTGTCCTCTCTCCGTCTGTTTCCTCCTCATCCTCAGTATCATCCTCTTCATCTTCATCATCATCTTCATCATCATCATCTCCATCATCTCCATCCCCTTCCTTGATCTTTAAGGGCTCATCCTTTGATCCCTTTAACCGCAGCATGATGGTCTTGTTGGTGGTCTCCAACTCCTCTATCCTTTTAGCTGATTGAGCATGCTGCTCCTGGAGTTGGGACATCTCAACACGCTGTGCATCCATCAGCTGAGCCTGCTGCTCTATAACACGAGCCTGCTCTGCCATCTGTTGAGATTGGGCAGCAGTCAGGTCTGTAAGCTGGCGTATCTGTGCAGCTTTCTCCTCATCGGCAGCTAGTAAGCGCATCACCATCCGGTTTAGCGCTGACAGCTGTTCCTCTACCCCGATTGGAGGTAGAGGTGATCCATAAGAATGTGAGGTATGGGCTGACGGTCCTGCTTGGTGTGAGGTGGTGGTGGTGGTGGCTGTAGTGAAGATGGGTCGGTAAAATGGTGGAGGTGAGGTGGGTGTAAATGGTATGGTGGTGGATGGGATATGTACTGTAGTGGTAGGTATGGTGGTGGCTGTGGTAGCTGTGGTGGATGTGGTGGCAGTGGTAGCTGTGGTGGTGGATGGTATAGCTGTGGAGGTGGATAGTATAGCTGTGGAGGTGGATGGTATAGCTATGGAGGTGGTAGTGGTGGCTGTGGTGGTGGATGTAGAGGCTACGGTAGTAACGAAGGTCAACCGACGCTTCTTCTTCTTCAGTCCATGGGGCTAAGCCATCCTCTTCCTCCTCGTCCCTGTGGAGGTGGATGCTCCCCCTACAATCCTGCCTGCTGAACCCGGTGCATAACTCGGGTCAGTCTCAGTCTCTCTGGAGTCTCTCGGGTGTTCACCAACCACCCGTAGCCCATGTTCTGTGGGAACAACCTTGCTTCCCACAGTTCGCGTGAGGGGCTCCTCATCAGACTCCTCCTCCTCCTCAGCACCAACAACAAACTCCTGATGAAATCCGGCTGTCTCAGCAACATCTCCAGCTGGGGCAGACACTGGGGGAATAACATCAGACACAGTGCCTCTCGGTGGAGCAGGCATATCGTCCCCAGCGTCTCCACTATCATCATCATCCGAGTCAATCTCTGGGAGTAGCAGCCTCTCATCATCAGAGTCACTGTCCTCGTGACGCCATTTGCGTCTGCCTGGTGCCACATACCTCTCGTTGGCCAGGTGGCCAATCAATCTCTTAACTTGGGGCTTCACCTGCTTCCCCCTATAAACCCTCATCCGACCCAGAGTCGTATCATCCATGATCTCCAGTGCCACTGCATCATGACTCTCTTTGGGCAGATGTGGCAGCTTCTCGCTGAAGATGAGCTGTAAAAACCTGGGGTACATACAAAACCCCTCCTTTCCTTTTGCCTCCATGTTCTCCACCAGATAGAAGAATATCATGCTAGAAAAGCTGAAGGGGTGGTTCAGCACCAGTGCCACGTAGGCATTTTGGATCTGGTCTGAGAGGTCGTCGAACCCACCCCTCCTCGAAGCCATGCACTTAAGGATCACATGGGCTAAGTACTTGTACTGGGGACACAGGTTGCTCTTGTTGAGCACACCTGAGTTTATGTCCCCAGCGTACTTGATCCTCAGAAAGCATCCTCTCACGGTCAGTGGATGTAATCTGGTAGGATGATCAGTATCATCCCCAAACTCTAGGACCCTCTGGATGTCAGCAGCAGTGATCTCGATGTCATGACCCAGTATAGAGCTCCTAATGCTGTAGGGCTCACGAGAGCGGTCCACAGAGGCATTCTCCCAGAATGCCTGATGTAGTGATCTGTAGGGCGTGCAAGGAGTGGAGATAGCCTTATGGATCCGGGACCGTCTGAGGAAGGCTATAATATCGGTGAACTCGGCCCCGTTCCTAGTAGTGTGATCCAAATGAGCACAGATGTTGTGCTTTGGATTTATGGACCATCTCTCAGCCATTATCCTGAAAACACATGACATAGAACCATTAGTACATAATACATTAAAATTTTGTTCTAAGTGTAATGTTGAAATTCATTCTGATTCATTCGTGCGAATGAATCATGCGACTGAAGTCAGTCGGCTGTCCTTTCATGCGACTGAGCTCATTCTGGTCAATGTGACATGCGATTGGGTTCAGTCTGCTGACTGAGTCTGCGAATGGTTCAGTCGGCCGACTGAGCTCAATCGCATGGTTCATTCGGGCGATTTACCCAATCGCAAGTTTCAATCGTGCGATTGGAGTTCATCCGGGCGACCAGTCGCCTGTCCTGTAGTTCAGTCGCCAATCGTTCGAATCTTTAACAAAACAAGTGTTTTAACATAGATAACCGGTTCAATAGACTCGCATTCTTGTTACTAATAACCTATTAGACTTAATTTTAACGTTTTGCATAGTTTTGGTAGGTTATTAGGTCTTTTAAGTCTCGGTTCTTGTTATACAGTCGAATAACCCAAATTAGGGTTTAAATCCTTCAGGTTTTGGGAAGATGGAACTTCAAACTACCTGTATAATCAATAGCGAGAGTCAGTGAATCAAGATCAAGACGAAAACAAAGTCTAATGAAAATTTGGCAGCGTAACGGTAGGGTGTGCGATTTGAGAGCGATTGGGGGTGATGAATGAAATGCGATCGACTGTGCCCTTTAAATACTGAAGCTGAGTTCAATCGGCCGACTGGCCTCAGTCGCTCAGTTCATTCGGGCGACTAAGGCTCAATCGTGCGATTGGCCCAGTCAGTCGCATGCTGTTGACCGACTGAGGTTCAGTCGGTCGACTGACTCAATCGTGCCTTTCATTCGCCTGTTCAGTTGACCGAATGAGTATCAGTCGGCCGACTGACTCATTCGCCCCTTCCAATCGGTCGAATGGGTCATTCTGATAAGCCATTCGTGTGAATGGCTCAATCTCATGTCCATTCGTGCGAGTGGAAGCCATTCGCATGGTTGGTCCATTCTCATGGTCCAATCGTGCGAATGGGTCACACTTAGTTAATTTTCTGCCATTTTTACCAATTTACATTTAAAACCCTTTTAACTTTTGAAATTAACGTTATGAGCTTTTGATCATCTCAGACATGATCATTTTAACTTGAAAACCTTTTGATCACCTCAGACGTGATTTTTTTAAACAATTTGTCACCTCAGACGTGACTGTTTTAAACTTTTAAAAACACATGTGGTCATCTCAGACATGACCCTTTTTAGTGAGTTGATTCCTTACTGATTTTCCTGATGTAGTCCGACAAACTAACAAGCTAAAACTACTAACTAACTTAGAAAATTTAAACTAAATACTCAAAACAAGACTTGTTTTTGGCTTTTTGTGAGAGATAAATCCTAAGATGGACATCTATGGATTTGGTTCCGGAATAGACAGCTTCAACTTGGATTGACCACACCTGGACCAATTCAATTTTGGAATCATACAGGCAAGTCAAATCATTTGGGACTTTTTCAAAATCTTTTGATGCTCAATTCTTGGTGTTCATCCAGAGTTATTAGCAACTTTAGGGAATCATACTGGAACTCTTAGATGTTCACATTGATTTGAACTTTCGAGAATTGCAGCCACAATGATTGTCAATATGTTTGTCCACTTAAATCCATACACAGACTTTTGACACAGACTGGTGATTGATTTAGGTTTAATTATTTCAACTAACATTTGTGGATCCCACACTTATATGGTAATCAACATTCCTCAGGAGCTTTTGAGCGGTCTACGGGTATTATTACAAGAAGAGACTATTCTTAGAGCTTTCAAAGAGAAGCCAGTCCTCAGGTCAGTGCCATCGCACAGCAGAGAGGCGGCAAACAACAATGAATTCTAGAATATCTAGGTTATGCTTATCCTCAGGTCAGTGCCATCGCACAGCAGAGAGGCACACAACCTATCTCCTTGTTAGAGCAGCTTATTTTATTTTGCACAAAATGCACCAACAACATAAGTCATTAGCTTTATAGCATTTGTCTTTCATTTTTTCTTGCTTTGCTCTAATTATGGTCATCCGCACACATTTGTGGCGTTTACATGCTCATTACCCCTTATTGGAATATTGTTGATTGTGTTAACCAGTGATAAGATGGAAGCCCACAGTCAGTTGAACAACTTAGTTTGATCTTGAGATCACCAGTCAGGTCTAATCATCTATTGTGTTGAATCTACCGACATATCATTTGTGGTCTAGCAACCTCTAGGTCTACTTTCTTTGTGTTACCTTAGGAGTTACCAGTTTTCTATCATCTTCCCTTTTATATTGCCTAGACTACACAGACTTATACTTTGAATTTTTGCATCTTTTCTAAACTTAAATTTTAAAGTCCCTCTTGATTTGTTCCTGTGTACTATCATTTTCCAAAGGTTTTGAATCGGTATCACAGATACGATCTACCTTATATCAGCTATCCACTCCTTCTCCCTCGTTTTTTAATGTTAACTTGCTGACATATTCTCCCCCTAAAATACTAAAATCATTACTGGTTTAATTATTTTAGGATTTTAATAAACAGCAAAATAACATGAGTTTAAATTAAACAGACTAAAATAAAAAATAAAATAAATAAAAAAAAACTTTAACTAAACTACATCGGACTACACATGATCATCATCAGGAATAACCTCACTTTTCTTTTTAACGCCGTTGACCTCTAGCAAATATTGAAAACGTGGTTTATCAAAGGCTTTAGTATAGAGGTCAGCGCGTTGAAAATCAGTATTAATTTTTACCACATCAATTAAGTTCTTTTCAAAACAGTCTCTTATGAAATGGTATTTAATACCGATGTGTTTGGTCTTAGGATGTTGAACCGGATTTTTAGTTACTGCAATTGCAGCAGAGTTATCAACAAAAATAGGAGTAGAAGAAACTTTAAACCGTAATCCCGCATTTGCTGTTGAATCCAGATGATTTGTGAACAGCAACTTGCAGCAGCAACATATTCAGCTTCACAGGTTGACAATGCAACCGATGTCTGCTTCTTACACTGCCAGGTAACTAATCTTCTCCCAAAGAATTGACACCCTGCTGATGTAGACTTGTAGTTCATCTTGCAGCCCCCGTAATCCGAGTCACTATACGCGGTAAGCTCAAAGTCATCATCATGAGGGTACCACAACCCAAGTGTGGGTGTACCCTTCAGATAACGAAAAATCCTCTTGACCCCATCAGATGGTTGACCTTAGGTTTAGCCTGATATCTAGAACATAAACATGTAGCATACATGATATCAGGTCTTGAGGCAGTGAGATACATGAGGGATCCAATCATTCCTCGGTACATCGTGGCATCTACAAGATCTCCATTTTCATCAGGTGCTATATCGTGATTCGTAGCAAGTGGAGTCCCAGCAGCAGAAGCATTCTCCATGTCAAAGCGACTGAGAATGTCTCCTACATACTTGGTCTGATGTAGAAAGATCCCATTTGGAGTCTGATCCACCTGTAACCCGAGAAAGAACTTCATCTCCCCCATAGCACTCATCTCAAACTCTTTCTTCATAACTGCTTCAAACTCTTTGCATAACTCTTCGTTCTTTGAACCGAAGATTATGTCATCAACATAGATCTGTACGAGCAGTAGGTCGCCATCTTTTTCTTTAATAAACAGCGTGCAGTCAATGACTCCCCTGCGAAAGCCGTGTTTCACAAGATGAGTCGAGAGTTTCTCATACCAAGCTCTTGGAGCTTGATGAAGCCCGTATAAAGCCTTGTCGAGCTTGTAAACTCTATCCCGATGATAAGGATCTTCAAATCCCTCGGGTTGACTGACATAGACTGTTTCTCTGATTTCCCCATGAAGGAATGCACTCTTCACATCTAATTGGTAGACTTTAATCTTCATGTACGATGCATAGGCAAGGAAGATACGAATGGCTTCCATCCTTGCCACGGGTGCAAACACCTCATTGTAGTCAATCCCCTCGACTTGGCGAAAACCCTGAACCACCAATCGAGCTTTGTTCCTGATAATGACCCCTTGGTCATCCTTCTTGCATTTCAGGACCCATTTGGTGCCAATGACTTTAGCACCTTTAGGTCTATCAACCAGAGTCCATACACCTAACTTCTTGAACTGAAGAAGTTCTTCTTGCATGGCACTCACCCACGCCTCATCATTTAGTGCATCACTGACATATTTTGGCTCAAACTGCGAGACAAAACACCGATAAGCACCATCATGAATGTAACCTTTCTCCATAACCGAGGCGTAATCAGCTGAGTATAGCTGATTTCGGGTTTGTACTCCTGATCTGACATCCCCAATGACATTGTCAAGGGGATGATAGACGTTTAGTCGTGATCCTGGAGTAGTAGGAACAGCTACCTCAGAGCCAAGATTATGAACATTTGGTTCTGCATCTGAGGTAGTGGAGTTTGAGGTTCCGAAGTCGAAGGTGCATCACTGGTAGATGCTTGTGGACTTTCAGGAACTGGAACCTGTTCCTCCTGACTGTTCTGGTCATCTGCTTCAGCTTCATCTTCAGAGGAGGAGTCACTGTCATCGACTACTCCCCCTGACTGAGTAGATGATTCTCCCTGTGAGCTAGATGGTGTATTCAAAATATCATACATCATCCTAGTAGCTAACTCATCATCCGAGGGAGAGAGAGGGATGTTGAAGGACTTGAAGAATCCATCATAGTCGAAGAAGTAGGCGGGTCCTTTGCCAGTAGGTGGTGTGGTATATCGCTGAACGTCAACATTACACCACACTTCTACAAGACCCGTTGAGTTGTTGTAAACTCGCTTGTTCGGTATGTTGTATCCTAGAAAGATTCCTTCATCCGCCTTCTCGCTGAATTTGCCTTCTTGTGTCTTCTTCAGAAGTGTGCACGGCGCGCCAAAAGGTTCAAGATACTCCAAATTCGGTTTGCGTCTTTGTAGTAGCTCGTAACATGTCTTTCCGTGGCGCTTGACTATCAGGACTCGATTCAGTGTATAACATGCATTCGCCACTGCCTCATTCCAGAATTGGATAGGCAGTTTCGAGTCTGCCAGCATAGTCCGTGCTGTCTCTATCAAGCTTCTGTTCTTCCTCTCAGCAACGCCATTCATCTGAGGCGTGTAGGCAGAAGTGAATTGATGCACAATTCCCTTTTCCTTGCAGTATGCCTCCATCCACTGGTTCTTGAATTCTGTCCCGTTGTCTGAGCGTACTTGTCTAACCTTCAGCTTGTAGAGAGATTCCAGTGTGGTTACTAACTCCTTGAATGACTCAAATGTTTCTGATTTGGATTTCAGAAACATTACCCAAGTGAACCTTGAGTAGTCATCAGTGACCACAAAACAGTACAAGTCGCCTGCAATGCTCTTTGTACTGACTGGACCAAACAGATCCATGTGAAGAAGTTCAAGAGGAAGTTCTATTGAATGAACTTTCTTTTCCTTATGAGACTTCTTCGTCTGTTTGCCTTTCTTGCAAGCTACACAAAAGTCAGGAAGCTGGAAGTTCTTGACATTAACTCCTCTCACCAAATCCTTCTGAATCAAATGATTCATCTTCCTTTGACTAATGTGTCCCATTCTCCTATGCCAGGAGATGGAATCCTTCTCAGTAGCTTTAGATAGAAAGCACTGAACCTCATGATCCGTTGTAGCAGCTGTTGACAGATCCAAGACATAAAGGTCTTTATATCTTGAAGCAGTCATCAGAACTTGGTCCTCTGGGATCACGTAGTCTTTCTTCAGCACGTAACACTTCTTGTTGTCGAAGATGACCTTAAATCCTTTATCACAGATTTGGGAAACAGAAAGTAAGTTATTTTGAAGTTGTTGAACGTAGTTCACCTTATCAAACTTAACTTTCTGATTTCCCACTTCTCCCTGAGCTGTGATATAGCCTCCCTTGTTTCCAGCAAAGGAAACATGCCCTCCTTTTATTTGCTTGACGTTTGATAAAAGGGCCCTATTTCCTGTCATGTGCCTGGATGCTCCGCTGTCTACAATCCACGTGTTAGTCTCAGCACTGTATCGAACACCCTGCACATACAAAGTAAAGAATTAGTTTAGGTTAGGAACCCAAGCCTTTACTGGCTTGGGTTTCCCAGAGGCATCACACATCATAAACTCCACCCATTGACCCTTAGAGGGTGAGGGTAGCTCAGGTTCCTTCTTGTCATCAGTATCAGACACGCAGGATGACTTCTCTTTCCATAAGCCAGATTTGTGCAAAGCCTGTTTATGATAAACAGTCGACTGGCTTACAGGTTGAACTTTAGGTTCACTAGTTCTTCTAGGTGGAGTCAGAGAGCTCCTCTTAGAAGACCTAGGCTTAGAGTCCTGAAGTTCAATCTTCTTCCTAGGTGTCTGATAGAAAGGACAATAGGAAGCAATGTGTCCACATTCTCCACAGTTGTAGCATGACCTGCTATCAACTTTATGATTAAACTTTCTTTGTGGAGAAGTGTGTGACACTCTAGTAACATCAATCACTTTAGGTTTTGACTCTGGTTCTTTTGATGTTTTCTCTGGTTTAACAAAGTTAACTGTTTTAACCTGTTTAACATCTTTCTCTTTTTGGTTAACTGGTTTTTGACTTGAAGCATGTGAAAAATTAACATTAGAAGTCTTTTTAGGTTCTGATTTGACTCTGTTTGACCCTGACTTTAAGTTAACTTTTTCAAATTCCTTTTCCAGATTAACACAAGGCAATTTACCCTTTGCCTTTGAAGTGGCCTCCTTTTGTTTGTGTCCAGATTCAATAGATGAACATGAGGTATCTGGATCACTAACAAGAGGAGTAGACACCACGTGATCCTTGATGGGGTTATTATTTACTGGTCTAGTCTTAGTGTTCATCAAGGTCTCAGGTGGTGGTGGAACCACTTTGTAACCCAATCCCTCCCCGTTATTCCTTTCTCTCACTAAGTGTTGAACTATGTGTGAAGAACTAGTCCAACTATGCAGTTTCTGTTTTAATGAGTTTACTTCTACTTCTAGAACTGCCTTTTGCTTCTTAGTGTCTTCTAGGGAGTTTAGATAGTACCTAATGTCATTAGCTTGGTTAAAGGCAACTACTTCGGTTTCCCTAAGCTGTTTAGTCAAAAGGTCTATCTTTTCTTTATAACTATGCTCATTTTGTTTTAATACTCTATTAGCCTCAGTGCACAGTTGCAAATCTTTTACTAAGTTATCATTATGATCTAATAACCTAGCAAATTTTTCATCTATGCTATTCCTAAAAGTATCACAAGCAGAACAAGCATGATTATCAAACATTTGGTCAGTAGTACTTACCTGAGTTGGTTCAGAAGAGTTAGCCATCAACGCAGCATCAGATGTCTCTGGTTCTGGTGATTCTGTCTTTTCTGTCTCTGACGTGGAAGTCTCCTCTTTAGGCTTGTAACTGACCTCGGCTGCAGTTGCTTCTTCACTATGTGACATCGCTATCTCAACTGCTAGATCACCTTCACTCGCAGAATCATCATCAATATCTCTACACTTGCAATGTTTGATTCCCTGGTGAGACAAACCTAAAGCTCCAATCCTGTCCTTCATCATCATGAGCAGTCAAGGCTTTTGGATCCTTGCTTGATGAAGTAGAACTGGAAGCTTGCTTGTCTTGGCGAGTAAAGGACGAGAATGGGTTCCCGTTACCCGTCTTCTTTGGCTTGACACATTCTCTCTTGAAGTGCCCCTTCTCTCCACAGTTGAAGCAGGTCACTTTGCTCTTGTCAAAGCCAAATGTGGTATCCTTAGTAGCTACCAAGTTCTGTCCGGTCTTTTTAACAAACTTCTTCGCCCTCCGGACAGCACTAGCTAAGGCCCACATTATGTCCATCCTCTCAAGCTCCATTTCGTCCACTTGCTCGTAGTCCTCGTCTGCCAGATGGCAGTTTCCAATCTTCCCGGCAACAAGTCCATCATATGAATGAACCACTGCAGCCAAAAGATCCATATGCTCTCGAGCTACTTCCACAGTCACATTACCGAGGTTCTCGGTCTTCAGTTTAGTAGCACTTGCTTCAGATCCAATATAGTGGGTACAAGAAGACCCTGACGTGTCTGATCCTGAAGGAGAAGCATGTGAAGGACCCGACGAGCTAGACACAAATGCAGTCTGGAGAGGTGCTCCAGATGTCTTAGCTTGAGGCGTGGCGTTGTACAAAGCTGGATTTTGAGTGTACGAAGACTTCTGAGCTCTGTACTTCATCCTAAGTGCTTCTTCTCGCAACTTAAGAATGAAGTCATTAATATCCAGCTTTGCAAGCATTCCATTCTGTCTCAGGTTAGACACGAATGAAGCCCACTTATCAGGCAATCCGTCTGCAAAGTTACTAACTTTCTCTTCCATGGTAGTTTCCACCCCATGTGTATGCAGTTCGCTCATCAAATGGTAGAATCTATCTATGACGTCGTCTAAACTCTCGTTACCAATCGATGAGAAGTTATCGAATTCCTTCTTTAACTCCTTGGCCTTGATTGCCTTCAACGAAGCATTCCCATCATACCTCTTCTCTAGCTCATCCCACAGTTTCTTGGACTGCTTATTCTCTGAGTACTGGTGGAATATGTCTTTGGGGATAGACTGTGTAATCAATGCATAAACTCTTTTCTCTGCATTGTACTTAACTTTCTGCGCGTCCGTCATCCCACCTAACGTTAGCTTAACTCCATCAGCTCCCACCGGTGTACTATAACCAATCTCGATGGCTTCCCACAGATTAGGATCCACTCCATTGAGGTAGATCTCAAAACGTTGTTTCCAGTGGGGAAACTCATCTAAAGTCAAGAGCTTTGGTGGTTTATTATGATTACCCACCTCACTCTCAAGCAACAGCAGGTTCTGTATCCTAGAGTCCTTCCCAGCAGTAAAGGCTGACATCTGATCTTCCATGGCGAATAACTTTAAGTCTAATCAAACAAACTTTCACTGATGCGACTGAAGGATGCGAATGGTCTAGTCGTGCGTATGAACTCTGCGACTGGTTCAATCGTGCGGCTGAACTGGGCGATTGGTTCAGTCGTGCGAATGAATCTGGTGCGTATGAGCTATGCGAACGAACGGTTCAGTCGGCCGAATGAAGGTGCGACTAGGTCCAATCGTGCGAATGGGCAATGCGAATGGAGTCCAGTCGTGCGAATGGGTCACTCGTGCGACTGAAGCTGCTGTTTTGCGAAATTTTCTAGGTTTGACGTGTTTCAGCCGTAAAAATTCGAAATTTCGCAAGTTCTAATCGCCTAAGTCCGTAGAAACCAAACTTTGATGAGCAGGGAACGTCCAAGATCACTTTTGACACCAAAGATTGCGTTTTTAGTGCAAAAACACAAACTTTTATGCAATCTTGATTGAATCAACACGTAATCAAGAGCCAAAGCTCTGATACCACTTGTTAGGACCTGGTATTTGAACGAAATACCTAGTGATTAGCGTGTAAACCAGATCAAATAGTGCGGAATCCTATTTGATTGGCGATCCAATCAGTGAGAACACACGAAGAATCAATCAAGAATTGAATCTAACGTTAGAAGTCGATTAGGAATCGATCTAATGTGTTCTGTGAACTTGGAGAACGATTTGGGAGGCTTCTGGACGGCTAGGGTACGTCTGGAGTCGTAATGGTATGAATGCTTACGTTTTTCCACGAATTGGGTCTATTTATAGGTTAGTATTGTTCAGTCGTGCGACTGGACCATAAGTATGGTTCAGTCGTGCGATTGAACCATGCGGTTGATCATCCGCACGATGAGTGTTCAGTCGTGCGACTGAGCCAATCTTATGTGTCAATCATACGACTGATCCAGTCTCCTGGTTCAGTCGTGCGACTGAGTCAATCGTATGAAGTTATTCATGCGTGTGGTCCATTCGCATGGGCCATTCGCATGAGAACTTCATTAAGTTAAGTTTGAATGTTTTAATTAATATAACTTGATGTGTAACCATTCAAACAATCATAAACCCAATTAATCAATTCAATAACGACTCATTAATGAAATATTAGACATTACAAATCACAAACAATCCATATCATTTCATTAATCAATTCATATTACATCATAATCAGACAGACAAGATCTATTACATTACAAATCATGATCTAGGGACATACATGCATCAACAGGCTTCTTCTTCTTAGACTTTGGTTTAGAAGCCATCCTATTCTTCCTCTTAGAAGACTTTGAGTGAGAAGACTGGTTTGCAGCACCTTGTTGATCATCTTTGTCTTTCTCAATTGGGTGTTCCTCCCTCACAGGTTTAGAAGGAGAGGGAGTATAACCCTGCTGTGGATCAGAATATGAAGCTTGCTGAGGCTCAGCAGGAGGTCCAGGTTGTGTTGTCTCAGGTTGTTCAACATTAACCTCCACTTTAGGTGGGACTTGACTTGGAGGGGAGTATAAGTCAATCAGCTCTCCACTCTTGATCTTCTGCTTGATTACCCTGATATGCTCATCCATAGTGGATCGAGACATAGGGCCAAATCTCCTTCCGGAGAATCCATATAGCTTCAAGAAGCTCATCATCCTTTGTCTGTCAGCAGACTTCTTCATACTCTTTTGGATAATGGCTCTTGACTTTGCAGCCTCTTCCCTCATCTTTCTCTTTATAGCTTCTTGTTCTTTGAGCACTTGAAGTTCAAGCTGTTTGAGATACTAAAACTCAATGTAGTCAAAGGACAAGGGAAGAAGTGCAGATGCCTGGTAGAGACCTGTGGCACTCAGGTAGTTTATCATGTTTTGTCTGTATGTTTCTTTGTCTACCTGAGGTTCTTGTGTAGATGCCACAGTCTCTTGCACAGGGCTTTTTTGAACTGGGGAGAGAGTAGGAGCATGCTTGTATAGTCTTTTCTGTCTCTTCTCCTCTTTGAATTGGAGAAGTAATATTGCATCCTCTTTTTCTTTCATCTCTCTTGACACTTTCATGTCAGCCAGTTCATTTAATTGCTCTAAAGGGAGAGATATAATCTCATCTATGTCATAGTTCTTGGTCTGCAGGTAAGTAATCCTGACTGCCCTCAACTCATCATCTTGAGTGTTTGGTCTGGGGGCAGCCCTGATTGCAGCTTGCATAAAGCCTGAAGACCCAGAGGAACTTTCTCCCCTTAGCTTCCTCTTCCTCTCTCTCTCCTCCTCCTCAATCTCCTCAGGAGTCAAAATCCTTTTCCCTTTGTCACCCACAGACCTTTGTGACTCAGGGTGGATAGAGGTTTGGCCTTCATTGCTTGGTGTAGCATCCAAGCTCTGGCCAGAGAGAGGTTGTGGGACACCTTCACCAGTAGGTGTTTCACCGAGGGAATGAATTTCTGAAGCAGTTGTTGATGTGACAGGGCTCTCAGGCTCTATCACTGGGCCTTCAGCCAAGGTTTTCCCTTTGAAGCTAATCTCAGGGTCTCCTCAGCATCCAGTTGACCAATGATATTACCTGATTGCCTTTGTCTCCTTCTTAGGCTGAACTCTTCAGTAATTCTGTCTTGAATTCTGAGTGTTAACCTGTCAGCTTGTCTTGATTTACTTGGATTGATAATTGGCATGTTGACCAGATCAAGACCTTCATAGTAGTTCAAGGTCTGAAAATCAAATACTTCTTGTTGCCCTTGAACTCTGTGAAGAATAAGGGCTCTTCTATCAGCATCATAGCTCCACCCAATAATGTAGTTTGAAGTTCCTTGAGGTGGGGATGACATAGCCCTTGGAATACCTTCCTCAAAGAGACTCCTGATGATAGAGTCTATAGAGTCCACATTAATGTGAACTTGAGGAAGTTGCTGAGTATGCACAATTGCAAGTGAGGATGGTGAGTCCTCAATGTCCATACTCTGTGAAGAACTCCCAGGTTCTGTGACTGTAATGACTTTCTCCCCCTTTTTGGTAGCATCACCTTCTTGCATAGGTGAGCTAGAGATTATGTCAACCACATTTACAGGTTCTTGTGTTCCTGGTTGAGCTCTTCTTAAAGGTCTCCCAGCTAGTTTTTCCCTGAGATATGATATCTCAAGTTGCTGATCATTGACCTTATTTTGAAGGGTAGTCACCTGAGATTCAAGGTGACTAACCTTATAGACTAGATAAGAGCATGTTTTTGACAGTTTTTGCACATTTAGTCTCAGATTCCCCTTTTCTTCATCAGAAGAATCATTGGAGGATGAGATGATTGGACCAAAGTCCTCTCACCACCAGCTTCATGTTCTTGGCTGCTGGATTTCCTCTGCACATTGACATTCTCAGTTGAGATGTCAATGGGCTGAGTTGCCATGGTTGAGGTCTTAATAATGTAATCACTTGCAAAAGTGAGAGCCTCTTCCATATAGATATACTGAACAGGTTCAGAAGTATCCACCTCAGTTATGGGTGACCGAAGTGGGCTAGACTGAGGAGATTCAGGAGTACTCATCTCTCTTTGAGTAGGGGTAGAAGAGAGACTCATGGTACTCACTGAAACCTAAGTCTTCATCAGTATAGAATGAGAGGTTGGGAATGGGTTGATTTAGATCTAAAGGCTGGGGATGGTAACTGTCCCCTGAAGGTTGTTCACTTGAGTGTTGAGACTCAGAGTGAAGGCTTAAGGCAGTTGGGCTTGTGAGCTCATCAGGGTGAGCATGAGGAACCTCAGCCCTGATTGTTGAAGAGATGGGGAGTGGTTTGCTCCTCAGGGGAAGTGGGAGCTCTAGTGTCCACTTCCTCTTGTGTGGTGAGTATATGGGGACCTGCACAGACTCAATAGCTTGAGCAGGGGTTCGTTTGGTTTTTCTTTGGTAGGTGAGGATGACTTGAGGCCTTTTTAGTGGTAGAGAGGTAGAAGGTGTGGGTCAACACTAGCTTGTGTTGCTATGTTGTCACCTTGAGCAATGAGCTCTAACATTTTTGGGACAAGGGCTGTTTCTAGCCCTGAGAAGCCTACAGTTGGCTTCTTCATGACTTAAAGATGTTGGGCTTCATCTGTCCCAATTTAAGAATATTATCTGTTTCCTTCAACTGTGAGCCCAGTTCACAGTTGAGAATGTGTTGAACATATCTAGGAAACATATAATACTCTAAGGAGTCCAAGTTAGCAAGCAAATTTGTATAGACAAATTGAGAGTACGTGAAGTTGACCCCTTGAACCATTCCATGCACTATGAAGGAGAGATCCTCAGGAATCTGGTCCCACCCTCCATGCTTGTTTGACAAGCTGTAGATAACCACATGGAGTAGGTATTTACACTGGGATGAGACCTTCCTTTCCTAAATGTCTTTACAGAGAAATCTCCCTCATAGCCCATCTGCTCAAAGGAATGATTGATAGCTTCCTATGGGAAGGACAACTCACCTTCTTCATCATCCAGCTGCAAGTGAGTGTTGATGATGGCCGGAGTGATGAAGATTGTCCTCCCTTGCACTATGGCAGACAGTGCCTTCTCCCCATCCATGATGACCTCTTGGTAGGTCTTCCAAAATTCAAGCAAATGATCCTCATAGAGAGTAGGATCAATGGTTAGGGAGGTGAAGTAGTTTGATAAAGCTAAGAAACGGCAAATCTCTGAGAAACTATCATCTTTCTCAGAGCTTAACAGAGCAACCTGGTTGTGTTGCCTGTGAAGTTGCATGGAGAAATCTAGGTTGTTTCCGTGGTTAAGGTTGGCCATTTTAGAAGCTTAAGTATGAAGAAAGATGAAAAGCAAAGGCAGTTTTGGAATTACGTTTGAGGAAGTGGTAGAATTGAAGAAGATAGTGAGGGAGAGAGGGAACCGTTGGGTATTTATTTGAAAAGGATTTGAACCAAAGTTAATGAAAGAGGATAAACTTTGAAATCCGAATATCGGTCCCACCTCTGAAAAAGTAGTTTACTTTTGCTCAAAAAGTAGTTTTCTTGGAATTCGAAAAGCTTCCGAAGGTAATTATCTTCGGAAGTTTAATGAAAAAGCTTCCAAAGCTAAAATTACTTCGGAAGAATTTCCTGAGAGTTTTGAAAATTTTGCTTCGGAAGAGAAATAAAAACTTGAATGCTTTGTATATAAAACAACAAAGCTTCCGAGAGTTAATTTTGCTTCGGAAGAAAATAGTACTTGAAAACAAATAAGTGTCTAAGACAAGTATTTAAGCTTCGGAAGATGGATTGAAACCTCTTCCGAAGGTAAAATTTCTCAGACAGTTATTTATATTGAAGACATGATTTGCTTCCGAAGATAAAAATATATCTTCCGAAGGATCAGAAAATTTTCAAGAATCTAAGGAAAATCTTCAAAAAGGATTTTTTTATCCAAATAAAACATGAGCTTATGAAAGTGATGAACTAGACAACTTAGGACACACATATTTTAGGAAATAATTAGAATTAGTTTTAAGAAAAAAACTACTCAAAGTTAATCATCCTAATAGCTGATATTAGATATTTAAATCTCTATTCATCAAAAGCTTTTGTAAACAGATCAGCATATTGTTCATTTGTATGAACTTTGACTAGTTTAATTAATCCCTTTTCATAGTTATCTCTTATTAAATGATACCTGATATTGATTTGTTTGGTCCTTGAGTGCTGCATAGGGTTCTCAGTGATAGAGATAGCACTATTGTTGTCTATGTGAATTGGAGTCTCCCTGAAGTTAAATCCATAGTCCAGCATCTGATTTTGAATCCAAAGCACTTGAGCACAGCAACTTGCAGCAGCAATGTATTCAGCCTCAGCAGCAGATGCAGGTTTTCTTGCATTGCCATGAGACAACCCTTCCACCAAGGAATTGACATCCCCCAATGTAGACTTTGCAGTCATGTTGCAACCACCATAATCACTATCTGTATAAGCATACAGATTGAAGTCAAGATTCTTTCGATACCATAAACCAAGTGTTGAAGCACCTTTGAGGTATCTTAGAATCCTTTTGACAGTGATGAGGTGAGACATCTTAGGGTTGGCTTGATATCTTGCACAAATACATGTAGCAAACATGATATCAGGCCTGCTAGCAGTAAGATACATAAGAGACCCAATCATAGCCCTGTATAAGTGTTCATCTACACACTCCCCCTCAAGATCAGGTCCAAGGGAGTGGTTTCGTGGTTTCTGGCTTTGGGTATCTTAGCAATCTTACAATCAATCATGTTGAACCTCTTGAGTATGTCCTGAACATACTTTGACAGACTTATGAAGATACCATCATCAACTTGCTTCACTTGAATTCCCAGAAAGAAATTGAGTTCTCCCATTGCACTCATTTCAAATCTGTCTTTCATCAGCTTTTCAAAGTCTTTGCAGAGCTTTGGATTAGTTGAACCAAAGACGATGTCATCCACATACACTTGAACTAGCAATATGTCATTTCCCTGTCCTTTGATGAAGAGAGTTCCATCTATAGTACCTCTTCTGTATCCATGCGCAAAGATACTCAGACAATGTCTCATACCACTTCCTGGGTGCCTGATGCATCCCATAAAGAGCTTTGTCAAGCTTGCAGACATAATCAGGATGATCAGGGTCTACAAAACCAGGTGGCTGTTTGACATACACCTCTTCATCAATCACTCCATACAGAAAAGCACACTTCACATCAAGTTGAAAGACCTTGAAGTTCTTGGATGCAGCAAATGCCAGGAATATCCTAACAGCTTCTAGTCTTGCTACTGGAGCAAAAAAATCAGTGTAGTCAATCCCTTCTTCTTGTGTGTATCCTTGAACAACTAGTCTAGCCTTGTTCTTGATGATAATGCCTCTATCATCCTTCTTATTCCTAAACACCCATTTGGTTCCAATGGTAGTCTTCCCATGAGGAAGAGGACAAAGGTTCCAAACTTTTTGCCTTTTGAATTGAAGCAACTCTGTTGCATAGCTTCAACCCAACTTCCATCCTTTAAAGCCTCATCAACTTTCTTTGGCTCTATCTGGGATAAGAAACAAGAGTGAAGACAAACATTTGCTTCATGGGTTTGTCCTCTTGTTCTTATCCCTGTGACAACATCTCCAATGATGTTTGTGGTGGGGTGAGACTTGTGGATCCTAAGCTGAGGGATCACAACAAGTTGCTGAGAAAGATCTAAATTTGAGAAATTAGATCTGGCATAGATGTTCACCCTCCACATCACCACACTTTACAAGATTGACTTGATCCAATAAGTGTGTGACATCATTGATGTTGTCATCTATGGTGTGGTTATTAGCATCAAGGAATTCTTGATCACTGTCACCACCACCATTGTTGTCTTCCACAATTGAGGTATCCTTATCTGGTTGTGGAGCCTCTGAGCTAGAATTTGAAGGCACCCCAGATGTATCAGCTGAGTTTGTCATTGTAGTACTGATAGAAACCTCATTTGCTGAAGTAGTTCCAACTGGAGCTGAAGATGTATGAGTTGAAGGTCTTCTTAGCTCAAATCTTGGATCAGGATCACCTGTATTTAAATTTTCTGCAGATCCTGAAACATTCTCACAAGATTTGTTAAAACAGTTGGTAACTAAATCAAGATCAAATAGCCAATCAGGACCAGAACCAGCCACACAGGGTGTGTATTCATTGAAAGTCACATTGGCTGACTCCTCAACAATTCTAGTTCTGAGATTGTATACACTATAAGCCTTAGCCTAGGAAGAATATCCAATGAAGTGTCCATCATCTGATTTCTTAGCAAATTTGGCAATTTGATCTTTGGTATTCAAGATGGTGCAAGGACATCCAAATGACCTGAGAAAGCCAATGAAAGGTTTTCTCTTGTGCCAAAGTTCATAAGGAGTCTTACCATGTGTCTTAACTACTAAAACTCTGTTTTGCACATAGCAAGCAGTGTTTATTGCCTCTGCCCAGAAGGTGATGGGCAGTTTAGAGTCAGACAACATAGTTCTTGCAGCTTCAATTAGTGTCCTGTTTCTCCTCTCAGCAACACCATTTTGCTGAGGAGTCCTGGGAGCACTATATTGTCTTGTAATACCTTTTCATCACAAAATGTATCAAGGTTTGATTCTTGAATTCAGTCCCTTGATCACATCTTATGGTTTTGACCTTGTGATCACTTTGATTCTCAATTTTTAAGATGAAATTCTTCAGAATCTCAGGGGTCTCATCCTTAGTTCTAAGAAACAAAACTCAAGTGAATCTTGTAAAATCATCTATGATCACCAAACAATAAGAGGTCCTTCCTAGACTCATTACACTGGTGGGGCCAAAGAGATCCATATGTAATAAGTGTAAGGGAGTAGTGATTGAGTTCCTTTCCTTAGGCTTGTGAGATACCATATGCTACTTCCCTTTCAGACATGCAACACAATGATCATCACTTGTAAACTCTTTCTTTGTCATTCCAGTTACCAAATCATATTTAATTAGTTCATTTATGTTCTTAAAGTTTACATGGCACATTCTCTTATGCCATAGGAATGACTCATCACTATTGGCTTTAGACAGAAAACATGAAACTTCTTTAGAGGGAGATGTTTCTTGCAAGTCCATCTTGTACATGTTCCCTTTTCTGGGGGCTCTAAGCAGGATGTGCTCATGAGGAATGACCACTCCAAGCTTGAGAACAATGCACTCATGCTCAGTAAAGAGCATGTTATGACTCTGATCACAAAATTGGGATACACTCAGAAGATTGTACTCAAGCTCCTTGACAAAGTTTACTTTTTCAATGCTGAGCTTACCATTTGTGACCTTGCCCCTTCCAGAAATGTAACCACCTTCATCTCCTCCAAAAGCAACTGGTCCTCCATCAATCCTTTCAAAGTTATGGAGTAGTGACCTATTGCCTGTCATGTGCCTGGAACAGCCACTATCAATGATCCAGACATTCTTGTTTGTCTTTAGTTGTTCCTGCACAAAGAAAATGATTAGTTACATTTGAAACCCAAGCCTTATTTGTCTTGAGCTCACTAAGTATTATAGAAGGTAATGTAACAGTAATAGATCCTATGGTTGTGCTAGGAGGATCTTGAGCTGTTGTTGATGGAGAATTTTCTATCACTTGGTCTTTCTTAGACTTCCACACCACCTTTGGAGTCTTGGACTTGACCTTCAAAACTTCGGAAGGTTTTGGGACTTCGGAAGTTTTGATGACTGAACCTTCGGAAGATTCCGCAGTCACTACAGCAAACTTCAGTGCTTCGGAAGAATTCCTTTCTTCCGAGACCAACTTCTCTTCCGAAGGTAATTTTCCATTTGCCTTCTTCTTAGATTTGGAGCTTCCGAAGGAAACAGATTTTCCTTTTGAAGCTTGAATCTTCTTGGAACTCTTTGAAGTCATTGTCTTGGTCATATGGACAGTACTTTTAGGATTGTATGGACAATCTTTAGCAATGTGAGAGGTACTTTCACACATGACACACACCATTTTCTTCTTCACAAGAGTCTTCTTATGAGAACAAGACTGTCTTTGGTCACATCCCTTCTCCACCTTCATCTTTGCAGATGCTGAGACAGTCCTTTTGGGTTGGGAATTGTTCTTGGAGTTTGATGGTCCAGGCTGTGCAGCAGTGATACACAGCAGATCAGTCTTCTTCTTGGTACTAAGATGATTTGAACAAGAACTAGAACTCTTAGCTAAAGAGTTTTGGTTGATATCTTCAGTTTTTACTACTTCAAACCCTACAGAGATAAAAACTTGTTTCTGCTTAGAGTCAAAAGTAGCCTTGATCTCTTGAGCCTTCCTTGCTTTTCTTTTGCTCTTCCTGATCAAGTTCTTTCTCATTGACTTGGTCATCACAGTAATCTTCTTCTCCTCAGAAGGATAGTGGCCCTTCTTAGAATCCTCCTCTTCACTCTTCTCAGAGGAATTCTTCACTATCTCTTCTTCATCCTCTTCACTCATAGGATCTATGAGAGGAAGCTCATCTTCACAAGTTCCACACCTAGGAGATCTTACAGACAAGATTGTGTGTGGAGGAGCTATCTTATTGGATCCCAGTCCCTGCCTATTTTGATAACACACCTTGTTGTGCAGGGATGAGGATATCATGTTCTTGAAGGTCTCTTCTTCAAGAACACTCTTTCTGCCCTGGCTTTGCTGATCACAAGCTCAGCCTGGCACTCAGTCAGCTTGGTTATGAGATCTTTGATTTGAGTCCTAAAATCTGTATGCTCATTTTAGAACTGAAATGGTTTTTTCTAAGTCCTCTATCTTTAGTTTATAATCATTTTCAGACTTTCTAAAATCAGATTTTAAGATGTTTAAGGACTCAAGATCAGATCTCATCTCCAAGTTATAGGACCTGTATCTATGATTTTAGCAATGCATTCAGGAGTACAGAGATGTTCCAATACCTTGGCTTCATCATAATCTGCCATTAGTGCTTGGTTTGGAGAAGCATCTTCCACCTGAAAGCTCAGTCAAAGCCTCCTTCTTCAACAGCAACATCAGCTTGTTGCTTTGGCTTCTCATTCTGAGGGGCTTTCTCAGTGTAGTTTGGTCTGGTTTGTGCTTGGCCACCATTTGTTTTAGGTGCCTTACACTCTCTAGCAAAGTGGCCCATCAGTTACAGTTGTAACACTTGACTTTGCTTTGTCCAAGCCAAACTTTCCACTGGTTGCATTGCTTGGAAACCTCCTTCCAGTTCTCTTGTAGAACTTCTTGGCTCTGTGAGTGAGAAGAGCCATCTGCTGGACTATTTCCATGTATTCCAGATCATCTGGATGGATACAATCCAGGTCTTCAAGAGTGAAAAGAGAGTTGCCACAACTTTCATCAGAAGACACAAAGCTTGAGAAGAGCTTGTCTCTTGGAATGGGCTTCCTTGAGTGTAGTTCTCCCTGGGTGTCTCTGGGAAGGTGATGAAAGGACCCTTTGGTGAATTGTCAGGGTAGCATATGAGATGATATTGGGGTTCTATGCTATCCCTTTCAACCACGTGTAGGGCTGAACCCAATTGATTGTTGGAGTTGCCAGATGAACCTTGCATGTTCATCTCCATCTGGTAGCCACTGAGAATCCCATATAACTCTGTCAGATAAGAGTTTTGAGATTTTCAGTCCTCTTGATCACCACACAATAGTGTGTCCATTGCCTAGGAAGTGAGGACATGAACTTCCTTACAATGTCTCTATTCTCAAGAGGACTCCTCCATCCACAAGGGTATCCACTATCTCAACATACCTGAAGTATTGCTGAGTCATGGTTTCACCTGTTTGAAGGTGTGAAGTTTTCAAACTGCTTGCTTCAGGAGATCCTTCTTGTTCTCCTTGGCTTCAGAGGAGCCTTCATACATCAGTTTTAGTGCATTCCACACCTGTTTAGTTGTTTTGCACTTCTTGAAACCTCTGTACACAGAGTTTGGAAGGGCAGTTTGAAGGGCTGTCATGGCTTTCTATCAATCTCTACTCTCTTCCTATCTTCATCAGAGTAGTTAGCCACATCTTTGGGGATCATACCAGCACCAGTAGCAGAAGGAGTGCTAGTATGAAATGTCCATTTTCAACAGACTCCCACATTCTTGAGTCTAAAGACCTGATGAAACCTTCCATTCTCATGCACCAGGTATCAAAGTCATCAAGAGTGATCAGTGGGGACTTGTTCATGGTTCCAGTTTCCATATCAGTCTTGGAAATGGCTGCCATTTGAAAAGTTTAGTATTGTGTGTGTGAGGGATCTTAAGATGGTGAGATCTTATATGAAGAGCCTGAAATGCTCTGATACCAATTGCAGGACCGGTGAAGGGTGGTCACTTACAACACAACAACACAAAGAGGAGATTAACCAAACTTAATCAAACAGTAAGCTGGATTAACCACAAGTGATACTAAGAACACAAGTAATAAGTAAGAGACAGAACAAGAGAACACAAGAGATTGGGTTTCAAGGATGCAGTATATTGCTTTCTCAAGTTCTATTACAAGTGTTACAAAGCATAAAGAAAGATACAAGAACATGGAATACTTATACTACAACTACAGCCGGCTATACTTTGAAAGCCAGCTGGATACAATTGACTAGACACAAACAAAATCAATTGTAGAGTCAAAAGGCATATCTGCCTTTTGACTTGTGACTATGACATGCCATAGCTCACATCCTATATATTACAAAAAGGATAAAAGTACATAAAGTAGAAAGCATGGACTCAAGACCTCAATGTATAGTTACCAAAAGCATGGACCTTTCACCAACTCATGTAAGTTGGTGACTTTACAGAGTTGCAGCGGAAAGGTGGTCCAACTTTATGGTAAAGTACATCAGATAAAGGCATATCTCTAAAAGTCTTCGGAAGAAATCTGTCTTCACTCTTTGGCTTCGGAAGACTTTGTCTTTGAAGCTTCGGAAGACTTCACTTTTGGCTTCGGAAGATATTGGTCTTGGCTTCGGAAGATTTTACACTTAGAATATTTCTTGTGCATGGTGTAAAACTTCCGAAGCATTTCTACTTCAGTTCTTTAGTGCATGCTTGCAGACTTTGGATGTTTTGGCTGCATCAGACTTATAGGAATCCTTACATCAACAGACTCAATACTCAATCTCTGCTTCACTTATGTAGATTTGACATTGCTAGTTAGCAGAGAAGCCATTCTCTAACCCCTCTAACTCTCAGACATCTGCTCACATTCAGAATCACCTGAGTAGCCTTCACCTTGATGAGTTGACTACAAGAGCAAGGATTGAAGAAGAGTTGAAACAAAGAGAGAAAAGGGTCAATAAAGGGGAAGACCTTTTTCAAATGATTGAAGGACCTGACTTGGAACCTATAGTTATATGGGAGTATGACTATAACTCCCGTCAACTAACTCTCTTCCGTGGACCGTAACAAAGGGTACATGTTATCCAAAGTAACAGATTGGATCTGTTATCTACAAAGGATCTGTACCAACTTCTCAGCACCACATCTGGCAAGAATAAGGAGACAAACAAACATCTGCTTTCCTTGGTGCTGAAAGTTTTGAGAAGTAGAAGATAGTGAAGTTTTGGTAGCATCAACCTAGGGGGAGTTTGTTGGAATATATAAGGCTGGTGCAACCAAAACAACACTTGGAATAATTTTTGGTACAACTGATAAAGACTTCCGAAGGCAAAGATGCACTTCCGAAGATTAATAAAGAAGAACTTACAAAGAGATAACTCTGTCTTCCGAAGACAAAGTAAAATCAACTTCTGAAGAGAAACACTTGGAAGACTTCAATGCAAACAACTTCCGAAGTATAACAATCAGCGGAAGTTTCGGAAGAAGTAGACTCTTCCGAAGTATAAGTGGCTTCGGAAGAACTTGTTCTCCCGAAACCAGTTAACCTTCGGAAGAATCTACAATGAACCAATGGATATTCGTATGGTCCTTCTGACAAGCCACTGCAACCTCTGAGATACTGCATGGCATTTTCCTACGTTCATGTAGTTGACCATAGTTTATTCACTGTTCATTGTTTATTAGTTAGTACAGTTACTAACTTTAGTTGGTAACAAAAGGTAAGTCATGGACCTGTCATGACTACCTTATCTAGGATAGTATTTTATCTTAAATATCTTACTACTACCAATGTAGTATTGTTTAGTAGTAATTTCTCAGCTGGTAATCTTAGTATAACCGGCTGTAGATAGTAGTATATATAGTTCTCATTGTAAACTCAGTTGTATGCAAGTAAGAGTCTTGTAATTTTGAGTTGAGAAGTAATATATACAAGTATCTTGAAAACTATTTCTTGTGCCTGTTTACTTAGTATATTATTATCAACTCTCAAGGGATTCTGTTTTATCATTCGAGTGTGACTTAGTGAGTTTAAGAGAAAACACTTGTGTTGAGTGACCAAAATCGGTCCTGCAATACCTAATGCTTAGCATGAGGTACGAAGCACCCACGTGCATATGGCCATGCCTGCCCAAGCCTATGGGCAATAGGTGAATTTGTCATTTTGATGACATAACCTATGAGCATCTATTGATGACATAACCTGTGAATTTGCCCACGCCTGCCCAAGCCTATGGGCAATATTACTACCGAACGATGTGAGCATCTGTTGATCGGTTTAGTAGGTTAGTTCAATAGGTCGATAGTAATAGGTTGTTGCTAATGGTGCAAGGTCGATAGTAGTCGACTGTTACCTACACACTACTAAAGCTTGATAATTGTAGTAGTATATTTCATAGTTGTTATAGCTCCGACGCGACTATATCAAATTTTAAGTGTTTCAACTAGTTTTAAGCGGTGGTTTACCCTACGCCGGATATCAGTGGTTCGAGTCCGCTTATCTCCAACTCGTGTAAAAAAGATTATACTTCACTAATTTTATAATTATAATATACATTAAAATGAATAATAAAAATTAATAAAAGAACTTTTGGTTTAAAGTTCTAAAGGAAAATAGTAAATAACATAACAACTAACAATAATATTTTATCAAATTTCCTTAACTTAATAACCGATTAAATTCGTGCCGTACGGATATCTCTGGATGAATATACATTCCACCTCTAGAAAACACACTTCAGATACAACACCAATCTCTACGTACACGTGTCCCACCATTCGACACCCTCACCCACCGCCGCCCTGCTGACTCACCCAACACCCCCTCTCCCCATCCATCCACGTGGCATCCATCACCACCCTCACACCGACACACCCCTCCTTTAAAATCCAACGTCACATTATCCACAAACCCACAATCAAATCAAACATTTCATCATCATCAAACAAAAGTGTCCTGAAATCATGGATTCAATGCAGCTAAGAAGAGACAACAAAACCAACGAGCGAGAGATTCACGTTGAGAAAGATAAAGTCCCCAAGATGACCACCCACTTCGAATCACTCACTGTTAAAGACTCCGGTGATCAGCCAGTGGCTCACCATGTCGTCGGAACCATGCACGGTGCCGCCGGAGGAATACACGATCAAAGTCGTCAGAAAGATCAACACCAAGGGCCTTCGCTTGAGGAGATATCGAAGCATAGAGCTACTGCACAGCAGAACTCCATGGATGCCATTCGAGCTGCCGAAGAACAGTACCACCGCAAGTCGAAAGAAGCGAAAGAGCGTGTTTCGGGCTCGACCGAAACCGTAGGGGGTCGGTCGGTTGTTCAGCAGGCGAAAGAGGGAGTTTCCGGTGCGACACGCGCCGCCGCGGAGAATGCGGCGAGGGTGTCGGATTACGGGGCGGTGAAGGGGCAGCAGGCGAAGGAAGGACTGTCCTCCGCCGCGCAAACCGCGGCGGAGAAGGCGGTGAGGGCGAAAGATTACACCGTCGAAAAGGGTCAGCAAGCCGGTCAACAGGCGAAGGAGAGTCTTTCCTCCGCCGCGCAAAGTCGCGGCGGAGAAGGCTGCACGGGCGAAAGATTACACCGTCGAAAAGGGTCAACAAACGGGTCAACAGGCGAAACAGGGCCTCTCTTCCGCCGCCCAGACGGCGGCGGAGAAGGCGGCGAAGGCGAAAGACTACACGGTGGAGAAATCGGTTCAGGCGAAGGATGTGGTGGCGGAGAAGACAACTGGATTGACGGAGACGGTGGTGGATGTGAGCAAAAAGGGTGCGGGTTACGTCGGAGAGAAGGCGGTTGCGGCGAAGGACGTTGCGGTGGAGACGGGTAAAACGACGGCGGGGTATGTGGGGAAGGTGGCGGAGGTGGTGAAGGACAAGGCGGTGGTGGCGGGGTGGAGCGCGGCGGAGTTCGCTAGCGAGAAGGCGGTGGGTGCGACGGAGATGATGGCGAATGTGTCGTCGGGAGTTGCGGGGTTCGCCGGAGATACAGTTGTGGGGGCGAAGGATGTGATTGTGGGCGTGGGGAAGAAGACGAAGGATATGGTGGTGGCGACTGAAGAGAGTGCTAAAGATTATGCTGCGAGGAAGAAAGCCGAAAAACAGAGGGAGTTAGAAGCGAAGAATTCAAAGGTAATTGTGTGATCAAAGTATTTTGATGCGAATTAATACTTATAATAATATTTAATATTTACAGATGTAAGTGTAACAGGGTGAGAGTGAAGGGGTGGTGGGGGGACAGGAGAGAAGTATGGAGCATCCCGGGGGTCCCGGTTTCATGGCGCAAGGTGGTTCCGAGTATCAACGGGGTGGCGGTTTGGTGGAAGAAGGTGATTTCGAGCATGGAGGAGGTGGCGGTTTTGTGGAGGAAGGGGATTTTGAGGGTGGTGGTGTGACGGCGGCCGGGGGCGGTGTAATGCGGGCGATCGGGGAGACGTTGGTGGAGATAGGGCAGAATACGAAGGAGATGCTGGTGGGGCAAGGTGGCTACGAGGGAGAAAAAAAAGTTGGTGAAAGCAGAAACAAGTTTGAAGGTTAAAAGAAAAAGGTTAATAGGTGTGGTGTTGGGTTTTTGGTTAGGTTCTTGTCTTCGCAGTGATGTATGTCTTCTTTTGTTTTTGTTAAAGTATATGTATGTATGTTTTGCGTCCTTATATACCAGTAGTTTACACGTTTTTTGTTCTAATTTTTACTATGAAAAGTTTTAAGGGACGTGAAGGCTGATCTGGTTGAAATAGTAAGCCAGTATGTTGAGAAATGGTGGGGAAAAAACAAACGGGAGGATAAAGAAAAGAAAACAGGGTAGGACCGCAATACGTTGTTACTTTAAACCCTAAACTAGGGCTTTTATACCTCGTGCGCATTGAAAGAATGGTACACGTTTTTTTGGCTACAATTCAGAGGACATGTCACGCCAACCAGCGGATGCCTTAGTTCAATTTATTGGCCCTAGATTCAATATCTACGGCAGACGGAGAGCGCCCCAAAAGGGTTTCCAACCCTTCCTCCCTTGCCCGGAAAAGATCCCTCGGAAGGGGAACCCCTTCCTCTCTTGCCCGAAGAGAGCCTGGATTTTTTTGGACTTGGCGAGAAGTGTTAAGAGCAGACTAAGCTAAAGAAGAAAAATTTTACTTTTAGGGTGACTTCGCTCGCCCCCGGATGTACCTTTTAGCCGCGACCAAATTTGTCACCTCAAACAAACAAAAGGTTAATAGATCTCTCAACATAGGAAACCCAACCGACAGTCTTGTGTCTCAAATGAGCGTATGCACAACATCGACCCAACAATGCGCACTTCTAACGTTACAGATCCAACTCAGATGGACAACAACAGGTATGCAAGCACCATCGTAAACAACATCGATAATCCCAAATAGTAGAGAAAACCCCAAACATAAGAGAAACAACAGCCAGCCAACAGAATCGATAATGCAACAAAATAGAAACCCGGAAACGCATCAAAAAAGATTTAATAGTTTCTCTAATGAGGTCATCCTCATCCTCATCGACTAAATATTAGGGTCTGCATCAAATACAGTCAACACCAAACCCCAAATAGCATAAAAACAACATGCAATCAACAAAACCCAAATAACCAGACAAGGGCTGCGAGAGGGCTGATGGAATTCCAACTGACACCACCAGGACCAGTGGTGACAGCAACCATCTAAGGCAGCGGATGGAATCTGGATTTTGGGTTGGTGGTTGTCAACCACGATGATGAGAACTATCTTTTTTTGTGAGAACTCTAGGAACCAATCTCAACCACTAGTTCTCAATTGCAAAATTGTAATTAACAAAAACATATTTAAAAAATTTATAAATCAAAATACATAAAAATAAAAAAAATACAAAAATGTACCCCTACTTTCCCTCTTCCATAAAAAAAATAAAAAAATTAAAAAATTAAAAAAATTCCCTTTTTTTAACAAAATTCGTTTTACACATGTGTAATATCGGATTTATACATGTGTAAATCCAGTACTACACATGTGTATAATAAGATTTACACAATGTAAACAACGGATGGACGATTTTTTATAGAAAAGTATATCATTATGGTAGGCGTTAGAAAGATAAAAAAATACTGAACTTTATGGTGATTTTTTTTTTTTTGAAAAAATGATGTCGTGAAAAAAAGTTATGAACGTTTTAAAAAAAATGGGAAAAATGACATGTGATTTGCATGTGATAAAAAATGAGTGACTGAGATTGGTTCCTAGAGTTCTCACAAAAAAAGGTGGTTCTCATTTGAACCGTCCTATATACATACATACATATATATATATATATATATAATATATATCATATATATATAATATATATCTAATATATATATATATATATGTGTGGTGTGTGTGTGTGTGGTGTGTGTGTGTATGTATATATATGTATATAATATTATTAGATACACACATATATGTCTCTATATATATCTCTCTATCTATCTATATATCTATCGATATATCTCTCTATATATCTATATATCTATATTATATATATCTATATATATATATATATATATATATATGTATGTATCGATATCTACATATATATATGTTACATATCCATATATACATCTGTCTCTGTATACATATACATATATACATATCTATTCTATGTATACATATCCCTATCTACATATGTATATGTATACATATACATATATACCTCTGTCTATGTATCCATATACATCCATCTATATATATTATCTATCTCATGTCTCTGTATACATATACATATATTATATGTGTATGTATACCTATATGTATACATATATATATGCTAGTATATATATGTATAGATGTATACGTATATGTATACCTATATATATGTATATATGTTTGTCTATGTATATTTATACGTATAGATGTATATGTATATGTATATTTATACGTATATGTATTGTTATATGTCTAGTCTCTGTATCTGTCTATGTATATGTATCTGTCTCTCATATCTATATCTATCTCTCTCCTATATCTCTATATATCTTCTTCTCTATATATATCTCTATATTATTCTATATGGATTGAGTTCATATGAAAACTCTTAAAAATTACAAGAACTCTTTAACTCTATATCTATCCATTGATTCAATGTAAAAGTTAAAGATACCATATAGAAGGTTGAGATGAGATGGGGGACATTTATGTCTTTTATTATATTTTGACTTTTATACTTTACTGACACACACAAAATTTTCCCTTTTTTCATGAACTTGTCTCAAAACAAACTCCTTTTGACCAACTCCAAACCCCATCTATCTTTTCTCTGTATCTCTAAAGATTTTTTTTTTTATTCAACATTCACAAACCCATACTCATCATGGCTCTTTCCTCTATTCTTCAATCCAACTAACCCACCATTGTTTTTTATTCAACGTCACCCAACCGACATTCATCTTTGGTGTGTTTTACACGTAATTTTGCCACCACTATCGCCAATGGCCGGCATTGATTCAACGGCCGTCGCCGCCCGGTCCCTCCTCCAGATCGTCTGCGATGTTAGTCGTACCTCCGGCTTTGGATTTAAGGGCGACTTGAAGGTGTTCGAGTTGTCGTTGTCGTCGTCGTCTTTGTACCTGCAGGTATTTCCCTCCTCATTTTCCTTATTCTTCTAAGCATTTCTCAGATTCATGTTCTACATGATTTTATTTAGGCACGATTTGTGCTTGGGAAGTCTATTATCACGTGCACTGTCGATGACTCCGATTTGTTCTTTGGAATTTTATGCTTCAAATTTGGGGATCTTAACCATTTTCAAAAATGCGAATTTGAAGACAACGAAGGAATAGTCCCAGTTGTTTTCATCTCCGACCACCATTGATGACAACAAGTGTTAAAAAATGTATATTTTTTTGTTCAGTGTATTTTTTTATTGGGTTTTGATTCTTGAAGACAATAGCAACAACTATACAACATTTGATGCATTGGTAAGTATAAATTATATTGTTCATATAAAAAAAACTCACTTTTATGAATAATCTATAGGTAGTGTTTTTGAAAAAAATTACTTTTGGTGGATAATTAACAACATTAAATTTGTAACTTAATTTATATAAGTGCCAAGTTTTAAACTTAAACATTTATTTCATGTCATTTAAAATAACAATACTTTGTGTTCTGAATATAATTTTTTTTACGTAAAACAATAATTAATTTTACAATATATTATACTTGATCACTTTCTTGTTCAGATAAATTTTAGTATAAATTTTTAATGGGTTTTTTATAAAATAATTTAATAAAGAGTTAGGTTTTTAAGTGAGGAATGTGTTTAACAACTTGAAAGTCAACATTAATTTTTAATTGATTGTTG
Organism: Flaveria ramosissima; assembly: GCA_025215565.1. Classification (NCBI taxonomy): domain Eukaryota; kingdom Viridiplantae; phylum Streptophyta; class Magnoliopsida; order Asterales; family Asteraceae; genus Flaveria; species Flaveria ramosissima. The sequence continues at coordinate 20,114,063 of CM046041.1, read as the reverse complement.
ATTAACACTAATTGTTTTTTTTTGCAGGAATGTGTTTAACAACTTAAAAGTCAACATTAATTTTCATTCTACTTGCATGAACCTGTATTAAGTTTAGAAAGTCAAATCTATTATCAAGCATAAACATAAGTTTAGAAAATCAAATTTGGTATCTTTCTTATAATAGTTTAGCATTGATAGTTATCTCTAAACAAGAAACTGTTGTTTTTCATTAGTTTACATTAGTTTACAAATTGGTTTACATTAGTTTACATTGTTTTACACATTGGTTTACAGTGATGTAACTCGCTCTTATTCAATGTAATTTATTGTATTAGGTATGGTTTTTATGTTTAATTTGGTGTTTTTTGTTATTAATACACCATGTTTGTTTGATGTAATTTACTACAAATATTAGTTTTTGCATATAAACATGATGTAATTCACTGTAATATAACTCACTGTTATTCGATGTAACTCACTGTTACTATCAACAATTATAATTATGTTGTAATTTACTATAAGTAACTACAAATATGATGTAATTTACTGAAATTTAGATATGTTTTAAGTTTATGCATTGTATTTTTTGCATGAAGGGGGATGGTTACGATAATGTATATATTAGGTTTTGTTTTTTACAACACTACATTATTTTTGCATGATTGATATAAAATCATTTTATTAGGTTTTGTTTTTGTTGGTTTGTATATAGGTATTTTAACGTAATGCATTGTAAGTAATTACAATATGATGTAACTCACCGTAATTATTTATGTTTGTAAAAATACTAAATTTTGTTGAGACTATATTGGAATTAAAGAGAAAAAAGAGACAAGTTTAATGGTGTGCTTATTATAAAAAAAATAACAATTGTAAAAAAGTTATAAAGGTTTTAAAAATAAAACGGGTAAATTTTTTTTAAAAAAAAAGACAAATAAGATAATAGGGTGGGAGACATGTCAAAATGCTAGTAAATCTGAATTTTAGTGGGGTGGGTTAAATTAACTTTATACCCTTTTCTATTAAAAAAAAAAGAACAAATGTAAAGATCTTGTCCATTAAAAATTTGATCAATGGCATAGAAATGAGTTAAAGAGTTCTTACAATAAGGGTTTGAACCTAATCCTATATTATATATATAATATATATTATATATATATATTATATATATTATATATATATTATATATACTATAATATATATACATATATAATATATATACATATAAGACATATATATACATTATATATTATAAATATATACATATCTACAATATATACAACCTATATATAATATATCTATATATATATATATATCTCTCTCTCATCTCTCTTCTCTCTCTCTCTCTCCTCCTCTCTCTCTCTCTCTCTCTCCTCTCTCCCATCTCTCCTCTCTCCCATCTACCCTCTCTCCCTCTCCCCTCTCCTCTCTCCCCTCTCCTCCCTCTCTCCCTCTCTCCCTCCCATCTCTCCTCTCTCTCTCTCCAGATCTCTCTCTCTCTCTCTCTCCTCTATCTCCATCCCTCTCTCCCTCTCTACTCTCTAATCTATCTTCTCCTCTATCCCCTCTCCTCTATCTCTCTCTCTCTCTCTCTCTCTATCTCTCATCTCTATCTCTCATACATATAACTCTATCTCTACCTCCTATCTATCTAATATATATCTATATATACACACATATATATATAGAGAGAGAGAATGACACAACGGGCACGTTGTGTGATCTGCAACTCAGTTGGTTCTTCAAGAAGTAGACTACTAGTGACATTCATAAGACTATCCACAATGCTCCGCCCTTAGCCCCGCCCCTGCCGCCTTTCGGAAGGGTTGCGTTGTGCCGACTCATCCGTCCTTCACCCGCCCTTTCCCAATGGCGCTCCATGGATGAATTTTTTGGGTCTCACGTCACAAAAATGTGTGTTGCTTTGTTTTTTTATGGATTTTAATGGTTGTTTGTGGGAATGATGGTGTTGGGGGTAAAAGTTGATCGTGGGAAGAATAGATGGAAGTTAGTGGAAAGCTAATATGACATGCTGACTAGAACTGTTTGTGGGAAGGGCGCTCTTCAGTGTTGTGGACAGTCTAACTGTTTTAACTTTATAGTTTTACTCTTCCTATCTGATTCTTGAGGTTGAGAACCTAACAATGCTTCACACCTATCGAAACATTGTTGAGTTTTTCATCGACGATTCCGCCTCACATACGATTGAGCCATCAACCGATAAACCCCACATAACATTAATGTGTTGGAGGGACACAATGACTTCACCAATGGTCAGATGAAATATGTATGTCTCCGGACGCCATCTCTCGATTAGCACATCTATCAGACCATGGTCAATAGTTCGATATCCACAATCAAGTACGCAACCAAAACTGACATTTTCAACGACCTCTCTAACTCTGTAATGAAGAGCGTACTCACTAAAAAGCCATTAATTTTGTTGATCATCACGTCTAGTTGATAGTGACTTGTGATCCTCCATATTTTCTTTTTAAACATATGTTATGCACGGTGTTTTTTTTTCAAAAACAAAACATCCTCAATGAGAGATCTAGGATTTAATTCGTAACTCATATTTTAAGAATTTGAGTAAATGTTGCAAAAAATATAATAATAATAAAAAGGTTGATAGACATGCTTTAAAAATTTGTGATAGTAGAAGTAAACTTGAAAAGCAATTTTTTCTAATAATTTGATCAAAAGTGGTTGTAGGGTTCACAGGTTAAAGTTTAATTGAGATCTGCTATCTTAAATAGCGAAAATCCCTTTTTAAGGCCTTAAGGTTCACGGGTGGTCAAACTTTAATTAATGATTCAGACATTTAGCATTGGGTCGCGTAAAATGACTGGTGTGTTGACATTTAGCATTGGGTCGCGTAAAATGACTAGTGTGTTAACATTTAGCATTGGTTCGCGTAAAATGACTGGTGTGTTGTCTTTTATAGTGACATCTACTAGTTGAGATAGCGTGAGTCCTTATGGTTTAAAATTTATTTTGAGTAATCCCTGCAAAGTTGATGACATTGAATATAAATAATTAAATTTCATTTAAAAACCCACATACTCTATATTAAGGATGCTTACCCTCAAATGGGGGTAGAGATACAAGGAAGACAACTGTAGGTCAATATTCATCATGGTAAAAGGATACGCGATTCAGTTTTTGGAAAGCAAGTGTAGCAGGGGCATGAAAGAACATCTTCAAAATAGATATAGAAGTAGAATAAGGTGTTGTTTGTTTTTTCTGCAGGAAACGTCTGTAGTCTGCGGACCACATCTGCAGACATCTGCAGCAGAAGATGTGGACCAAATGTTTGCAGTCTGCAAGAAAAAGACTGTTTGTTTTTTTAACATCTGCAGAATGCTCAAATATTCTGTAATTAAACTAAATCTATTTTTTAAACTTTAAAAACAACTAATACATTTATATATAAATAAAAGGGATAGAAATACATTAAAATATAAATAAAAGTCATACAACACTACAATAATATTCATAAAACCATACGAATACATTTATAAATCGTTTATTCGACATTCTGCATTAACTGCTCAGCAATTTCATCTCTAAACTAAGTCATATATTCTCGATCTGATGCGGTACCGTGTTCTTCAACATCATTTTCTTCAGTATCAACGTGCATATCATAATTTTCAAAGGACACATTGGGTTGATCGTATTGTGTAAAAAAGTCATCGCTAAAACCCTCTTTTCTTATAAGATTATGTAGCGCGAAACATGCAACGGTAATGTTCCTTTTTGTAACCAACGGAAATGGTGCCATCCTCTTCAATATAGGGAACCGTGCTTTCAAAACACCAAACGAACGCTTAATAACGTTTTGTAGTTTTGCATGTGCATGGTTAAATTTTTCTTTATCGGTCAATGCACGATTCCTACAAAAATCTCCAAGCAAATACCTTACATTACGATATGGAGCCATAAATCCTCGTATGTGTGCATAAGCGGCATCACAAAGATAATATTTATTTGTAAAGATATATAAACAATTAGGAAATTAAACTAAAATACCAAACATTTAAAAACAATTTATATACCTATTGGTGGTAACGGGAATTGAGCATTTGTATCTGATAAGGCCTCTGATAATATTCTGGAATCATGTGCTACCCCTTCCCAACCCGCCACAATGAATGTAAAAATCATGTTGAAGTCACAAATTGCTAATACGTTTTGATAACACTCTCCTTTTCCCCTTCCTCTATATAAATCTTGTTTACTAGTAGGGACAACAACATGTATCAAAGTACCATCAAGTGCACCAACCGCTCCCTTAAATCTTGTTTACATAAGTCTTTTGTTATGTCCCAGAATGTTTGGATTTGGATTGAAAGAAGTTGGTACTATCATAGCTTTGGCAAAAAACATCATTTTCTCTAACACTTCATAAAAGAATTTATAAATTGTTTGCTTTGAGTGTTGAAATCTACGCTTTGTAACCACGTAATGTTGATTATGACCAATTATCATTAAAAACATAGCCTTCTTCTCCTCAACCGATACATGTTTACTATCCTTTAACGAATTATTTATTCTAAAATATGCACATAGTCGGACAAAGGATTCACGAGACATACGTAGCAATTCAATGCATTGTTTGGGATTTCCTTGCAATAACTCTAACGTGTATTTATGCTCCGTCATTTCTGAATCATTGTCTCGCATTCGTTTCAAACCTCTTCTCCAAAAAAACAAACATACAAGTTCATAAGAATTACTAGAAGTAATTTCTTTTTATAGTCCATATGATTTTGTGTTAATAATAAAAAAAGGCAACCATTAAACATAAAAATGTCATCGTAAACATTAATCATAAAACATAACAAAATGTCATCACCAACCAAATACAACCATAAAACATAACAATATCATCACTAACCAAATACAACCATCAAACATAAACAATGTCACGTGCACAATTATATTAGTTTCATATTTTTAGCAGTCATTGTAATCCACCTTTTTAATACTTCTGGAATTTCTGGCAGTGTCATCCAAGCCTCTCATGGATGACGACACTCCAAAGATATGAAAAGCAGCTAAAAATAAAGGATCTATCGGGTCTAACCCAACCAATTTTAACCTCTCAGAACATTCAAGTACTGTTGGTCCATATTTTCCTTTAATCAAAAACTGAAGAGCCTTTTGCATATCAGATGCTAAATCATCAGATGTGATAGATGATTTCGAGGTTCTCGCCCTTTTGTTTGGAATAGGGTCGGGTGTAGGATCTTCGGTAGGCTCGGGATATCCTCAGGAATAGGCTCGGAATTGTGTTGTTCAAAATCAAAAGAGCCGACATCATCTTCTATGTCATGAAGAATTGTATTTGTAATCATAAGTGGTTTGACATGTTAAGCAGAAGATGATCCAGCAACTGAAGTTGTTTGAGTTGAAGTCCAATTGCAATTTCCAGTGGCAGTATTACCATCAAATAATTCTGCACAAAGTTTTGGAAAAGGCAATGGAGTCGTTTTCAAAGATCCAGCCTTCGAATGCCCCTAAACCCAAAATATAAAATATTGTAAGTATATGTTTATATGTAGCCTTTAAATATATATATATATAAGTATATGTTTATATGTGAACATACCTTCTTAAATTCTTCCCACTCCTCGTTTGTTAGGGAAAAAGTATTTGTTTGAGGATTATATATATTGTCCATTTTTTTTTCAAATACACAAATCCGACGTACTTGGCTTTCAGATTGTCATAGGCGTTCTTCATTTGTTTTTGATTCAATTCAAGGTCAAACTTTTCTTTAAGAACTTTTCCTAATCTATTCCAAGAGTCTTTTTGCATACTCAAACCTTTCCCACCCACCTTATTTATTTCTTCAACGCAAGTTTCTAACAAACATTGAATTTGCTCACTTGACCATTGATGTTTCTCGCCCATTTCTATTAAACAATAATAACATAATCACTAATCTTAAAAAACCAAATACTAAACTAATTCATTCATCATACAAACTATACCAAATCACAAATCACCAACCACACAAACCAATTCATTCATCATACAAACTAATCATACAAACTAAACCAAAAACACCAACCACACAAACCAATTCATTCATCATACAAACTAATCATACAAACTAAACCAAAAACACCAACCACACAAACCAATTCATTCATCATACAAACTAATCATACAAACTAAAACCAAACCAACCACACAAACCAATTCATTCCTCATACAAACTAATCATACAAAGTAAACCAAAAACACCAACCACACAAACCAATTCATTCATCATACAAACTAATCAAACAAACTATACCAAAACACAAACCAATTGATTCCTCATACAAACTATACCAACCAACTAAACCAATTCATTCCTCATACAAACCATATACAAACTAATCACACAAAATAAAAAAATCTACCTACACAAATCACATATTATCACACAAACAACAAATCAACTATAAATTAAACTAAGTAAAAAAAAAAAAAAAACCAACCTGCTTGGCGGTTGAAGGGGGGCCAAAGGGGGTGGGGGCCGAAGGGGGTGGGGGCCGAAGGGGGTGGGGGCCGACGGGGGTGGGGGGCCGACGGGGGTGGGGGGCCGACGGGGTGGGGGGGCCGAAGGGGAGGGGGATCGAAGGGGGTGGGGGACGAAGGGGCTGCGACAGTCGGGAGGTGGCGGTGGAACACGACGGGGGGGGGCTGCGAGAGTGAACCGGTTGGTAGAGTGGGGAGGTGGGTAGAGTGGAGAGGTAGGGGGTGTTAGGGTTCAAATGAAAGAAGAAAGGGAGAAGAGGTTGTGAAGAGTTCAGAAGATCTTGTTTCACATCTTCTCCGTGCAAACGTCAGGAAGACGTTTTTTAATGAAACGTCTTCCAGAAAACAAACACTCTGCGAAGTAAAAACCTCTTTCCGCGTCTGCGTGCGGGCAGATGAAGAGGTGGGGAAGAAGTTTTTTTAAAAAACAAACACCCCCTAAGTCTTCTGTTGACATAAATGGTGTCTGTGAGGAACAAGGAACGAAAAGGCTTTTAGCCACACACAATTGTCTATATCAAAAACGATACACCAAAATCAAGGCAAGTTCATTCTTATGAATAATAAAAAGGACGAAAATGATATCTTTAGAGTGGTTATCTTGGTGTCGCTTGAGTATGTTGAATTTCCCTGTGAAACTTGATGTAATGTACCTATGTCCTTAGTTTCTGGTTCCTTGCTAGAAGCTTTCAACATAATATAAATCTCACGAATATTAACAAATTCATTTCGGGCAACGAGTATAATCATATATCTTACCAACCACATATGTAATGGACTACAAACCACCCATACGTCCATTTATAGGGTGCATACATATATTACTGAGGTACTAATAATCAATACATGAATCCAAAACTTGCAGGAACACATGGTATCAAGGCTGAGTTTCGCGTGGAAGGTGATCACAATCTTAAACTTGTAAATAAATGTTCAAGTTTATTGAAACAGTATATGATGTTTGGTAAGGGGATGGTTCATAGGTCTCATAGATCTTCGAAGTTGTATGTGAGCTATCAAAATACTCAAAATAGATTAAAAGCTGCAAATCTCGACCTTTGAAAACCCAATACGCACTTAAGATTGTTACCACTTTGGTTTGCTTCAACCTTGACCATCATAACCAACTACATTCTATCAGTAGAATCGATACTTACAAGGTTGAAATGTACATGCGCACTCACTTTGGCATAGAAAAATGACTCTTCTCAGTTCAAATTCGAGTTCTCTTTCTCCATGGATATTATGTGAGCCAACCTATCATGAACCTGCCAATTTTCACAAATTATGTCAGCAAACATTAATATTCTCACTAAACATATGCTCCTTTTATAACATCAAAACTGGAAAGTGGAAACAATTTCCATCCTGAGGTGTTCCAATGTCTTTTTGTAAATTATTAACCTTAAATTACCTATTTGTCCCCTAAAAGCCAATTGGTCCTATTTTGGTTCAAATAGGGGTGCGCAGCAAAACTGAATAACTAAACCATAACCAAAATAACCAAACCTATTGAGAACCAATGGTTCGATTATGATTTTTCTGATATCCAATATTTATGGTTAGGTTATGGTTATATGTTTATAATTAACTGAACTAACGAAATTGACAAAAATCAATCTTGAATTTTTTTTATTTTTCATAAATAATTTGTCATGAAAATAAAATTTTGTTATAACTTTTTATTTATAAATATAATACTAGTTGTCTCTTATTCTCCTTAATATTGTTAATACCTTCTTTGACCCAAGATATTATTAAATTGTTAGCTGAAATGAGGTTGAATCCATCCATGTCTAAATCCTATGATTAACTGATTTAATCAAACATCTTTTTCAATAACCAAATTAAGCAAACTGTTGATAACCTTATGAATATCTAAAAACTAAATTAACCAGACTGTTAATCAAACCAACCCATGCTCACCCCTAGTTCAAAAGGATGAATTGTATTCAAGTAAAAGAGGGTACTTTCAAAGGTATGTTAAGTGTGAAACATTAAGACTATACGTAGTGGGTAATTTTGAGGGCTCCAAACATGATGACATGAACACAAGTGGGGCTCCAAACACCATTACAAGCTAACTAAAAAGGGTTTTTAATCCATAGGGCTCCAAACCCTTAACGGGCGCCAAACACAATTTTTCCTAAATTATTACATCGACTCCAAACATTAGTTAACCACTACACTTGATTTAAAAGGGGCTTTAGTGAAACTATTTTTATTTACATGGCATTTAGGTGACATTTTAACTAAACAACCACTACACATAATCCAACAAGCACCACGTACCTTAGAAAGGCGCTCCTTGTCTTCTTTGCTTTCTTTCAATGGATCATACCTGAAATAACATGTTTTATATCTTTTTGTCAATATTTTAGTTAGCAAAAACATGGAGAAAAGGAAAGAATTTACAAAAGAATTTAAAGAAGTACCAGTCCCGAGGAAGTCCAGCTTCTTCACGAGCAGTGTAATTAAATGGCCCTTCACCTCCACATTGTACTCTTTCAGTACATCTGTTGAAATAACAAACATAAAAACATACCCACTAACACTTTCTTCCATTACTGATTAGAAATTAGCAACTTTGACTGTGAATAAACAGTTTCTTTATGTTATCCTCATTAAAGGGCAATTTAGATCTTTGATAACATCATTCTAAGGGTTGAGGGAGTTCAAGAATGTAAGATGAAGATAACCTACCTCTAAATGTAGGACAAGGTGCCCGACCCATCTGCTGGCAGACTGAAACAAACCAGTACACACCAACTGCTACATGTGCGACCTCTTCTTCAGCAATCTTAGCCACAACACTTGACGTTTTTTTATCTCCAAACCCGATAAGCTTTTGCACAAGTCTAGGCCCAGCATCAAGTCCTCTAGCTTCCTGTAAACATAATCATAAAAAGAGAATGACAAAAGTGTTTATTTCATTCATTTTGCAAAAATTGTTTCACTATTTGACAGATATCTAAAACACTATTTGGTTTGTGTATAGATGAATAATGAGATCTTCACAGACCAATCGAAGCCATGAAGATTGGTGATCATTAACAAATTACAGAAACTGAAACTGGACAGCTGCAAACTAAAATCCTTCATGTCGCGAGACCTTGAGGGTCAGAATAGGCCCATTTTGTTCAAATGTAAAGTGTGTAGTCCATGAGCCTTAGTGGTCACTGCTAATATTGAGGTCTATATGACTTTCTAGTCTAAGACTAATTATTTTAATATAAATTGAGGTTGCTACCTTACTATACAAAAATACAAAATAATTACATATTCCCAACTCAATCCCAATCCTTACCTAATAAAAGTTTAGGTAAATAAACAAACATACCAAGTAAAATCCACTACATGGCTATTTGTAAGGTTTGAAGAGGATGGATGGGGACGTTTCCTCTAATCGCGGGGGGGGGGGGGGGGGGGGGGGGGGGGGGGGGGGGCTGAAGGCACCTTAAATACTAATATTTATTCATGATTATATATTTAAAATATTAAAAATTATATGAGGCCTTGCATACTCCCATAGTTAATCATGTTCAAAGAAAAGAGTTTTCTGTTATGGATTGTATGAAATCATTATACATTGAAAAAGCACATCCCAAATTCCCGACACCTCCTGAATATACATTAATAACTTAATAGTATAAACTAAGAGGAGAATGTAGAAGGGCATATAAAATACTTATTGAGATAATATCTAAGGTAGCATTTCTTACATCACAATTGACAAATGCATTATTCACCTGAACTAGTGGGATCACAGCCAAACGAGCAACAACATCATCTGAAGATTTCTCGCACTCACGCCATAGTACATTATGGGCAGGCATGTCTCCATAACTAGCATGAAAAGAAAGGGTAATTTTCAAAACCAAAAATTAACAAAAGGCCAGGTTACTAAAAAAATCAATGCGCTCGTATTAAAAACCTGAAATAGTTCACCTAAATCCAAGCTCAGCAAGTCTCTGAGTGCACCAAGCAAAATGCCGACTCTCATCATCAGCGACGCGAGCAAAATCAGCAAAAAACATATCTCCAAGAAGCTCACTATATGGTGAAAACCGAACAACAGTATCCCACGCCAAATCAATTGCATTCAGCTCCACATGAGCAAGATTGTGTAGCATATACGCATTAAGAGGCAAGCCAGAGTTCTTCGGAGCTGGGATTTCTTTTGGAGATACCTGAATTTACAAATAACAAAACTATCTAAATATCATGCATAGGTACCATAAGCATCTCAAATAACAGTCAGCGTCTTAAAATAAAAGTATGCATAAGTCTATCTAAACCACTAACATGACTAATAGAAACTCATCGTTATCATGAAATATATTACAAGCATATACTTCAGTTCACTATGAAGAAGTAAGAACTTGAATTTCATGTATGCTACATATATAAGATAAAGGGACTTGAAAGATTCAAATCTTCGAAACTTAGTGGTATGATTGTTTTACAGTTAATTATCACTATAAAACTTGTAAACACTTTCTTAAAAACTCTTTAATTCAAGAAGCCCTAAAGTTGAAGAAACTACACCTATAGTGATTAGGAAGTTCATCCCTACCGAATCATATATACACATTTCTTTAACTATATCAATAACTATATGAAGTCTCAACCTTTACATCCCTCACAGTTTCCTTTTTGGAAGTTATAAGTCGAAACATTATTTAAGTTAACATATATATATGAACTAATATTAAATTAACGGTTCCCCTGTAGCGCAATTCTTTATTACAAACATGCTTCTGCTTCTCTTGAAACATTTAAATTGCAACTCGAAAATCAGGGTAAATAACCAGGAAACCATAACAGTTTACTCCAACTCCGATTCACACTAATCAGTGTAAACACACATCCATACATCTCCTACAATAAACATTCTTAATCGATGTATTTTAATGTGTCCGGAAATAAGAAGCTAAAACGTATCACAGAAAATCCTAAATCCCTCTTTCATTTTATTAATATAGTAAAGAAATTGGGGATAAATAATCAAAACCCACAAACCCACCAAATTCAATTACATCAAATACACATCATCAAGCAACATAAACAATCAGAACAACACAAAACGAACAACGAACCAATTGGGGCTTCAGAGGGCGAGCAGGTCTATGTGGAGGTTCAGAAACCCCAATAGGTAGCTTTTCTTTGTGCCAGCGAGAGTAAGCAAGATGAGAAAGCTTCGATTTTGTCAAGGGGTCAGGTGTGGACAACACCATAGCACCCATTTCCGCAAGGGAAGTGACCGAACCCACCTGTGAAATTCGCTCATCTGGGTCAATTGGGTGCCGCATTGTGGGTTCGGGTTCGGGACCAGAAGGTCCCCAGAAGCGATTGTGGTTTAGAGGGCTGTCTCTCCAGCTCTGTAGACCAGACCATAGTGGGTGCTGTTGATTATGAGATGATGAATAGGAAGATGAAATGGGTTTGAGTTTGGAAGAGTGGTTTGTGAGAGATGATAGAGAAGGTGACCGTAGTGCAGTTGAAAGCATTCTTGTGGGTTGAAGACGATCACATCTCTTGAAATCAATCTTATTTGTGCGGGTAAAGGTTGATCAATTTGGCTTGTTATTTGATGATAGTCCGAAGTCGAGAGAATTTACGTATGCAACTTTATTAATGTATGTTGTGTGATTTTAGGATTACGGCTGTTAAAAAAACTGTTCGTTCGAAAAAAACACGGTTTGTGACATTTAGCTTGCAACAAATTATTAGAAAATAAATCAGACTTCCATATTAATCTTATGAAACCAGAAAGGGTTCCACCCTATTTGGCCACCACCTGTCACTCCTACGGCCATATTGGTTATCGGCCAACCTCCTCCATTGTTTTAGAACCCTCGAAAGCCGCAGTGTGTTGTGTACCGCCATTAACACCATCGTAGTTGTGCCATCAACTACTTCGACCTCAATCTAAACTATTTCCATCGCTAAAATTAGGGTTCATCTTCCTTTCACTCTGTCTGATAGCTCATTGCCATAAGGACATGGTGCTCCGTTGTGCGACCACTTGGCAATGGCGCAACTGTATTAGCAAAATTAGGGTTTGTCTTCCTTTCACTTTATAATAACTAAATTACAATATTACCCCTCAAATTATTTTAAGCTTAAACAATCTCTTACACTCTATCCTAAATCATCATGGTGGAGCTCCCACAGTCCCACTCTACACTAGCCTCCCGAATCTCGTTCATTGCATGTTCCTTTCCCAAGTTTTCGGGCTCTTTACAAAGTGTAAGGTATCGTTTCCGGGAGTCCTTAGTTGGTTTCTTACATCATAACCATAATTATTAAATTAAATGTTCATATTCACTGCAACAGAAAATATTTAAACATTCAAGATTTAGCATGTAGCAAATATGAATAATATATAGATTAAATATTATCAATAGAATTCATAAGTGAAACATGATGATAGTATTTATTGTTGGGTAAGCTTCTTCTTACCATCATGAGCTTTAGTTCAATCAACATTGATTTACCTGACATGCATATTATAAAGTCAGTAATACTAAAAGAGTTCTAGTTTTTCTTTAAAACATAAAGTATTTGTTCTTTGAAAGTCTATATAGTCTTTAAATGATACTATGATTACAAGTGACATATCATAACAATGATATAGTGACATTCATTGACATACATAAACATGCCATGAAGCAAGGATAAACATCTAGGCTACCAGCTTGTACTAGTACAAAACTCTAATGGCACGCTTGCACAAGATAAGACTCTAGTGACATGCTTGCACAAGGTAAGACTTTAGTGACATGCTTGCACGATCCAAGACTCCAGTGATCATGTTATGCATAAGGCAAGACTCTAGTGATATGCTTACATGTGACAAGACTCTAGTGACCTCGCAATGCATGAAGCAAAGCAATCATGTGCTTGCATAAAGTAAGACTTCAGTTACATGTAACCTATACTGGAAACCTTCATTACATAACATAAATGAACCTATAATTGGATCAAAACAAATAAGACGTTTACTTGGATACATATAACCCATGACTCCACCTGTTTAAACTGTACCTGACATACATGCTAAAAAATCATCTTCACTAAATGAGGTCTAGTTTATTTTATATAATAAAACATTACGTTAACATAACAACTTTAATAGTATTATTTCAAATATATAATGCCTTCATTCACACAACAACACTCTATACACTATATCAAACTATACATAACAACACCTTATCATAAATGTATCATTCATATATGTATCATTCACAAATGTATCATCCATAAATGCTTGTACTAATTCAAGAGTCATTTATTTGTTGTTGCAAGACTCATTTATATGTTGCTCATACGAGACTTCTTTATCCTATTTCTTGCGCCAAGTACAAGACTACTTTGTCTGGTTTCTCATATAGTATATATTTTTTTTGTTTCTTGCACTCGTGCAAGACTTCTATATCCAAGTCAAACAACAAGTTCCGGACTTCTTTATACATTGCATAAATTTTCCATACTTTCTACATATTATTTCTATCATACATTCTTTATCCTTACTTTATATGATACATTACTATCATATTTGTAATTAAAACGATATTATCACAGTCAACCCATAATGGGCAAAACAGTATAATAGGCATAATCATGTCACCCCCCCCCCCACTGTTAGTGAAAACACGAGGATGCAACGAACATGGGCATCGTAACACATTGGAGGTCTAAGAGAATCTCTAATGGAATTCTCCGGTAATAGATCATAACGTCAACCAATACACAAGAGCAAGTGTTAGGAACAATCAATACCATAACATTATTTCATAAATGTACAAGTAATCTAGAAGTTCCAAACCAGAACAACCAGTACAAGTTCAATCAAAACCAATTACAAATCCAACAATAACACATTGTCCAAAACCAATATATTCCAAATGTATAATACTCTTGCAGGAGCGGTGCCCAAGTACTTAAGAATTGTTACCTGAAAAGACATGCTCTAAAAAGTCAACATACATTGGTGAGTTCACAGGTGTAAAAGTACAAATAAGTTTTCGTGTAAGTCATGTACAAAATATGCGTGTGTTGGAGAACATAGAAGTCATTAAAACCAACATAAGCTCATAATCAGTCCAAGCCAAATAACCGGATTATATTCACCTAAGGGCACGCACAGGCCACCAGTGTTGGAAAAATCAGTGCTAGGCGCCAATTAATCACCGAGTAATCGAAAATCAGGGTGCAACCTTGGTAATTTCATGTAATCAGGGGCAAAAATCGGTAGTCGGTCCTAGTCGGTCAAAGGCGAGCCTAATCGGTCAAAATCAGTGAAAATCGTTCTAATCGGCCAAAGGTCGTCAGTGGTTTATAATTTAAAAAACATGCATATCAGTGTAAAAAAGACCCGATCCATGGATCCTAAACCTTATTAAACCTAGCCGTCATTCACCAAATGAAGCTTTATCACCAAATCGAAGCTTTATCACCAAATCAAAAAAGAAAACTCAACAAAGTGACAAACCGGAACCTGTTTCACAAATCGAAAAGGAAGACTCGACGAACCTGAAGTTGTTTCCTCAAATCATCTGAACCTGAAGTTGTTTCCTCATCCAAATTGGTATGCCTTCTTGAGTTCTTACCCTAATTTGTTATAAATGGGTGCTGAAGTAGATGATTGAGGGTGTTGTTTGTTATTATCTGGTTGGTCTTTCTCCGATTGATGGACCCGTGGACTTATGTTCTCTAGGTGTTTTTGTTGATATGTATTTAGGGCTGTAAATGAACTGAACAAACACAAACGAGACGTTGTTCGTGTTCGTTTATTAAGAAAATAAGTTGTTCATGAATTATTCATGAACGCTTACCAAACGAGATTTTTTGTTTGTGTTCATTTATTAAAGAAAATGAATATTTCATGAATTGTTCACAAACATAAACGAACGCAAACCAATGCAAGCGAAATTGTTAGATAAGATAAGGCTGGTGGAACCAAAACAACACTTAGAGAAATTTTTGGTGCAACTGACAAAGACTACCGAAGATAAAGCTGCACTTCCGAAGGTTAAAGCAGAAGAACTTCCAAAGAAGAAACTTTGTCTTCTGAAGACAAAGTGAATCCATCTTCTGAAGACAAACACTTGGAAGACTCGAAGAAAAAGACTTTCAAAGTATAAAGACTTGAAGATCAGCAGAAGTCTCGGAAGAAGTAGACTCTTCCGAAGTGTAAGTGGCTTCGGAAGAACTTGTTCTTCCGAAGCCAGCTAACCTTCGGAAGAACCTACTATGAACTAGTGGATATTAGTATACTCCTTCTGACAAGCCGCTGCAACCTCTAATATACTGCGTGGCGTTTTCCCATGCCTTTGTAATTGATCATACTTTATTTACTGTTTATTCTTTATCAGTTAGTACAGTTACTAACTTTAGTTGGTGACAAAAAGGGAAGTCATGGACCTTTCATGACTACCTTATATAGGATAGTATTTTATCTTAGATACCTTACTACTAGCAATGTTGTTGGAGCATATATTGTCATATATAGTGTGTCCGTCGCTTGTCGAATAGTCTAGGCTTAATGTAATACACCTAATATGTTGTAAACACATGAAACTAGGTCATTCGCAGGAGCATATGAGAATAAGACTCAGTCGTACGACTGAGCCATGCTAATGGACCAGTCGTGCGACTGAGAGATGCGATTGGGCCATTCGTGTAAGACTGAACCATAAGTATGGTCCAGTCGTACGATTGAACCATACGCATGGCCCAATCGTACGAATGGGCCCAGTCGCATCTGATATGGGCTGAGACCTATAAATACCAGTTTTATTGTGTAGAGAGATTAGGGTTTTGAGAGAGTCTGCCCGGGGCCTAGGTGCTGCCGGATGAGAGGGGAGATCATGCTCGATCTCTCCTTGCCAAGAGTCGTGATTTTTATGTTGTAAAGAACTTGTAATCATTAGGTTTGATCAATGAAACCATTTTATTATAGTTCGTTCTATTTTGTCTCTGGTTGTTTATCCTTCCGTCAAGAACACGCTCGGATGTCTACCGATCCAGCGACTTCATTAGCTCGTCAAACTTCTTATGCCTCTCCTCGACTGTGACTCCAGCATGTATCTCGAATGCAAAACAAAGTCTTATCACGTTCTGAAACTAGAGGGCCTGTACAATATCCTGCAGATCATAGAATAATGGCCACCTGTATAAAGTATAAACATCACTAGCTGACAGGTTAGTTAACCACATTGGGTCAAATACCCGGATGGTCTCCATTTGGCGCTCTTTCTGTAATACTATGACCGCTTATCCTGTTCTCCAGTCATAATACCACCATTTGAAGTGGGGAGTGAAGTCCTGTGGCATTTCCCTCATGGGAATCTTTGACATAGTGCGCGGCGGAATCCACTTCAGCACCACTTTGGGTTTCCCAGTCCTTGGGTCCACCTCCGACCTTCGAATATACCTCGTAGGTTGTTGAGGCTTGAAGTTAACCCATCTAGTGTGGTATTCTTTCTTCAACGCAGCTTCAAACCAGCCTGACATCTTCTTGGGGTCAGCATACAGCAGGCTCATGCGTGCCAGCTGGTTGAGCTCAAAACCAGGGAGAGTCTTCAGATCATGTGAGAATCTGAAGTACTCGATTCCCTTCTCCCTCTTCACGTCATATACATTAAGATCCTCATAATAAGCCCACGTTATAATCTTGCCAGACACCTTTAGACACTTCTTTACTATGTAGAGCTTGGCATAGGCACTCGGCTTTGGCACTGTGCGTTGGGCACGGATCTCTGCAAAACAAGCCGCCCATTCAGCCTTTTTGATCTCAACATCGGCGTCCGAGGCTTGGGCTTGGCTTTCTGATTTCTCGGCCTCCCTCTCCATCGTATCCAGTTTAGCATACATATCACTGTCGAGAGTATTTCCAAAATCAGGAACCATATTTCCCTCTCGATCAGTATATTCTGGATAATGTTGTGCAGTGACGTCTTCAATCTCTATCTCATCCACATCGTTGAGCTCGTCATCACTAGCAACATCGAAGGTAGGTGCATCTTTAACCATTTCATCCGAATTTAACCGGAACATCTCTGCGAGTTGCTCATCAGTGAGGTCGTGAATGATTTCTCCTTCTTCGGGAGTCTAGCTTACTGACCTCCTGACAATCCCTTGCAGATCAAGTATCATAGTGAATTGAGACTTGATCTGCTGCAGGGGAGCAACATCATATTCATCTCGTTGATATTGTGGATCTGCTTGATTTAAAACATGTAACACATCAGTCATTAGTAGAAAATCAAGACAGTTAAATAATCAATTATATAAATAAACATTCATTTCATAAGTTTTAATACATGATTCAAATACACAAAAGTTCAAAATATAGAAACATCTAATCATTACTTTTGTCCTGAATCATATGCTCTTCTGCAGTCGAGGCTGATGTTGAGGCACCCTGATCTTGATTTTTCTTGGTCCGCCTCTCTCTTGCTTCTGTGGCACCTGATGCAGGTACATCTCCTCCTTCTTCATCATCTCCTCCATCTCCTGCACTCTCATCCCTCTGTCTCATCCTCTTCATCATCATCTTCATCCTCACCATCATCATCATCATCATCATCACCATCTCCCTCTCGTATCTTTAGAGGCTCATCCTTTGTGCCTTTAAGTTTGAGCAGGATGGTCCTCTTGGCATCCTCCAACTCCTCAATCTTCTTAGTAGATAACACGTTCTGCTCCTTGAGTTGGGTAATCTCTAGACTCTGAGCAGCCATTTTCTGAGCCTGCTCCTCAATCTGCTATGCCTGCTGAGAGATCTGCAGTGATTGTGCAGCAGTAAGCTCCACTAACTGTCTGAGTTGTGCAGTCTTCTCGTCATCGGCGGCTAACAACTTCAGCACCATACGGTTTAGTGCTGAAAGCTATTCCTCTCCCTACTGGGAGGTAGAGATGATCCGGAAGGGAAATATGGGTGAGATGATGGTCCTGCCTGGTGGCTAGTGGTGGTGGTGGTGGCAGTGGTGAATATGGGAGGTGGTATATGTATGGGTGGTGATGGGTGAGCTGTAGTGGTGGTGGATGGGATGTGGGTAAGTGGTGGAGTGGCTGAGGTAGTGGTGTGTGAGGTGGTAGTAGTGGTGGAAGTAGTGGCTGAGGTAGTGGCTGTGGTGGTGGCTGAGGTCAAGGTGAACTTTAGTCTCTTCCCCTTCTTGCCATAGGGGTGAGCCATTCTCTTCTTCCTTGTGCCTTTAGGCATTGTGGCTCCCCCTTCGCTGTTGGGCGGGTCAGGGGTATATGAGGGATCTGAAACAGCAGCAGCAGTATCCCCGGACTCCCCTTGTCGTCCACCAACCGCCCTTATACCCCATTCTGTGGCAACCACCCTACTGCCTACAGTCCTAGTCGGAGGCTCCTTGTTGGATCTAGAGAGGCTGTTGCAACCAAAACCATGTCACTTAGAAGATTTTGAGTACTGCATACAAAGGACTTCCGAAGCCAAGTGTGGGACTTCCGAAGGAAGAAGGAGCTCTTCCGAAGTCTAAGTGTAAAATACACTTCCGAAGGAAAACTCCAACTTCCGAAGATAAAGAAGTTACTTCCGAAGAATCAAGACTTGAAGACAAAGTTCTGAAGTCAACTTCCGAAGTATAAAGGAGTCCTTAAAGCCTCGGAAGCATAGAAGCATCTTCCGAAGTATAAGTGGCTTCGGAAAAACTTGTTCTTCCGAAGCCAGTTAACCTTCGGAAGACACTTCTATTATCCAGTAGACATAAGTATGGTCTGTCTGACAGTCCGCTACAAATCTCTGAGATATTGCATGGCGTTTTCTCAAAAGCCATGTAGTTGACCATACTTTAATCTACTGTTTACCTTTTATGTTAAGTACAGTTGCCATCTTTAGTTGGTGACAAAAGGTAAGTCATGGACATGTCATGACTACCATATCTTAGATAATACTTTATCTAAGATACCTTAACTTTAGCATTGTAGTATATGCTCTAGTCGTAGGTTTCCAGCTGGTATCAAGTATAACCGGCTATAGGATCTAGTATATATAGTTTCTCATTGTAACTCATGTTCCATGCTTGTAAGTGTCTTGTAATCTTGAGTTGAGAAGTAATATATACAAGTACCTTGAAAATACTCCTGCTTGTTCTTTGATTACTTATTATATTATTATCAACTCTTGTTAAAGGCATTGCTTCATCTTGTTTGAGTGATATTATAAGTGAGTTTGAGAGAATTACAAGTGTTAAGTGACAAAACCCGATCCTGCAATTGGTATCAGAGCTTTTTAGGCTCTTGATTGTGAGATCTTACCATCCTAATCAACCAGTTTTTCACTCCTCCTTATACCTCACTCAAAAATGGCCCTCATCAAATCTGAAGTTGAAATGGGAACGATGACCAAAGCTCCCATCATCGACCCTGAAAACTTCAGGTCTTGGAGCAGAAGAATGGAAGGCTTCATCAGATACCAGGATAGCAAGATGTGGCAGTCCATCGTTAATGGCCCGTATAAGCCAAAAGTTGCTGGTGGAAACGGTGCCATGATCGAGAAGGCTGTTGAAGACTACTCCGATTAAGACAGGAAGAAGCTTGACATAGACAGCAATGCTATGACTGTTCTCATGACCGCAATCCCAAACTCCATCATGGTGGGGTTTGAGCATTGTAAGTCAGCCAAAGAACTCTTTGATGCACTTGCTCAAATGTACTCGAGCTCTAATGATTCAAAGAAGGACTCACTGAAGCAGCAGTTTGAGAACTTCACCTATGTTGCTGGAGAAACTTTTAGCCAACAATATTTCAGGTATATGGATCTTATCTCCTCTCTCCAATCTGTGGGAATCACTCAAGAACTTAGAGACCTTACCAGAAAGTTCATGAGTGCTCTACCCAATGAGTGGACTTTCTACTGTGTCTCCATTAAGAGAACAGAGAATTTAAACACTCTCACCATGACCGAACTCTATGGGATCCTTGATGGATACCGTTTGGAAATGAAAAGTAAGAAGGGTCACCAAGCAAGCAGACCCTTGAGCCTTCCTGCTAGCAACGCTTTAATGGTTGCTGAAGGCTCAGGTATCTCCCAGTCTCAGCAGTACATGTCATACACCCAGCAGCCATCTTGTTCATCTGGGCCTTACATCACATTCCCTGAGACTCCAAGGTCTCATCAAGCTCAGCAAAGCTCCTTTCAGGAGGGCTGTGCGTTTGTCTCAGGGAGTGGACACTCCAGTGATCATCAATTCTGCTTTGATGATCTTGAGTGCTTCAGTCCAGATGACATAGAGTATGTGGACATTGTCCAGCAAATGGCTCTTCTAACCTACAGAGCGAAGAAGTTCTTTAAGAGAACTGGAAGGCAATTCCCTCAAAACCCAATCACTAGCAAGTTTGGGTTTGACAAGAGCAAGGCTAAGTGTTACAACTGTAACCAGCTTGGCCATTTTGCAAGGGAATGCAAGGCTCCCAAGTCCAACCCGGGAACCTCACAGGCCTCCTCACATCCTTCTACACCAAAGCCCAACGGGAAGTCAACTGAAACAGCAGCTATGGCTCAAGAAGTTGACTGGAGCTTTATGGTCCAAGATGTGACTCCTGCTCAAGCACTCATGGCAGGAACAGATGAAAATAAGGTATATGAACATCTCTGTACCCCTGCTTGTATTGCAAAGGTTAAATTGTACCAGGACTACAATATGGAAATTAAATCCGATATTGAGTCTTTAAATGTGCTAAAATCTGACTTTAAAATAGCTGAATCTGACTACCAAAAGAAAATTGAGGAGTTAGAGAAAACTGTATCTCTTTTAAAACATGAACACACCAACTACAAGACTCAAATCAAGGATTTAATATCCAAATTGACTGAGGCTCAAGCCCAGCTTGTCACAGCTGAGGCTCAAGCCAGGAAGTATGCTATTTCTGAGCAAAACTTCCAAGCCATACTTGCATCATCCTCTCACTCCAAACTTTGCTATCAAAACAAAAGTGGGTTGGGAACCAATGAAATTGCTCCACCACACTCTTATGAGTCTATAAGACAACCAAGATGTGGTACTGAAGAGCAAGAGGTTCCATCTGTTGACCCACCTTGTAAAGAGTCAAAGAGTGATGCAACTGTGGAGACCATGACCATCACAGGGAAGGAACAGGTAATTGTGCCCTCCCAGGCCAATGATGATCAAACTCTGACCACCAAAGCCAGAAGAAGCAGGGCTAAAGCAGCCAAGAAAACTGCCAAGAAGGTGGCTGAATCCAAGCTGAAGATAGACCCAAAGCAAAAGGGTGTATTCATATTAGCAGGATTTCAGGTGGTTGGACCTTCTGATTCAGGAAAGGAGTATAGTACCAGTATTCCTATCCTACCAAAGGATCAGAAGTTAAAGGGAAAGGTTGCTGATAAGGTGAAAAAGAACAAGAAACAGCAACCCTCTAATTCCCAGAAAATTAACATTGCATGCATAATGTGTGGCCTGCATAACCACTTGGCTAAAGATTGTTACTACAATCCTGCTAGCACACATTATGCAAATAATGTTAAAAGAGAAGGAGTCAGGGAAGGTTTCACATTTGGACCATATCAAATGGTTCAAGTAATGAAAAAGGGAAAGCTTGTTTCCGAAGCAAGGCTTCTCTCGGAAGAAAACTCTTCTTCCGAGAGGAAAAAGGCTTCGGAAGTGAAAGCTGCAAAGACTCACAAAAGAGTCCCCTTGAAACCATCCCAGAAGAAGACTGCTTCGGAAGAAAAGGTGGTGAAGGTCTCTTCCGAAAAGAAAGAAGCTTCGGAAGAATGCCAAGCTACAAAAGCTTCATCAAGCTCATCTTCTATGATCAACCAAGGGATGGAATGGAAGATCAAGGAAGATGTTGTAGCCCAAACCTCTTCTTCAAAGACATCTATTGAACCCCCTTGCATACATTTTGGTTCAATCATGTCACTCTCATTAGAAGAACCCAAGACCAACAAGGCTTGGGTTTCCAATCAAAACTAATTACCTCACCTTATGTGCAGGGACATCCATATGACAAGAATAACAACATTTGGATTGTAGACAGTGGATGCTCCAGGCACATGACAGGGAACAGATCTCTCCTTCAACAATTTCAACATTATGATGGAGGTCCTGTCCAGTTTGGAGGTGAGGCCGGAGGATATATTTCTGGCAAAGGAAGTATATCCAATGGAAAATTAAAGGTTGACAAAGTTAATTTTGTCAAACAGCTTGAACACAACCTGTTAAGTGTTTCTCAATTTTGTGATCAAAAGCATCAAATGCTTTTCACAGAACATGAGTGCATCATTCTCAAACCTGGGATGACAATTCCTCAGGAATTGGTGCTTCTTAGATCTCCCAGGAGAGGGGATATGTACAAGCTTGATATGAACAATGCTTCCCCAATAGGAGAAGTATCATGCTTTCTTTCCAAAGCTGATAGTGATGAGTCAACACTATGGCATAAATGAATATGTCATGTCAATTTTAAGACAATGAATAAATTGGCTAAAAATAACTTGGTACATGGTTTGCCTAAAAAGGAATTTTTCTGCAAAGATAACTGTGTTGCTTGCCTGAAAGGGAAACAACACAGGTCTTCTCATAAATCCAAAGTCGTTAACTCTATCACTACTCCATTACACTTATTGCACATGGATCTATTTGGTCCCACAAGTATAATGAGCATTGGAAGGAAATCATATTGCCTTGTGGTAGTTGATGATTTTACTAGATTTACATGGGTATTCTTTTTAAGAACCAAAGATGAAACTGCTGAAACTTTAAAATCTTTTATTCTTAAAATAGAAAATCAAGTTGATCACAAGGTTAAAATTATTAGAAGTGATCAAGGGACTGAGTTTAAGAACTTTGTTCTTGACTCATTTTGTAACTCAAAAGGGATTGCCAGACAATACAGTGCTCCTAGAACTCCTCAACAAAATGGTGTTGCTGAGAGGAGAAATAGGACACTTATTGAGGCTGCTCGGACTATGTTAGCTGATTCAAAGCTGCCTCTAACATTCTGGGCAGAGGCAGTCAGCACTGCATGCTACGTGCAGAACAGAGTTCTTGTAGTAAAGCCACATGGAAAGACCCCTTATGAGTTATGGAACAAGAGGCCACCGTTCATTGGCTTTCTAAGGTCCTTTGGCAGCAGGTGTACCATACTTAACACAAAAGATAATTTGGCAAAATTTGCTGAAAAGTCAGATGATGCTATCTTTGTTGGATATTCCTCCTATTCTAAAGCTTACAGGGTTTATAATATTAAAAACCAACAATTTGAGGAATCCTCCAACATTGTAGTTAATGAGCACACTCCTTGTGTTAGGGGGAATGGCCCTGATCATATTTTTGATTTAGAATTGTTTCCAAACTATTCTAAACCATCTTGTGAGAATGTTTCAGCTGGAACAGGTGCTCAAAGCAATTCTGATAAAGATCAACTGTTTGAGCTTCCCAGATCTGCTCCAAGTTCTCCAAGAGCAACAACAAATCAAGTTCCCACTATTGAAAGATCTGACAGCATAACCATTTCAAGAAATAGTGGAACTTCAACAAGGGATTCACCTGATGATCTTCAAGTCTTCTCAGGTGATCCTGCACAACACCAAGCTGATGGAAGCAGCATTTTGAAGGAACAAGCAACTGTTAATGATGCTTCACAGCAAAGAAATGATGATGTTTCTCTTTCATTCAATCAGTCCTCATTGAATGAGATTGAAACAACAGCTGGACCAAGTATTCAAGCTCCGGAGCAAAATATGTCCAACTTGGACCTGTCTTTGCAACTGGAGGTGATTCCAAGACTTAGAATTCACAATACTCATCCAGCTGAAAACATCATAGGGGAAGTCTCTGAGGGTGTGAGAACAAGGGGACAAACTCACAATGGGAATGTCTGCTTGTACTCATGCTTCTTATCCCAAGTGGAACCCAAGAAGGTGGAAGATGCCTTGAAGGATAGTAGCTGGGTTGAATCAATGCAAGAGGAGCTGCTTCAATTCAAAAGACAAAAGGTTTGGAACCTATGTCCGCTACCATCTGGTCAAGTACCTATAGGCACCAAGTGGGTTTTCAGAAACAAAAGAGATGACAGAGGCTTGATTATCAAGAACAAGGCAAGACTGGTGGTTCAAGGATACACTCAAGAGGAAGGAATTGATTATACTGATGTCTTTGCACCTGTTGCAAGACTTGAGGCAGTTAGGATCTTCCTTGCTTATGCTGCATCCAAGAATTTCACTGTCTACCAGCTTGATGTCAGTGTGCCTTTCTATATGGGGATATAGATAGGGAAGTCTACGTATGCCAGCCTCCAGGATTTGAAGACCCACAGCACCCAAACTATGTGTGCAAGTTGGATAAAGCTCTATATGGGCTGCACCAAGCACCTAGGCTGTGGTATGAGACATTGTCTCAATTTCTTCTGAAGAATGGTTATACTAGAGGTACCATTGACAAGACTCTCTTCATCAGAAAGTCTGGGAAAGACATTTTGCTAGTTCAAGTCTATGTCGATGACATCATATTTGGTTCCTCAAATGACCAAATGTGCAAAGACTTTGAGAGCATTATGAAAAAGAAGTTCGAAATGAGTTCTATGGGAAAATGGACTTTTTCCTTGGAATTCAGGTAAAGCAACTGAAGGAAGGGTTTTTCATCAATCAATCTAAGTATGTCAATGATATCTTAGAGAGATTTGATATGAAGGATTGTAAAGCAGCAAAGACGCCCATACCCAGAAACCATGATTTATGCCCTGATTCTGAGGGGGAGGATACTGATCAACATCAGTATAGAGCAATCATTGGTTCTCTGATGTATCTCACAGCAAGTAGACCTGATATCATGTTTGCAACATGCATTTGTGCAAGATATCAGGCTGCTCCAAAGGTGTCTCACCTAATTGCTGTCAAGAGAATCCTCAGATACCTCAAAGGAGCACCTAAGTTAGGTCTCTGGTATCCAAGAAATAGTGATTTTAATCTCTATGGTTACTCTGATAGTGATTATGTGGCTGCAACATCAACAAGAAATCAACATCAGGTGGATGTCAATTTCTTGGTGGAAGGATCATCTCATGGCAATGCAAAAAGCAATCCTGTGTCTCTACATCAACTGCTGAAGCTGAATACATTGCTGCTGCAAGTTGCTGTGCTCAGCTGTTGTGGATTCAAAACCAGATGATTGACTATGGATTCAACTTCATGAGCACTCCTATCCACATTGATAACAACAGTGCTATATCCATCACTGAAAATCCAGTGAAGCACTCAAAGACAAAGCACATTGATATCAGGTATCATTTCATTAGAGATATTCATGAGAAAAATCTTATAAAACTAATCAAAGTTGATTCAAATGAACAATATGCTGATTTGTTCACCAAAGCATTTGATGAACAAAGATTTAAATATCTCATTACAGCTATTGGGATGATAAACATTGACTAGTTAATCTCAATTGAAAACCTTTTAATGTGTAAAGTCTTATGTCAATACAATCTAAGCCCTGTTACAAAAGATCCTTTCTTATTTAACTAAGTATAAGTTCTTCCGAAGAGAAACTTGCCCTCGGAAGATATCTAGCATAACTTCCGAAGCAAATCTCATAAGAAAATTTTCTTCTCGGAAGTGTACTAAGTCTCGGAAGAAGCGATTGAGTTTATTTCAGATCTACTTCCGAAGCACTTAATACATTCCACCTGAAAGCAACATATGTTTTCGGAAGTAAGTAATTTACCTTCGGAAGTACATTTGCCTTCGGAAGAACTTTACCTTCGGAAATGCCTTATACTCGGAAGAAAGATTTTACTGTGTAACGGAAATCTTTTGGGCCCCACTCTGTAAAAAGTAAAGATTTTGTTAATGATGTCGGATTATTTAAATGGTCTAACCTTACCGCCCCTGTCACATCATCCACTGAACCCTCACATCATCTTATCCAAACCATCCTTTAAACCGCCATTTCACCCATTTAAATACTTCCGGTTAATCACTTACACTCTTTTTACCAAATTCACTGCCCTAAAAGCTTTCTTCTTTTCCAATTTACCTCTCTCAGAACTTTTCCTCTGTTATCTTTCTCAAATGGCTCTAAACCCTCAGCACAACCAGGTCGCACTCCTTGACTCTTCAAGGGATGCTGACTTCTCTGATATCATCTCTTTCTTAGCCCAATCTTCATACTACACAGCATTGACCGTAAACCCTACCATCTACTCCAATCAAATGTCCGAATTTTGGACAAATGGTCGGATTGAAACCCTAAACGGGGTTCGTGCTATCAGGTCAAGTGTTTGTGGCCAAGAGTTGGTCATCACTGAACAAATCATCAGGGAGCATCTTGAGCTCCATGATGAAGGCGCACCGACGGAATTCCCCAAATCTGAGTTAGATAACTCTTATCTCCAAATGGGATACGATGGAGATGTAAGCAGGTCTACAGTCTACAAATTCAACTTCTCCTACAAGTGGAAGTTCCTGCTACATGTGGTTCTTCACTGTCTATCTAACAAATCCGGGGGATGGGATCAAATTCCCTATGAACTCGGGTGCTTAGTTCATGGGTTGGTACAAGGCCTGCGCTTCAACTACTCAAGGTTTGTGCTGACTAACCTTATGGGAAATCTGCAAAGGGACACATTCTTTATGTATCCCAGATTTCTACAGCACATAATCAACTGCGAGCTAGATCAGGGTAAGCTTGTCTGTGCAGCTGCTCTGTCTGCTCCCCAAATGAGGCCGACCATCTTCAAAGTCTTGAAGAGAGTGTCTACCAATTACTCTGGAAGGGATACCGCACTACTTCCAGGTATGATTGAGCCAATGGCTCCTGGTGACATCCCTGTTAACCCCACAGGTGATGAACCCACACCAGCAACTACCCTCACTATTCCAAATCTACCTTCTCCTCCAATCACTGTCACCTACCAGAGACGTACCAAACGAACCCTTGTTCAATCTACTCTGATTGAACAAGCCCCTCCTCTTCAAACCAAAAAGGCTAGAGTGGAACAAGGGGCTCCCACTCAGCCAGAGGTCCACCAATCCTTCACTATTGACCTCAATATGGGTCTTGAGTCTCCTCAGTCTCAGACCCATGAGCCCAAAACCCCAGCTGATAGCCCTCAGGGTGAGTCTCTATACTCCCCTGAGCAGCCACCAAGGGACAGCTCAATGCCTTTTGACATTGATCAAAGTCCCGGGTCCTTAGGTCTTCATTCCTTTTCTTTTACTGACCTATTGACCGGGGCTGGTGAAGAGACTATGTCTCTCAAAGGCGATGAAGTTGATCCATACACCCTATTAAGGATCAACAGAGCCTAGAGAAACCTCTTGTCTCTAGCCCACACCAGCAAAGCCCTACTGAGGTGAGTCCCACTGATGTGGAGGGGACTCATGTAGATTCAGCTGCCACTACTGAAGGAGCCTCAATGGATCCTCAGGACAGTGGTAACGATAGTCAGACTGAATCTACGGCAACCATGCCCTATGATGCCTCTGAAAGAGACATCATTGTGCAAGGGAAACCAGGGTGCCAAGAAACCACATCTGGTGGTGAGGATGAACATACTAGGTATGTTACCTCATCTCCCCGTGATTCTTCAAAAGAAGATGAGGGAAGAATGCAACTCACCATAAGAGACCTACTTTCTAAAGTCTCAAACCTTGAATCAAAGGTTAAGACTTTAGAGGATAGGTCTGCCACTCAGCAACTTGAGATTGAAAGTCTCAAGGCCAAACTAGCTGAGAAACAGATTGAGAGATCTGTTAGGCATGTACCAGTTCAAGTCTCCTTGACCTCTTCCTCTAGCTCATCTACCTCTCAAGATGATGCTACCAAAAAGGGGGAGAATGTTGAGGAACAAAGCCAAAGACAGGATACCATCAGTCAAGCTCTTACTTCTTTGAGCTCAAGACAACAAGCTGCCATCTTCCCTGAGCCTCCTCCAGTTGTTTTTCAAGTGGATCAAAGGATGCTTCAGGATCTAAATAGATCTTCAACAAGTTCCTTTTAGAGTCCCTAATTGAACAACCCAGTCCGGATATGTCTGTGATTTACTTTGGAGCTCAAGAGCTTCAGAGGTTGAATGCACCTCCTACCACCGTTGAGGAAGTTGGTCAACCTAAGGCCCAAGTGGAACCTGAGATTGATTTCGAAGGGGAAACTAGGACTGATGGCCCAGCAACTGAAACAGTTGGGACAGAAGGTGTGTTTTCACAGGCTTCCGAAGCACAATTTGAAGCCTCGGAAGAACCAACACAAACTTCCGAAGCTGAAATTGCTGCTGCCAAGGACTATTCTCTCTTTCCGATGATCTAATAGTCACAGATGCAATTCTGGAACTTGCATCTGAGGTTAATAGGGAGGACTTTCTCAGCCAACCACTAGCTATTACATCTGCTCTGACCTCAGCTCCTACCTCCACCACCCAACCTGGATCTTCTATCCAAGAACCACCAAAGTCTAGCACTTCCGAAGACATTAAAGGCAAGAGGAAGATGACTTCGGAAGAGCTTCAGGAAGAAGAAAGGTTGGAGAAGCTTAAAAAGAAAGGAAGACTGCCAACTGGGAAACTGTTAGCTGCAAGTACAAAAGCAGCTGCAGCCAACCAAGAGGCAATCAACAATAGAAGAAGAGTGGAGGTAATTGATAGACTTGTCAGTCTAGGGGCTGCTTCGGAAGATGTACTCCTGCTACCATTAGAGGAGCTAATAGAGCTTGAAAAGGCAACCTTGCTGCAAAGACAGCAAAAAGAAGAAGCTGCAAGGTTGGCCTTGGAAGAAGAAAGGCTAAGAAAAGAAAGAGAAGCTGATCTGCAGCTCAGGAGAGAAAGGATCACTTTCCTACTCTCCAGAGGATTCTCTCAAGAGGAGTTGTCTCCACACAATAGTGACACGATCTTATGGCTCTTTAACAAAGAGCAAGATCAAATGGAGAAGGAGAGAAAGAGAGCTGCACGGGAGAAGCTGGTAGAGAAGAAGAAGAAAGAAGAAGAGGCTGGACTGTCTGCCGCCAAGAAGATAGGTGAGAAAGCTTGGATGAAGAACTATCTTAAAGCTCATGGCTTCTCTGGCAGGCAAGTGGGTCCAATGTCTGAGAAGACTCTCCAACGACATGTCAGTGACATCAAGGCTGACATTCGTGCGGGGAGAAGAAAGGAGATGTATAGAAGGGGACAGGGGATAACCTTCAAAGCCACCTCTCAGCCCAATATCCAAACCCAACCTCAACCTGAACCTATATCCTTTCCCTTCCCAATCAAAACTGCACCTGAACCCTTCACCCCTGAACCTACACCATCACAACTACCAATTCCCTCACCTCAACCACCTAAACTACCCATCATCCAACCTAAAACCTTACCCAGAACCCAAACTCCTAAACCTACCCAACAACCAATCAAACCATCCCCTTAGCCTTCCAAACATCTCTCTATGGAGGAATTCAAGGCAATCAAAACTAAGCTCATCAACTGCACTACTCTGAGCGACATCTCCTGTGAGGAGGATACAGTCAACCTGACCTATGTTGATGGATCCTCAAGTTCCCTCACAAGAGATGAGTTTCTTGATCTGCCCAGAGGAACTTTGGACCAAGCTGCAAGACTCCTTGGCCTCAATTCAGATACATTGAATGAGGAAGAAAAGAAGCTGAGGAGAAGGCTGGTGACTCTGCTGGACACAAAGAAAGGAGATAGGGTACCAAGACAATCTCTTGTACCTAGAAAGAAGATAGTCCAGTGGAGGTTCGAAGACTCTTCTCACAACTTTGTTGTTGAGAGAGAGAATGGTGAGATTAACAGGCTGAATGCCTCATCTCTGCTACACTTAAGCAGATTTGATATTGCTGAGTTAGCAGAGAAACCATTCTCCAACCCTTCAAACTCTGATGTAGCTGCCCACATCAGAAATCATCTAGGCAGCCTTCACATGGCCGAGCTTACTGCCAGAAGCAAGGTCGAAGAGGAGTCAAAACTGAGAGAGGAGGAGGAAAGGAAAGGATCAGCAACCAAAGGCAAAGCCTTTCTTCAAATGGTTGAAGGTCCTGAACTTGAGTCCATAGTTAGATGGGAGTATGACTACAACTCCCGTCAACTAACTCTCTTCAGGGGGTCACAACAAAGGGTACATGTCATTCAAAGTGATAGACTGGATCTCCTATCCACGAATGACTTGTACAAGCTTCTCAGCACCACTTCCAGGAAGAACAGAGAGACAGACAAATATCTTTTGTCCCTGGTGCTGAAAACTTTGAGAAGTAGAAACAAGTGAAGTTTTGGTAGCATCAGCCTAGGGGGAGTTTGTTGGATCTAGAGAGGCTGTTGCAACCAAAACCATGTCACTTAGAAGATTTTGAGTACTGCATACAAAGGACTTCCGAAGCCAAGTGTGGGACTTCCGAAGGAAGAAGGAGCTCTTCCGAAGTCTAAGTGTAAAATACACTTCCGAAGGAAAACTCCAACTTCCGAAGATAAAGAAGTTACTTCCAAAGAATCAAGACTTGAAGACAAAGTTCTGAAGTCAACTTCCGAAGTATAAAGGAGTCCTTAAAGCCTCGGAAGCATAGAAGCATCTTCCGAAGTATAAGTGGCTTCGGAAGAACTTGTTCTTCCGAAGCCAGTTAACATTCGGAAGACACTTCTATTATCCAATAGACATAAGTATGGTCTGTCTGACAGTCCGCTGCAAATCTCTGAGATATTACATGGCGTTTTCTCAAAAGCCATGTAGTTGACCATACTTTAATCTACTGTTTACCTTTTATGTTAAGTACAGTTGCCATCTTTAGTTGGTGACAAAAGGTAAGTCATGGACATGTCATGACTACCATATCTTAGATAATACTTTATCTAAGATACCTTAACTTTAGCATTGTAGTATATGCTCTAGTCGTAGGTTTCCAGCTGGTATCAAGTATAACCGGCTGTAGGATCTAGTATATATAGTTTCTCATTGTAACTCATGTTCCATGCTTGTAAGTGTCTTGTAATCTTGAGTTGAGAAGTAATATATACAAGTACCTTGAAAATACTCCTGCTTGTTCTTTGATTACTTATTATATTATTATCAACTCTTGTTAAAGGCATTGCTTCATCTTGTTTGAGTGATATTATAAGTGAGTTTGAGAGAATTACAAGTGTTAAGTGACAAAACCCGATCATGCACTCCTCATCACTCTCCTCCTCCTCATCGGGAGGGCAAAAATCCTGATGAAAATTGGCGGTGGTGGCTTCTCCATGAGTAGGTGGTGGAGGTGTAACATGTGCAGTGCTGGCCCTAGAAGCATCTGGGCCAGAATCTCCACCAGCGTCACCGTCATCGTCATCGGAGTCATCAGATGGGAGAGCAATCTGCTCTACATCTGAGTCACTCTCCTCATGACGCCACTTACGCCTTGCCGGCGCCACGTACTCCTCCCGGGCCAGGTTCCCGAACAGTCTCCTCATAGGGGGCTTGACTTGCTTTCCCCTGTAGACCTTCATACGGCCCAAAGTCGTGTCATCCATCATATCAAGTGATACCGCATCATGGCTCTCCTTAGGCAAGGCAAGCAGCTTCTTATCGATAATCATCTGTAAGAATCTTGGGTACATACAGAAGCCCTTCTTGCCTTTGGCCTCAAGATTCTCTATCAGGTAGGCAAATATCATGCTGGAGAAGCTGAAGGGGTGGTTAAGCACCAGTGCCACGTATGCATTCTGGATCTGGTCTGCTAGGTTATCAAATCCACCCCTCCTCGACGCTATGCACTTTAGTATCACGTGTGCCAAGTACTTAAACTGGGGACACAGGTTGCTTTTGTTTAGCACACCTGCATTTGTGTCCCCAGAGTACTTCATCCTGAGGAAGCATCCCCTCACAGTCAAAGGGTGTAGCCTAGTTGGGTGATCAGCATCATCACCCAGATCCAGTACTCGTCGAAGATCTGCAGCTGACACCTCTATATCCTGCCCAAATATAGTACTCCTGATGTTGTAGGGCTCACGAGATCGATCAACTGATGTACCCTCCCAGAAGGCCTGCTGTATAGACCTGTAGGGAGTGCATGGTGTAGATATGGCTTTGTGGATCCGTGATCTCTTCAGGAAAGCTATGATGCCAGCAAACTCGGTCGCTTTCCGAGTTGTGGCGTCCAGATGAGCACAAATATTGTGCTTGGTGTTTATGGTCCACCGATCAGCCATCAATCTGTAACACAAGAAGCATACAAGTAAGATCATCACATAACAGAAACCATTTCTAATTAGCCTGTTTGAGATCAGTCTGGTTCAATCGTGCAATTGAATCATACGAATGGGTTCAGTCGTTTGACCTAACATGCGACTGAATATAGTCGGATGACCTATTATGCGACTGAGTTCAATCGGGTGACTGAGCCTGCGATTGGTTCAGTCGGCCGACTGAGTTCATTCGCATTGTTCATTCGGCCGATTGAGTCATTCGTCCAGCTCAGTCGTGCGATTGTAGTTCAACCGAGTGTCCAGTCGTATGACCTACTGTCTGTTCGATTGAGATTCAAATTTTGAGCTAATCTTAATATTATACATCTTGGTTTGGCTCATTAGACTCGCAATAACTCTACTTAGCCTCTAATAACTTTGATTTCAACATTTTACTTAGTTTTATTAGCTTATTTTTCCAACTTAAGTCTCGGTTCTTGTTAGGGCCGAATTCATTGATTTAAGGCAACAAATCGACTGAGATTTGAGTAGATTGCACCGCATTGTACCTATATAACAACCAGCAATCGTCAGAATATCGAAATATGACGTCAAATTAGGTCATAGGAAAATTTGGCAGAGTAACGGTATGCTGTGCGATTTTAGGGCGAATGAGGGGTGATGAGTGTATGCGATCGACTATGGCCCTATTTATACTAAATCTGGTTTCAATCGGGCGACTGGATCCATTCGCTCTTTTCATTTGTGCGATTGGATCTCAATCGTGCGATTGGTTCAGTCGGTCACATTCAGTCGGCCAACTGGGTTTTAGTCGGGCGACTAACTTATTCAGTCAACCCCATTCAGGCGACTGGCTCATTCTTGGACTCCAGTCGGGTGAATGGTTCATACTCATGCTCCATTCGCCTGACTAGTTCATAAGTATGATTCAATCGTACGACTGGTCCATACTTATGGTCCAGTCATGCGAATGGTTCATACTTATGAGTTTGACCTTATGACATTTCAACACTTAGCCCTTGTTAACTTTTGAATAAAAATTTTGAGCATTCGATCATCTCAGACATGATCATTTTTAACTTTTGAAACATTTGATCACCTCAGACGTGATCCTTTTAACAGTAGAACATTTTGTCACCTCGGACGTGACCCATTTGACATTTGAAAACATGTGTGTGGTCACCTCAGACGTGACCTTGTTAAGTGATTAAATCCCAGATTGAATTCCACGGCATAGTCCGACGTATACAACTGAATTTACTAAAAAGTTAGACAAAATAAAACAACTATAACTAAGAAATAAAACTGAACATATTTTTGTGATTTTATGTGAGGTTGAAATTTTAAGATAGATATCAAGCAGATTTCTTTCTAGAACAGTACAACTTCAAGTTATTGTGACCATAGCTGGAATGATTCATTATGGAATCATACAGGTAATCAAATCATTAGGGACATTTTACCAAAGCCTTTTAATGCTAGATTCTTGTTTTCATTGAGAGTCATTAGCAAGTTTAGGAAATCATACTGGTACTATAAGATGCACACATTGATTTGGACTTTCAAGAGTTGCTGCTCACGATGATTGTCAGTATACTTGTCCTCTTAAATCCATACACAGATTTTTGACACTCATTGGTGATGACTTAAGGTTTAAATATTTCAACAAACATTTATGGATCCCACACTTATATGGTAATCAACATTCCTCAGGAGATTTTTGAGCGGTTTATGGGTATTTTGACAAGAAGAAACTATTCTCAGAGCTTTCAAAGAGAAGCCAAGCCTCAGGTCAGTGCCACCGCACAGCAGAGAGGCGGCAAACAACAATGAATTCTAGAATATGTAGGTTATGCTTATCCTCAGGTCAGTGCCACCGCACAGCAGAGAGGCACACAACCTATCTTCTTGTTAGAGCATATATTTTTTTTCTTTTTGCACATAACGCACCAACAACATTTGTTATTAGCTTGATTGCGTTTATTTTTCATTTTTTCGTGCTTTGCTCTTTTTGTGGTCATCCGCACACATTTGTGGCGTTTATTTGCTCGTCACCCCTTATTGGAAATAACTGATTGTGTTAACCAGTGATAAGATGGGAACCCACAGTCAGTTGAACAGCTTAGTTTAAATTAAAGTCACCAATGACGTCTAATCATCTATTGTGTTGAATCTACCGACACATCATGTGGTGGTCTAACAACCTCTAGATCTACTTTCTTTGTGTTACCTTAGTAGTAGCCAGTTTTACTATCATTTTTCCTGTTATATTGCTCAGATTTCTCAGACTTATACTTTGAATTTCGCATCTAATTCAATTAAATATATTTAGGTCCCAAATGGTTTGTTCCTATGTACTATCATTTTCCATAGTCATTGAATCGGTTTCACAGATCCGATCGTTTTTTTCTGTGTTTAAAAACTTAAATTAAAACAAACAACTAATTTAATACTAATTTAACCTATTCTCCCCCTAAAATTCTAAAACCGAAGATATTTTTTGCGTTTTTGGATTTTAACGAGACAATAAATTAAAATAAGAAAAATAAAAGAAAATAAAAGAAAATAAAAAGAAACGTCGTCGGACTAAGCATTTTCATCCTCTGAAATGACATCACTTTTCTTTTTAACGCCGTTGACCTCTAACAAATATAGAAAACGTGGTTCATGAAAGGCTTTTGTGTAGAGGTCAGCGCGTTGAAAATCCGTATTTATTTTAACAACATCGATTAAATTCTTTTCAAAGCAATCACGTATAAAGTGATATTTAATACCGATGTGTTTGGTCTTAGGATGTTGGACCGGATATTTTGTAACGGCTATTGCAAACCGTAGTCCCGCATATGCTGTTGAATCCAGATGATTTGAGAACAACAGCTTGCTGCAGCAACATATGCAGCTTCATAAGTTGACAATGCAACTGATGTCTACTTCTTACACTGCCACGTGACTAATCTTCGCCCAAAGAATTGACAACCTGCTGAGGTTGATTTGTAGTTCATTTTGCAGCCGCCATAATCCGAGTCACTGTATGCGCTAAGCTCAAAATCATCGTCATGAGGATACCACAACCCAAGTGTTGATGTACCCTTCAGATAACAAAATATTCTCTTGACCCCCATAAGATGGTTAACTTTTGGTTTTGCCTGATATCTTGAACATAGACACGTCGCGTACATGATATCAGGTCTTGAGGCAGTGAGGTACATGAGGGATCCAATCATTCCTCGGTAAATGGTGGCATCAACCAGATCACCATTCTCGTCGGGTGCTACATCATGGTTTGTAGGAAGTGGAGTCCCAGCTGCGGAAGCATTCTCCATGTCAAACCGACTGAGAATATCCCCTACATACTTGGTCTGATGTAGAAATATCCTCTTTGGTGTTTGATCCACCTGTAACCCGAGAAAGAACTTCATCTCTCCCATGGCACTCATTTCAAATTCTGCCTTCATTACTGCTTCAAATTCTTTACATAAGTCTTTGTTCTTGGAGCTGAAGATTATGTCATCAACATAAATCTGAACAAGCAGTAGATCACCATCCTTTTCTTTGATGAACAGTGTACAGTCAATTACACCTCTGCGAAATCCGTGTTTCACAAGGTGAGTTGAGATTTTTTCATACCATGCTCTCGGGGCTTGGTGAAGCCCGTAGAGAGCCTTATCCAGTTTGTAAACTCTGTCCCGATGATATGGATCCTCAAATCCTTCGGGTTGACTGACATACACTGTTTCCCGGATTTCTCCATGAAGAAATGCACTCTTTACATCCAGTTGATAGACTTTAATCTTCATGTAAGAGGCATAGGCTAGGAAGA
Source organism: Flaveria ramosissima (assembly GCA_025215565.1). Classification (NCBI taxonomy): domain Eukaryota; kingdom Viridiplantae; phylum Streptophyta; class Magnoliopsida; order Asterales; family Asteraceae; genus Flaveria; species Flaveria ramosissima. Next base: position 20,077,549 of record CM046041.1, on the reverse strand, counting down.
TACGGATGGCTTCCATTCTCGCCACAGGTGCAAATAGTTCATTGTAATCAATTCCCTCGACTTGTCGAAATCCTTGAACTACAAGTCGAGCCTTGTTCCTGATGATGACACCTTGGTCATCTTTCTTACATTTCAAGACCCATTTGGTGCCAATGACCTTAGCACCTTTAGGTCTATCCACCAGTGTCCATAAACCTAACTTCTTGAACTGAAGAAGTTCTTCTTGCATGGCACTTACCGATGCCTCATCATTTATGGCTTCACTGACGTATTTTGGCTCAAATTGTGACACAAAACAATGATATGCACCATCATGAAAATATCCCTTTTCCATTACCGAGGCATAATCAGCTGAATATAGCTAATTTCTTGTCTGAACTCCTGATCTGACATCCCCAATGACATTTTCCAAAGGATGAAAGACATTGAGGCGTGATCCAGGAGTGGTGGGAACAACTACCTCAGAATCAAGATTATGAACGTTTGGTTCCGGATCTGAGGCAGTAGGAGTGTGAGGTTCCGAAGACTCAGAAGCATCAACGTCAGATGCTTGTGGACTTGCAGTAGTAGGAACCTATTCCTCCTGATTGTTCTGGTCATTCTCCACGGCTTCATCGTTAGAGGAGGAGTCACTTACCTCGAGTGTTCCCCCTGAATGGTTAGACGATTCACCTTGTGAACCAGATGATGTGGAGTCTTGTGATGGTATGTTTAAGACATCATACATCATTTTGGTTGCTAACTCATCGTCAGAAGTGGAGAGAGGGATGTTGAAGGACTTGAAGAATCCATCATAATCGAAAAAAAATGCGGGTCCTTTTCCAGCTGGAGGGGTGGTGTACCTCTGAACGTCCACGTTACACCACACTTCTACTTGTCCCGTAGGGTTGTTGTAAACTCTCTTATTCGGTATGTTGTATCCTAGAAAGATTCCCTCTTCAGCCTTCTCGCTGAACTTGCCTTCTTGCGTTTTCTTCAATAGGGTGCAAGGTGCGCCAAACGGTTCGAGATACTCTAGATTTGGTTTACGTTGTTGAAGTAACTCGTAACACGTCTTGCCATGACGTTTTACCACCAGAACTCGATTTAACGTGTAACACGCATTGGCAACTGCCTTATTCCAGAATTGGATGGGCAGTTTCGAGTCTGCTACATCGTCCGTGCTGTTTCTATCAAGCTGTGATTCTTTCTCTCAGCAACACCATTCATCTGAGGAGTGTAGGCGGAAGTGAACTGGTGCACAATTCCCTTTTCTTTGCAGAAAGCCTCCATCCATTGGTTCTTGAACTCGGTTCCGTTGTTTGAGCGTACTTGTCTGACCTTCAGCTTGTAGAGTGACTCCAGTGTAGTTACTAACTCTTTGAATGACTCAAATGTTTCTGATTTTGATTTCAGAAACATCACCCAAGAGAATCTTGAGTAGTCATCTGTAACTACATAGCAGTACAAGTCGCCTGCGATGCTTCTTGTACTGACTGGACCAAACAGATCCATGTGAAGAAGCTCAAGAGGCAGTTCAATGGAATGAACTTTCTTTTTCTTATGAGACTTCTTCGTTCGTTTGCCTTTCATGCGGCGACACAAAAATTCGGGAGTTGGAAGTTTTTGACGTTTACTCCTCGCACTAGATCATTCTGGATCAAGTGATTCATCTTCCGTGGATTGATGTGTCCCATTGTCCTATGCCAGGAGATAGAATCCTTCTCAGTAGCCTTTGACAAGAAGCACTGAACTTGATGATCTGTTGTAGAGGCCTTTGATAGATCCAAGACATAAAGGTCATTATATCTTGAGGCAGACATTAAGACTTGGTCCTCCGGGATCACATAGTCCTTTTTCAGGACATAGCACTTCTTGTTGTCGAATACTACCTTAAAGCCTTTGTCACATATTTGGGATACAAAAAGTAAGTTATTTTGAAGTAGTTGAATGTAGTTTACTTTATCAAACTTCACTTTCTGATTCCCCACTTCCTCTTGAGCTGTGATGTAACCTCCTTTATTTCCCGCAAAAGAAACATGACCTCCTTTAATTTTTTTGACGTTTGATAGGAGTTCCCGGTTTCCAGTCATGTGCCTTGATGCTCCGCTATCTACAATCCAAGTGTTAGTTTCAGCACTATAGCGAACACCCTGCACATATAAAGGAAATGATTAGTTTAGGTTAGGTACCCAAGCCTTAACTGGCTTGGGTGACCCAGAGACATCACACATAATAAATACAACCCCCTGTCCATTTGAAGGCGAGGGCATATCATGCTTCTTACTGCTCTTAGTATCAGACACTTGATTCGATTTTTCTTTCCACATGCCAGATTTGTGCAAGGCCTGTTTGTGATAAACAGACGACTGGTTTATGGTTTGAACTTTAGTTTCATTATTTCTTTTAGGTGGAGTAATAGAACTCCTTTTAGAATAAATCTGTTTTGTATCATAAAGTTCAATTTTCTTTCTTGGTGTCTGATACTTAGGACAGTTAGAAGCGATGTGTCCTCTGTTTCCACAATTGTAGCACGATCGACTTTCAACATGTTGGGAAAGATGTCTTCGTGGGGAAGTGTGTGAGACCGGGGTGACTTTGGGCTTGTTGGGTTTTATCACTTCTTGTTTAGATGTTTTATCTTCTTTAACAAAATTAATTGTTTGAACCTTTTTAACATCTTTACCCTTTTGTTTATTTGGACTTAGACATGAAGCACGATTGGTTAACTTGTTTGGTCTTTTTGTGTTCATTATTAGACGTTGTTGAACCTGACTTAACCTCAACCTTCTCAAATTGCTCATCCAAATTAATGATAGGCATTTTACCCTTAGATTTCAAAGTGTCCTCCTTCAGTTTAGTGACAGATTCCACCATTTGACAAGTGGCATCTGGATCACTAACTAGAGGAGTGGTCACCACATGATCCTTAATAGGATTGTTATTTACTGGTCGACATTTAGTATTCAACAAGATCTCATGTGGTGGTGGAACCACTTTGTAACCTAATCCCTCCTCGTTATTTCGTTCTTTCACTAAGTTTTTAACTATGTGAGAATAACTAGTCGAACTGTGCAGTTTTTGTTTTAATGGATTTACTTTGACTTCCAAAACTGCTTTTTTCCTTTTTAGTTTCTTCAAGGGAGTTTAAATAGAACTGAATGTCATTTGCTTGGTTAAAAGCTACAACTTCGGTTTTCCTAAGTTGTTTATTTAACAGTTCTATTTTCTCTTTGTAACTGTGCTCATTTTGTTTTAAAACACAATTTGCTTCTGTGCACAGTTGCAAGTCCTTTACTAAGCTATCGTTATGATCTAATAACCTAGCAAATTTCAAATCAATGCTTTCCCTAAATTTATTACATTCAACACAAGCATGATTATCAAACAATTGGTGTTTAGAACTTACCTGAGAAGATTCAGTTGAATCCAACATCAGTGCAGAGATTGTCTCTTCAGCTGCTGGAGATTCTGAACATGTAGTTTTGGCATATTCTTCAATCACAGGCTTGACCACTTTCGCAGCTTTTTCAGTTTCTGACATGACTATTTCGACTGCAATATCGTCTTCACTTTCAGTATCGTCATCCAACACCTTGACATTTGCAATGTTGGATTCTCCTGGAGACACAAATCGAAAGCTCCAATCTTGTCCTTCGTCATCCTAAGCGGTCAAGGCCTTAGGATCCTTGCTTGACGAAGTAGGACTGCTTATGGGTTTATCCTGACGATTGAAAGATAAGAATGAATTCCCATTTCTTGTCTTCTTGGGCTTCAAACATTCACGCTTGAAATGCCCCTTTTCCCCACAGTTGAATCATGTAACTTTGGTCTTGTCAAAACCAAAGGTTGTGTCCTTAGTAGCAATCAAGTTCTGTCCAGTCTTCTTGACAAACTTCTTAGCCCTCCGGACAGCACTTGCTAAGGCCCACATGATGTCCATTCTTTCCAACTCTGTCTCGTCTACTCTTGTAGTCCTCATCTGCCAAATGGCAGTTCCCAATTTTCCCAGCAACTAGTCCGTCATAGGAGTGAACGACAACTGCTAAGAGATCCATATGCTCCTTTGCTACCTCTACTGTCACATTCCCGAGATTCTCGGTCTTCAGTTTTGTAGCATTGGCTTTAGGTGCTATGTATTGGGTACAAGACAACCCTGACGTGTTAGATCCTGAAGTAGTAGCTTGAGATGTAGCAGGTGCACTCGACACAAATGCCGTTTGAAGTGGTGCTCCAGACGTTTTAGCTTGTGGAGTTGAGTTGTACAGTGATGGACTCTGATCGTATGAAGACTTTTGGGCCCTGTACTTCATCCTCAGCTCTTCCTCTCTCAGCTTCAGAATGAAATCATTGATATCTAACTTCGCCAGCATCTCATTCTGTCTAAGGTTGGATACAAAGGAAACCCATCTGCAAAGTTTGACACCTTGTCCTCCATAGTCGTTGTAACTCCATGAGTGTGCAGCTCACTCATCAAGTGGTAGAACCGATCGATGACGTCATCCAAGATCTCCTTACCCATTGACGAGAAGTTGTCAAACTCTTTCAACGCTTTAGCCTTTAGAGCTTTCAATGACGCATTCCCGTCATACCGTTTTTCCCATTCATCCCATAGCTTCTTTGCTTGCTTGTTCTCAGAAAATTGATGGAAGATGTCCTTAGGAATTGACTGAGTTAGCATTGCATATACTTTCTTCTCAGCATTGTACTTTACCTTTTGGCCATCAGTCATGCCGCCTAAGGTAAGTTTGACTCCATCTGCACCTACAGGCATGCTATATCCTGTCTCTATCAACTCCCACAGATTGGGATCTACTCCGTTTAAGTAGATCTCGAATCTTTCCTTCCATTGTGGGTAATCATCTAACGTTATGAGCTTAGGGGGTTTATTATGATTCCCCACTTCATTTTCCAGAAGCAATAGATTCTGGATTTTTGAATCCCTCCCTACGGTGAAAGCTGAATATTGGTCCTCCATTACTATCGACTGTGAACTTTAGAACAAAGTGTTTTACTTGTGCGACTGAAGGAATGCGATTGAACAATTCGTGCGATTGAACAATGCGGATGGCTCAGACGTGCGAATGAACTAATGCCGATGTCTCAATCGTGCGAATGGACATGTGCGAATGAACAATGCGAATAGGCGGTTCAGTCGTACGAATGGATGAACGACTGAGTCCAATCGTGCGTATGAGGGATGCGGATGGGTTCAGTCGTGCGATTGAGTCAATCATGCGACTGAAGCTGCTGAATTTTGAGAATTCGAAGCTTTAAGGTATTTTGACGCAAAAACACGAATTTCTCACTAACCCTAATTGTCGTATGCCGGAAAACGTTAACTTTTTGACCTGGAGACGTCTAAAACACTGTTTGACACAAAAATATTGCGTTTTTGAGTGAAAAACAAGATTTTTATATCAAAATCGATTGAATCACACGTAAATCAAGAGCCAAAGCTCTGATACCACTTGTTAGGACCATGTACGGGACGGAGTACTAACTGATTTATGTGTATACCAACTCAAATAGTGCGGAATCCTAATTGATTGGCGATCCAATTAGTGAGAACGCACGTACAATCGATCTTAGAATGAATCTAAACGTTAAGAACGATTGCAATACGATTTAGTGCGATCTATGAACTTGGAACAGGTTCTCTGAGGTCTCTGGACGGCTAGGGTACGATTTAGTACGTATGGATTCCAATTGTTTTGTTTTTCCATGAATTAAGTGGTATTTATAGGTTAGGGTTTCTCATTCGTGCGACTGAGTCATACGATTGTTCCATCCGCACGACTGAGGCTTCAATCGTGCGACTTAGTCAATCTCATGTCACAATTGTGCGACTGATCCAGTCTCCTGGTTCAGTCTTGCGACTAGTTCATTAGCATGAAGTTGTTAATGCGTATGGTCCATTAGCATGGGCCATTAGCAAGAGAACTTCACATGACTAAGTTTAAACATATTTCTCAACCATTCTTGACTAAGATCTATGTAAACAACCATTAACCTATATAGATAGTTCAACCATGCGTTATTATATAATAAGCAATGAAATATTCAACATTATAAGTACAATCACACATTGTATTTCATTCAGTACCCATGCTATTACATATATGTAAGAACTGAAAGACATTTTACATTTGAGCTCCTAAACTAGGTACACATGTATCTACACGACAACGTTGGCTAATATGGTTTTTCGTTTGATTCTATTGGAAACCAGAGCAAAGATGGACTGAAGATTGTAAGAGGTGTTATCTACTATTCGCAAGCAATGTCCAAGGGGGAATTTGTTGGAGCATATATTGTCATATATAGTGTGTCCGTCGCTTGTCAAATCTAGGCTTAATGTAATACACCTGATATGTTGTAAGCACATGAAACTGGGTCATTCGCAGGAGCATATGCGAATGAGACTCAGTCGTACGACTAAGCCATGCTAATAGACCAGTCGTGCGACTGAGAGATGCAATTGGGCCATTCGTAAGACTAAACCATAAGTATGGTCCAGTCGTACGATTGAACCATACGCATGGCCCAATCATACGAATGGGCCCAGTTGCATCTGATATGGGCTGAGGCCTATAAATACCAGTTTCATTGTGTAGAGAGATTAGGGTTTTGAGAGAGTCTGCCCGGGGCCTAGGTGTTGCCGGAAGAGAGAGGAGATCATGCTCGATCTCCCCTTGCCAAGAGTCGTGATTTTTATGTTTTAACGAGCTTGTAATCATTAGGTTTGATCAATGAAACCATTTTATTATAGTTCGTTCTATTGTTTGTCTCTTGGTTGTTTATCCTTGCGTCAAGAACACGCTCGGATGTCTACCGATCCAGTGACTTCACAATATGTATTATTTATTTAGTAGTATTTCCTAGCTGGTAATCTAAGTATAACCGGCTGTAGATAGTAGTATATATAGTTCTTATTGTAAACTCATTTGTAAGCTTGTAAGAGTCTTGTAAAACTTTGAGTTGAGAAGTAATATATACAAGTATCTTGAAAACCATTTCTTGTGTCTTACTTACTTAGTATATTATTATCAACTCTTAAAGGATTTTGCTTCATCATTCGAGTGTTATTTAGTGAGTTCAAGAGAGAATACTTGTGTTGAGTGACCATAATCGATCCTACAATTGATATCAGAGCTTTCTAGGCTCTTGATTCTAAGATCTTACCATCCCAAATCACCTTGTGTTTTCACTCATACACTCACCTCACACAAAATGGCCCTCAACCCGGAATCATCTGAATCTGAAATTGGAACGATGACTAAAGCTCCTATCATCACTCCTGATAACTTCAGATCTTGGTGCATGCGCATTGAAGGCTTCATTAAATATCAAGATGAAAAAATGTGGAGATCTATCACCCATGGTCCTTATAAACCAAAAGTGGTAGCACCGGATGGTAATGGTGCCATGATAGAGAAAGCCGTTGAAGATTACTCAGATGAAGACTTCAAGAGAATGGACATTGATAGCAAAGCCATGACTGTACTGCTTACAACCATACCAAACTCCATAATGGTAGGCTTTGAGCATTGTAAGTCAGCCAAAGAACTCTTTGATGCTTTGACATTGATGTATTTTGGTTGCAATGAGTCAAAGAAAGATTCCATGAAGTAGCAGTTCGAAAACTTCACCTATATTACTAGAGAGACCCTCAGCCAACAATACCTCGAGGAAGTTCATGAGTGCACTTTCTCAAAAATAGACTTTCTATTGTGTCTTTATCAAGAGGACATAGAATCTGAACACTCTCACAATAACTGAACTATATGACATCCTTGATGGATACCGTGTAGAAATGGAGACTCAAAGAGGCCACCAGATGACTAGAACCTCTAGTCCTTCTGCTAGCAATGCTTTAGTTGTTGCTGAAGGATCAAGACCCCCAGCCCTAGCAGTACCTGACTTACTCTCAGCAGCAATCATGTTCTTCTGGGCCATACATCACCTTTCCTGAGACACCAAGGTCTCAACAGGCTCAATCAAGTCCCTTCCCAGACAATTGTGCCTTTGTTTCAAGAAATGAGCATTCTAGTGACTTTCAGTTTTGCTTTGATGATCTAGAATGTTTTAGCCCAGATGATGTTAAATACATGGACATCGTCCAACAAATGGCTCTGTTGACTTATATAGAAAAGAAGTTCTTTAAAAAAACTGGAAGAAAGTTCTCTCAAAACCCAATCAACAGCAAATTCGGGTTTGACAAAACCAAGGCCAAGTGTTACAACTACAATCAACTTGATTATTTTTCCAGGGAATGCAAAGCTCCTAAATCTAATCCAGGAGCCACTCAAGCCTCCACACATCCTGCCACACCTAAAGCTGCTACAAAGTCAATTGAACAACAAATTGTTGCTATTGCTCAAGAAGTTGACTGGAGCTTCATGGTGTAAGATGTGACTCCTGCTCAAGCACTCATGGTTGGAACTGATGATAACAAGGTATATGAACACCTCTATACTCCAGCTTGTATTGCTAAAGTCAAACTGTATCAGGACTATAACATGGAAATCAAATATGATATTGAGTCTTTCAACATTCTAAAATCTGATTTTAAAAGGACAAAATCTGACTATAAAATGAAAATTGAAGAGTTAGAGAAAACTATGTCCTCTTTAAAGTATGAACACTCAAATTATAGGGCTCAAATCAAAGATTTAATTTCCAAGTTAACTGAGGCTGAAGCCCAGCTAGCAATATCTAAGGCTAAAGCAAAGAAGTATGATATTGAAGAGCATAACTTTAAAACTATACTTGCATCATCCTTCCACTCAAAGGTCAGTTATCAAAACAAAGGTGGGTTTGGAACCAATGAAATTGCTCCACCATACTCTTATGAGTCTATAAGACAACCAAGATGTGATAGTGAAGAGCAAGAGGTTCTATCTGCTGACCCACTACCTCATGAGAAGAAGAATGATGTAACTATGGAAACCATTACGGAGAAGGACCACGTAAAAAACCCATCCCCACCAGTATGATCAACCTCTGACAACCAAATCCAGAAGAAACAAATCTAAGGCAGCCAGAAAAACTGTCAAGAAAGTGGCTGAGTCCAAGCTAAAGACAGACCTAAAACAAAAGGGTGTGTTTATCTTAGCTGGATTCCAAGTGGTTGGAAGTTCTGATCCAGGAAAAGAGTGTAGTACCAACACTCCTATCCAGCTGAAGGATCAAAAGCTGAAGAGAAAGAGTATTGATGATGAAAAGAAGTGTAAGAAACAACAGTCCTCACACCTCATGAAGAGTAACATTGAGTGCATAATGTATGGTCTACACAACCACATGGCTAAAGATTGTTACTACAATCCTGCAAGCACACATTATGCAAATAATGTTAAAAAGGAAGAAGTCAAGGAGGGTTTCATATTTGGACCTTATCACATGGTTCAAGTGTTAAGAAAAGGAAAACTTGTTTCCGAAGCCAAATTGCTTTCGAAAGAAACTCACTCTTCCGAAAGGAAAATAGCTTCGGAAGACAAGCCAAAGAAAATTCAAAAGAACAAAAGAATTCCTTTAAAACCTTCCGAAAAGAAGACATTCTTCAGAAGGAAAGGTGGTGAAAGCCTCTACTGAGATGAAAGAAGCCTCGGAAGAAAACCATGCTGCTTAAGCTTCATCAAATTCATCTACATAGATTAACCAAAGGATGAAATGGAAGATTAGCGAAGATGCTACAACACAAACCTCTTCTTCACAAGCCACAATTGAACCCCCATGCATACATTTTGGGTCAATTATGCCATCCACATTGGAAGACCCTAAGACTAACAAGGCTTGGGTTTCCAATAGTAAATAACTTTTTCACCTCATGTGTAGGGACATCCATATGACAAAAATGGCAATGTAGGAATAGTTGACAGTGGATGCTCCAGGCACGTGATAGGGAACAGATCTCTTCTTCAATAATTTAAACCTTTTGATGGAGGACCTGTTCATTTTGGAGGTGAAGAGGAGGATACATTTCCGGTAGAGGTAGTGTATCCAATGGTAAGTTAAAGGTCGACAAAGTAAACTTTGTCAAACAACTTGAACACAATCTTTTAAGTGTTTCTCAGTTCTGTGATCAAAAGCACCAAATGCAAAACATGAGCGCATTATCCTTAATCCCGGGATGACAATTCCTAAGGAATTAGTGCTTCTTAGATCTCCCAGGAAAGGGGATATGTACAAGCTTAATATGAACAATGCTTCCCCATTGGGTGATGTATCATGCTTTCTTTCCAAAGCTTATGGTGATGAGTCAACTCTGTGGCATAAAAGAATATGTCATGTTAATTTTAAAAACCATGAATAATTTGGTTAAAAATAACTTAGTACATGGTGTGCCTAAAAAGGAATTTTTCTGCAAAAATAACTGTGTTGCATGTCTAAAAGGAAAGCAACGCAGGGTATCTCATAAATCCAAAGAAGTTAACTCTATCACCACTCCATTACACTTATTGTACATGGATCTATTTGGTCCCACAAGTATAATGAGCATTAGAAAGAAATCATACTGTCTTGTGATTGTTGATGATTTCACTAGATTTAGATGGGTATTATTTTTAAGAACTAAAGATGAAACTGTTGAAACTTTAAAAATCTTTTATTCTTAAAATAGAAAATCAAATTGATCACAAGGTTAAAATAATTAGAAGCGATCAAGGGACTGAGTTTAAGAATCAAGTTCTTGACTCATTCTGTAACTCAAAAGGGATTGCCAGACTATATAGTGCTCCTAGAACTCCTCAACAAAATGGTGTTGCTGAGAGGAGAAATAGGACACTTATTAAGGCGGCTAGAACTATGTTAGCTGATTCAAAGATGACTCTAACATTCTGGGCAGAGGCAGTTAGCACTACATGCTATGTGCAGAATAGAGTTCTTATAGTCAAGCCCCATGGAAAAACCCCTTATGAGCTATGGAATAAGAGGTCACCGTTCATTGGGTTTATTGGGTCCTTTGGCAGCAGGTGTACCATACTTAACACAAAGGAGACTTTGGAAAATTTTTCTAAAAAGTCAGATGATGCTATCTTTGTTGGATATTCCTCTAACTTTATTGCTTATAGAGTCTACAACATCAAAAATCAACAATTTGAGGAATCATCTAATATTGTTGTAAATGAGCACACTCATTGTGTTAGGGGGAATGGTCCTGACCATATCTTTGATTTAGAATTATTTCCAAACTATTTAAAACCTTCTTGTGAGAATGTTTTAGCCGGAACAGGAGCTCAAAATGATTAGGATGATAATCAACTATTTGAGTTATATAGATCTCTTTCAAGTTCTCCAAGAATTGCTGAAAATTAAGCTACCACAAATAGAAGATCTGAAAGCATGACTATCTCAGGAACAAGTGAAACTTTAACTAGTTGTCAACAAAGTGAGCCTCAAAACTCATCAAGTGACAACTCAAACACTGCACAACACCAAGCTAATGGAAGCAGCAATCAGGAGAAACAAGCAACTGTTAATGTTGTTTCACAACAAAATACTACTAATGTTGTCTCTCCTTCATTCAATTAGTCCTCATTGAATGAATGTGAGACATCAGCTGGTCCAAGTATTCAAAATATTAAGCAAAACGTTTCTAACTTAGATCTCTCTATGCAACTGGATGTGATCCCTAGGCTCAGGATCATAATACTCACCCAGTTGAGAACATTATTCGAGATGTTTCTGAAGGTGTGAGAACAAGAGGATAAACTCACAATGGAAATGTCTGCTTGTACTCATACTTCCTTTCTCAGATGGAACAAAGGAAGGTAAAGGAAGCATTGAAGGATAGTAGTTGGGTTGAATCAATGCAAGAGGAGTTGCTTGAATTCAAAAGACAAAAGGTTTGGAACCTATGTCCACTACCATCTTGTCAAGTACCCATTGGCACAAAGTGGGTATTCAGAAAAAAAAAGGATGATAGAGGCTTGATTATCAAGAACAAGGCAAGACTGGTAGTTCAAGGGTACACATAAGAGGAAGGAATTGATTACACTAATGTCTTTGCACTTGTTGCAAGACTTGAGGCAGTGAGGATCTTTCTTGCTTATACTGCATACAAGAATTTTACAGTTTACCAGTTTGACGTCATGTATGCATTTCTATATGGGGATATAGACAGAGAAGTCTATGTGTGCCAGCCTCCAGGATTTGAAGACCCATAGTATCCTAACTATGTGTGCAAATTGGATAAAGCTCTATATGGGCTGCACCAAGCACCTAGGTTGTGGTATGAGACTTTGTCTCAGTTTCTCCTGAAGAATGGTTACACCAGAGGTACCATTGATAAGACATTATTCATAAGGAAGTCCGAAAAAGACATTATGCTAGTACAAGTCTACGTTGAGGACATCATATTTGGTTCCTCAAATGACCAAATGTGTAAGGACTTTGAAAGCATTATGAAGAAGAAGTTTGAGATGAGTTAGTTCCATAGGAAAAATGGACTTTTTCCTTGGGATTCAGATAAAGGAGATGAAGGATGGGTTCTTTATCAATCAATCTAAATATGTCAATGACATTTTAGAAAGATGTGAAATAAAAGATTGTAAGCCAGCAAAGACACCTATACCCAGAAATCATAATCTTTGTCCTAACTATGAGGGGGAGGATACCGATCAACATCAGTATAGGGTAATTATTGGATCTCTGATGTATCTCACAACAAGTAGACCAGATATCATGTTTGCAACCTGCATCTATGCAAGATATCAGGCTGCCCCAAAGGTATCTCTCCTAGTTGCTGCTAAGAGAATCCTTAGATACCTTAAATAAGCTCCCAAGCTGGGTCTCTGGTATCCTAGGAATCAAGACTTCAATCTCTATGGCTACATTGATAGTGACTATGGTGGATGCAATATCAACAAGAAATTAACATCAGGAGGATGTCAATTTCTTGGTGGAAGGATCATCTCATGGAAATGCAAGAAGCAATCATGTGTCTCAACATCAACTGCTGAAGTTGAATACATTGCTACTGCTAGTTGCTGAGCTCAGCTGCTGTTGATTCAAAATCAGATGTTGGACTATGGTTTTAATTTCATGGAGACTCCTATCCATATTGACAACAAGAGTCCCATTTCCATAACTGAAAATCCGGTTAAGCACTGAAAGACAAAGCACATTGACATCATGTATCATTTTATTAGAGATATTCATGAAGAAAACCTGATCAAACTAGTCAAAGTTGACTCAAATGAACAATATGCTGATATTTTCACCAACGCATTTGATGAACAAAGATTTAAATATCTAATCACAGCTATTGGAATGATAAACATTGACTAACTTATCTCCTATGAAAAACCTTTTTAATATGTGTTTTATCTTTGTCATACAATCTAAGCCCTGTTACAAAAGATATTTCTTCCAAATTTACTAAGTATGAGTTCTTCCGAAGAGAAACTATCCCTCGGAAGATATTTATTTATCTTTTGAAAGAAACTTTCTCTAAGTTAGTATTATCTTCAGAAAAGTTTTAAGCATCAGAAGAACATTTGATGCTACATCAAATCTTTTTCTGAAGTTGTGAATCCAAGGATCGTCAACAAGAATTATCAGTGTCGGTTGATGGCAAGTCAACGTTTGCGGAATCAACGTTGATTTGGTTTAATTGTTTTAAATAACTTTAAATATCAATAAATGATCAAGAACACACGTAACAAACCACAGTTAATGATTAATCAGTATTTCATTAGAACATGTTAATGATTACAAATATAATGAATAAATGATATCGTATGCTATGATGTGACGGCTGCTAGGGTTTGATTGAGAGAATTTGAAGTGATTGTCGTATTGCTATTGCTGTTGTCGATCAATCAATCGTCTAACACAATCATACTTGAATCGAAACCTAGGATCCATATATATAGACAATAATGTTTCAGTTATAGGAAACACCGGATCTCTTGGGATTTGATTTGTTTCAGTTAAGGAATCATCGAATTTCTCAGGATTCGCATAACTGCCTTGTTGGCTTGTTGACTTGTAACACTTGTATTATACAAGTGTTTGGACTCCACAGGAATAGTGTCTTCAATAGGAATTTGTTCTTCCGTAGATGATTTGTTCTTCCATAGATGATTTGTTCTTCCGTAGAAGTCTTGTTCTTCCGAAGGAGTCTTGTTCTTCCGAAGGAAACTTGTTCTTCACTTCTGTTTGTTCATCCGCATAAGTTCTTCGGATGTAAAATTACTTGTAAGAAATATATCTACGGAAGAACAAAATGTTCATCCGTAGATGTTTCTTACACTTGGTCAATTTCATAAATTGACCAATTATAATGTTTGTACCTGCAACCATACATAAATCAACACACACATAAATGGGTTAACCTATATTTAATGCATACACAATAATGAATTACAAATATTCATTACAAATATTAATTCATGTACTAAGCCTATACATAATGAACTAGATCTATTGATCCTAGACCTAAGAATACTCCCCCTTAGGCTTAGATACTTGCAATCAGTTCTTCAAAACTGAAAGTTCCTTGACTCTGGCAATGATTTTGTTGTAGAAGTAAGACACAACAGTCTTCTGATCATCATACTTGTAGTTGATCTTCATCTTGCTGAACTTCTTCAGAGTCTCAAAACTAATCCCCAGAACATCTTCCTCCGTAGTGAGTGTGTCTAACACATTGCTGTTATTCACCACTTCTAGCTCATCTTGCTCTGAAATTCTGAGTTCTGTTACTTCATCAAAAGTTGTTCCCTTTAGCAGTCCAGCATTGAATCTTCTTCTTTTGTAGGCTTTGGCATGTAGTTTGTCAATCACTTGGATCACATGGACATGCAGGAACAAATCATTTTGGGCTTTTTCATCAGTCAGATTGGGAAAGAATTTGTCATTGAGATACGAGGTGTAGCTGGGGTGGAGTAATTTGATTTCCACAGGATCAAAAATCCTAATCCTGTCAGCTTTCTTGTTTTCAGCATTTCTTAGTAGGACCAACTCCTTTGTCTTCTCAACATAACACCATTCAGTGATAGGGTATGTGAATTGAGTCCCTTCAATGCATTTCATTGCTGCTTTATTTCTACTTTTGTAGCCAACCCTCTTCAAGAATTCATCATCTACATGTTCTGAGGCATTAGACTTGTATCTTTTGAGCCCTTTGATTCTCTTCTGATGATCTATATCTTCTCTTTTAGCTTCTATCAGGACATCATCTTTAAATTTAGTCTTCAGCTTTCCCACTAGAGTTGAGAAGTATCTTCCTCTAGGGTGAATTGGATAATTGCAGATGATCAGACTTTAAAGATCTTTGATGTCATTCTCTGGAAGACTCACCACTAAGAGTACATCATGGAAGTATTCAACTCTTCCAGATGTTCTTTTAATAATGGCACAATCCCAGTCTGGATCATATTTCCAGGCCATGATCCTGTTTTCTTCCATAGAACTGGGAGTTGTGAGGTGGTCTATTAGTTGTATCAGAGTGGACTTCTGCTCAGTTACCTCCCTCACTGTAGTCCCAAGTGGCCATACTTTGCCCCATATTACTTCTCTTGGCTCTCTGATCAATTTGTCCTTCCCTTTGTACTGATCTTTAGATTCAACTGTTATAGGTTCAGCAGGAAGTTTGCTTTGTTGCACATAAGATGGATGTGGAGCTTCAGTTCTGAATTTTACACAAGTATCCAGCTCAACTTTCATCACATGCTCCATCATCCTTCTAAGTTCTCCTACTGATCTTCCCTTAAGCTCACGTGGTTTGTAATTATGGCCTTGTAACCAGCAAGTCGTGTTGTATTTGCTCAGTTTAGCTGTGTCACAATGTCCCAACTCCTTCTTTGTCTTCTGGATGGATTGAAAGGTGCTGAAAGCTTCATAGTCACAATTTGGGATCATAAAGCATGCAAGCTCAAATTCTTTCAACAGATTCTTCATCTCAGTCATGTTTAGGCTCTCAACCATGTCATAAGGAAAACCATGGTTTATGAGTGTTATGAACATGGTTGATTCAGGCCTCTCTTTTAATATGTCTTTTGTAGTCAGAAGATCATCAGCCTTTGAGACTTCTTGTTCTGGTGGAGAGTCTTCATTGATCAGCTCTTTCCACTCTTCATCACTATCATCATCTTGGTGAGAGATAGACTTCACAGTAGATAAATCTACTGAAGGTGTGTGTTCAGGAGATGTGAGCTTTTTTTTCTTGGAAGAACTTTCATCAACAGTCATCTTCTTCTCTGCAGTACCAAGATACTTTCTCTTCCTTGAGTACAGAATCAGCTCTTATGATGCCTCAGTAGATTGTTTTGTTTGAACAATTAAAACATTAGCAGTAGATTCTAATGTACAGATCTTCATTTTCAGCTACTCAATTTCTTCTTCTTTTCTTTTTATCACATTTGACTGAGCAGTCATAGTGCTATTTGCTTGTTTAAACTTCATCATCATCCTTTCCTTTTCTTCCTTTTCAGTTGCTGCTGACTCTTTAAGCTCAGCCTCCTTATCAAGTAAAGCATCAATGACTTCCTTATCGCATTGAGCATCTTCTCTCAGCCTTTTTACTCTAAATATTACTTGTTGTCTCATAAACTCTTCATCCTTTTCTCTTATCATTCCCTTCAGCTCCTGTATTCTTTGCTTTCTTTTGTTTGATATCAGCACTAGCTTGTTATACTCAGCAACCAGATAACTCTTGCTGACAGGGATATCATTATCACTTAGATCATCTTCATTGTAGGCAATAATATCAACGTAGTCTGCTTCTACATCTTCTTCCTGATGTTGAGAATCAATCTCATCATCTTTAACTTCTTCCGGATCAACACTTGCTGAGCTTGAACTGTGCTCAATGGTTTGATCTACAAGTTCTTGATGAGGTTGTTGTTGTTGATGATCAGTCACTGGAGAGACTTGTTCAGTTTCATTTGAGAGTATAGGGGATTCAGTATTGGATGATGACAGTTTAACTGTACTTGCTGCTAAGGCTAACTCTGTCTCCCTAGTGTATATGCTTTCAGTGGCTGAATTTTCTGGATTTGGAGAGATTGGTTCTGTGTTTTGGCTGGCTGGTGATTGTGGTTGGGGTGTTTTTTGTTGATTTGGTGATTGATGGTGGGTAGGTGAGATTGGTTTTGTGTTTTGGCTGGCTGGAGATTGTGGTTGGGATGTTTGCTGTTGATTTGGTGATTGATGGTGGATAGGTGAGATTGGTTCTGTGTTTTGGCTGGCTAGAGATTGCTGATGTATGGGTGATGTATCTGGTGAGTGAGTGTCTTGAACAGAGTTAGTTGGAGAGTTCTCTTGTTCATCTTCCCACACAAGCTCTTGAGGAATGTTTGCAGTAGCATCCACCACATGTGCAAACATGTCCATATCACCTCCTTCATATTTCCCAGAAATTTTGGTAAGAACAGATCTGCCAAGGGGTGCTTGAATAAACACACCACCCTCCACAGAAGTTCCAGGCAAATCCGCATTATTGATTAGTTGAATAAACCTTGGAAACATATACATCTTATCAGCCTTCTGTACTTTAATGTGATCACATAGACAGTTGAAGATGTACTTTGAGTAATTGTAGGTTCTACCCTCAAAAATACCAATGATACCAGAGGATATATGTCTTGAAAATCTATCAAGCCCAGATTTTCTGTTTGAAATGCACTTCAGAAAAGTGTGACACAGAAATCTGTATGGCTTACAGAGTCTTCCTTTCTTGATTGTCCCTTTTCAAAATCACCATCATACCCCATCATGAGAAAAACTTTTTCTATGTATTCGTTTTCGAAAACATCAGGGTGTCCAGCTTCAACATCTCCCAATTCAAGAACCCTTCTTATTGTTTGTTCATCGATTCTCAGCCTTCGATTTTTAACATCAGCAACAATACCTTCACCATCTTCTTCTACATATGCAGAGTTCCAGAAATCAGTGATATGTGATCGATAAATCACAGGCTCTGCTGATAGGGCATAGAACAGCCTCGATCTTCTTAGATATCTGATAATTTCTTGACACCCTTCAAAACCTGATCATCAGGGTTTAAGAAGGCACACACATTGTGTTCTCTCGCAAATCGATTATCCATCTGTTCATAAGAAAAAGACTTCGTTAAAATCACATTATTGATATGAGAATACGAACAGTTGTAAGATAAAACAAGAATCAAATGGTTCATTCTTGAATATTACGACATGTTTTACCTTAACAACAGCAGATTAAGAACACAGATATATGTTTGTTTAAGGTTTTGATTTGGTAAAATTTGAATGCTAAGGAAGTGGGAAAAATTTTGTTGAGTGAGTTTTTCTAGGTCTGAAAAGTGAGCTGAAAAAGTGAAAATGAATTTGAGATGTCAAACCACATTATTTATACTCTCAGACACATTAAGTTTATCTCATTTATTAAGTGGGACCCTCAATGTATTCTTCCGCAGAACATCTACGGATCAACAACATCTGCTGATGATGTGAAATTGTAACATTAAATTACTTTTGTTGATCTTTATTCATACGTAGTTTACCAATCTACGGATAAACATTTAAGATTGATTTCCACATTGTAGCTTCTGCTGATGCTTAAAGTAGCACAATGCAGAGAAATATTGTTGTATGTATGGCCCAACTCCATTGGTTACAACCATTTATTGCTTTAGGACCTTGTTGGCTTTGTATACATGGCAATTTAGTACAAGAAAGTTTAAAATGATTTTTACTAACATTTTCATGTATCCAGAAGCTAAGATGATGCTCAGATTTCAATTCCTTCAAATTGATAATGATATAGACATTGCTGCTGCTGAGTGAGGACATTGCTGCTGCTGATTGAGACCCTTTTTCATGTATTCTACTCCCCCTAAATTTGTGATTAATGGTGAACTTAAGCATTTATCATAAATTTCTTTAAGAGGAATAACATGATTTTTTTAAACTGTATGATAATAAACAAACAAACAAACAAACATACCCAGTAAATCCCACTCAAGAGCAGGGTCTGGGAGGGGTGGTTGGTGGCGAGTCTTTCCTCTATCATGGAAAATAGAGAGACCGCTTCCGAAGAGACCCCCGACTCAGTAAGGAAAACAATAACCGTAACAAATTATGGTATACAGCATACAACACACAGGTAAAGATCACATAAAAGCTGAGAAATTGAGTACAACAGATACTCTTCAAGAAACGCGCGAAAGGGCAGATTAAAGAAAACAGGGGTCCCGCAACTAAGTCTACGACTACCCTTCCTACCCACAGATCCCGCTAAAAGTCCTTAATTTTAATTCTACGCCTCCACGCACTCCTATCCTCGATCATGTGCTCAGAGAGGTGCAAGTCTACCATATCTCGCCTAATTACCTCGTCCCAAGTCAACCTAGGTCTACCTCTACTCCTCCTACCCTCTACGTTGATGTTCTCTACTGCTCTAACAGGTGCTACGAACGGCCTCCGCTTTACGTGCCCAAGCCATCTTAATCTTCCCTCTCGTATTTTATCTGTGATACCAGCCACCTCTAAACTGTATGATAATGAGCAGATATATATACACATATGATAGGATCATACTATAATTGATGAGAATATATATACATGATTTTTAACATGGTTTTTTTTAACAGTATGATAATTAGCAGATATATATATACATGATTTTTTTAACTTCGGAGGTTGGTAAGATGATCCACTGAAGTTGCTCATGATGTTAATTGATGAGAATAATTAACAAGATCTGCTATTCAATTGATTTGAATATAGAAACAAGTTAATTAAATCGATTGCGGTTAAACAACAGCCGTAGATCTAATCAGAAAGAACAGACAAATCTACGTAATTAAAATCAATAAAACACAACTAACACTGATAGATCAATCGATCTAAATCAATGAGCACTTGGCTCTGATACCACCTGTGAATCCAAGGATCGTCAACAGGAATTATCAGTGTCGGTTGATGGCAAGTCAACGTTTGCGGAATCAACGTTGATTTGGTTTAATTGTTTTAAATAACTTTAAATATCAATAAATGATCAAGAACACACGTAACAAACCACAATTAATGATTAATCAGTATTTCATTAGAACATGTTAATGATAACAAATATAACGAATGAATGATATCAAACTATGCTATGATGTGACGGCTGCTAGGGTTTGATTGAGAGACTTTGAAGTGATTGTCGTATTGCTATTGCTGTTGTCGATCAATCAATCGTCTAACACAATCGTACTTCGAAACCTAGGATCCGTATATATAAACAATGATGTTTCAGTTATAGGAAACACCAGATCTCTTGGGATTTGATTTGTTTCAGTTAAGGAATCATCGGGTTTCTCGGGATTCGCATAACTGCCTTGTTGACTTGTTGACTTGTAACACTTGTATTATACAAGTGTTTGGACTCCGCAGGAATAGTGTCTTCAGTAGAAATTTGTTCTTCCGTAGATGATTTGTTCTTCCGTAGAGGTCTTGTTCTTCCGAAGGAGTCTTGTTCTTCCGAAGGAAACTTGTTCTTCACTTCTGTTTGTTCATCCACAGAAGTTCTTCGGATGTAAAATTACTTGTAAGAAATATATCTACGGAAGAACAAATGTTCATCCGTAGATGTTTCTTACACTTGGTAAATTTCATAAATTGACCAATTATAATGTTTGTACCTGCAACCATACATAAATCAACACACACATAAATGGGTTAACCTATATTTAATGCATACACAATAATGAATTACAAATATTCATTACAGATATTAATTCAAGTACTAAGCCTATACATAATGAACTAGATCTACTGATCCTAGACCTAACAGAAGTGTTATAACTTCTTCATCCGGAAGTCTTTCTTACTCTCAGAAGTAGGATTATCTTACCTTTGGAAGTAAGTTTGGCTTCAGAAGAAATTACTCTCAGAAAACTCGTACTCTCAGAAGAAAGCTTTACTGTGTAACAGAAATTTTTGGGCCCCACTCTGTAAAAAGGTAAATATTTTCTTAATGATGTCGGAATATTTAAATGACTTATCCTTACCGACCCTATCAAATCATAACCCAAACTGTCATTTCACCTTATCCATCCGCCATTTACCCCATTTAAATACTTCCGACCTCTATCCTTAATCTTTTTACCCACTTGCGAGCCCTAAGTTTCTTTCGTCTTCACTTTTACTCTCCCAAATCACCTTACCTTTTGTAAACTTTTCCAACAATGGCTCTGAACCCCCAGCACAACCAAGTCACGCTCCTTGACTATTCAAAGGATGTTGTCTTCTCTGAAATCATCCACTTTTGACCCAATCCACCTACTACACTGCCCTTATTGTAAATCCTACACTTTACTCCTACCATATGTCCGAATTTTGGGCAAATGGTCAAACTGACACTATAAATGGAGTTAGGGTTATCAGGTCGAGGATTTGTGGCCAGGAAATAGTCATATCAGAACAGACCATTAGGGAGCACTTGGAGCTCCATGATGAGGGCTCTCCTATTGAATTCCCCAACTCTGATTTGTATGACATATGCCTAAATAGATATGGTGGATATGTAAGCAGGTCAACAGTCTACAAATTCTCGTACAACTGGAAATTCTTGCTTTACAAGTGCTCCACTGTCTATCAAACAAATCAGGGGGTTGGGATCAAATTCCCTATGATTTAGGATGCCTAGTTCAAGGGTTGGTAAAGGGCCTCCGTTTCAACTACTCCAAGTTTGTGCTGAACAACCTTAGAGGAAACCTTCAAAAGGAAACATTCTACATGTATCCCAGGTTTACTCAGCACATCATTAACTATGAGCTGAACCAAGACAAGCTTGTCTGTGCAGATAAGGGTATTCATCGGATCATGTAATGGATTATTCGGATCAGATTATTAGGATTTGAAAATTTCAGTACCCTATCCGAAATCCGATCCAATCCGATTAAGGATTTTCCTATCCGATCTGAATCTATCCGAATTCAATTCAGATCGGATTCGGATATATCCGAATAATCTGAATTTATCTGAATAAACCAAATAATAATTTTTTCTATTTTTTGTTTCTTTTTCTTGCTATTTTTATTCTTAACATTTTAAAAGTTGGAAATTACAATAAAAGATATAAAACTAAAACATAAAATTTGACTTGTACGTAAATTCAAAATTAAAACATACTAGGTAATCGTATAGAACCCGAAGATTAGAATCTCTAATTTAGAAAGACGGTCGATTATTTCATAATTATTTAGGATTATGACGAGAATGTGTAAATATTCTTGTGTATTGAGTTGAAAGCATAATAGATAGTTGAGTAATGAGTATTGGGCTAGAAACATAGTTGAAGTTTTATTCAGACTAATTGGATATACGAATAATCTGAATAACCCGAATAAAAAATTGTGATATCCGAAATCCGATCCAAAATCCGAATAAGGAATTCAGATTCAGTTGAGATCCGATCCAAATATCCGAATAAGGATTTGGATCGATTTATTCAGATTCGAATACGGATC
Organism: Flaveria ramosissima; assembly: GCA_025215565.1. Taxonomy (NCBI): domain Eukaryota; kingdom Viridiplantae; phylum Streptophyta; class Magnoliopsida; order Asterales; family Asteraceae; genus Flaveria; species Flaveria ramosissima. The sequence goes on along the minus strand of CM046041.1, from coordinate 20,055,126 downwards.
GGATTTCGGATATTTTCGAATATTGGATTTTTTAAACACCCCTATGTGTAGAAACTCTTCTTGTCCCTCACATGAGTCAGGCATCTTCAAGGTTCTAAAGAGGGTGTCCACCAATTTCACCGGAAGACACACCGCACTTCTTCCAGGTATGATTGAGCCAATGGCTCCTGGTGACATCCCTGTAAACCCCACAGGTGATGAATCCACACCAGACACAACCACTTCAATGCCAATTCTTCCTACCCATCCCATCAAGTATACATATCAGAGACGCACCAAACGAACCCTTGTTCAACTTATTCTAATTGAACAAGTTCCCCCTGTTCAATACAAAAAGGCTAGATTGGAAAAGTGGGCTCCCACTCAGTCTAAGGTCCAACCATCCTCCTTATTTGACCTTAATATGGGTATTGAGTCTCCTTAGTCTCAATCCCATGAGCCCTAAACCCAAACCTTAAGCCCTCAGGGTGAGTCACTATACTCCCCTAAGCAACCAAAACGGACACCCAAATCATAGGCTTAATGCCTCTAGATATTGATCAAGGTCCCGGGTCATTAGGTATAACTTCCATATCCTACACAGACCTACTAACCGGTTCTGATGAAGATTTCATGTTCCTTCAAGGCCATGATGTTGATCCACAATACCTATCTAAAAATCAACTGAGCCTAGAGAAACCTCTAGCCTCTAGCCCCCATCAGAAAAGCCAAACTGAGATGAGTCCCACTGATGTGGATGGGACTCATGTAGATTCAGCTGCAACTACTGAGAGTAACTCATTAGACTCTCAAGACAGTGGTAACATCTCTAGGACTGAATCTGCGGCAACACTACTATTGATGACTCTGAAAGAGACCTCACCTGCAGAGGAAAAACCAGGGGTTGCCAATTTAGAGGTTGAATGCACCACCTACCACTGAGGAAGGAGTTGGTCAACCTAAGGTTCACATTGAACCTGAGATTAATTTCAAAGGGGATATGGGGACTGATGACCTAGCAACTGAATCAGTTGGGATAGGTAGTACAAGCCCACTATCTTCCGAAGCAATGATCCAATCTTTCGAAGTAGAGATTCATGCTGCGAAAGGAATCATTGGGTTATCTTTGTTGTCTAATGATCTTATTATCACAGAGACTATTCTTGAATCAGCCTTTGTGATTAATAGTGAAGACTTTCTTAAAACCCCTCTCTTTCATACACCTTCATCACCACAAGCTCCCAACTTCCCACTCACCAACCTGAACCCTCTAAACCAGAATCTCCAAAAGCTCAAGCTTTCGAAGACATCAAAGGCAAGAGGAAGATGACTGCCGACCCGAAGGATGCTTAAAGACTCCTCACTTGAAACAACCCTTACCAGATGTTGCTATTGCATACTTAGGACCTAAAGAGCTTTAGAGGTTGAATGCACCACCTACCACTGAGGAAGGAGTTGGTCACCTAAGGTTCACATTGAACCTGAGATTAATTTCAAAGGGGATATGGGGACTGATGACCTAGCAACTGAATCAGTTGGGATAGGTAGTACAAGCCCACTATCTTCCGAAGCAATGATCCAATCTTTCGAAGTAGAGATTCATGAAGATCTTGGGGATCTTTGGGATCTTATTATCACAGAGACTATTCTTGAATCAGCCTTTGTGATTAATAGTGAAGACTTTCTTAAAACCCCTCTCTTTCATACACCTTCATCACCACAAGCTCCCAACTTCCCACTCACCAACCTGAACCCTCTAAACCAGAATCTCCAAAAGCTCAAGCTTTCGAAGACATCAAAGGCAAGAGGAAGATGACTGCCGACAACTATTAGAGGAGGAAAGGATGGAAAAGCTCAAAAAGAAAGGTAGACTCACCACTGGGAAGCTACTTGCTGCAAGTAGCTAAGAAGCTGTAGCAGCCCAAGAGGCTATCAACAACAAGAAGAGAGTGGAAGTTATAGACAGACTTGTCAATTTAGGAGCAACAAGTGAAGAAGTGCTTCTCCTACCATTGGAGAAATTAGTGGAGTTGGAAAAGGCAACCCTACTGCAGAAAGAACAAGAGGAAGCAACAAGGTTGGCTTTAAAGGAGGAGAAGAAAAGAAAGAAAGAAGAAGAAGAGCAACAATTAAGGAGTGAGAGGATTGCTTTCTTATGCTCCAGGGGATATTCTTTTGAAGAATTGATTCCCCATAACGATTATACAATCTTATGGCTCTTCCACAAAGAACAAGATTAGATGGATAAAGAGAGAAAGAGGGCAACCTAGGAGAAGTTTAGGGAGAAGAAGAAAAAAGAGGAAGAAGCTCAACTTGTGGCTGCCAAGAAAGTAGGAGACAAAGCTGGATGAAGGCATATCTTAGAGCCCACGGCTTCACTGGTAGACAAGTTGGGTCCATGTCAGAAGAGACCCTGCAGCGACATGTCAGTGACATCAAGCCTGATATTTTCTCAGAAAGAAGGAAGGAGGTTTACCTAAGTACACAGAGGATGACACCCAAACTTGCATCTCAACCTCAACCTCAACCCCAACCTCAACCTAAACCTGAATCAACACCCTTTCCCTTCCCAATCAAAACTAAACCAACCACTGAACCTTACACCTCTGAACCTACAACATCAACCATACCCTCATCCTCACCCATTACTTCACAACAACCACCTCCACTACCCATCCTAAAACCCAAAACACTTCCCAGAACTCAACCATCTTCTACCCAAAAATCAACCACCCATCCATCACCCAAGCCACCCTCTGAACCAAGTAAACCTCTGACCTTGGAACAATTTAAGGAAATCAAGAAAAGGCTCATTAACTGTATCACTCAAAGTAAAATCTCTTTTGAGGAGGAGTCTATCAAATTAGCATTCATTGATGGCTCTTCTTGTTCCCTCACAAGAGAAGCATATCTTGATTTGCCTAGGGGAACCTTGGACCAGACACTTAAGTTATTGGCAACTAACTTTGATTCACGCAATGAAGAAAAGAAGAAGCTGAGAAGAAGGCTGGTGACTCTCTTGGACACTAGGAAGGGGAACAAGCTACCATCTCAACCCCTAATTCCTAGGAAGAAGATTGTTCAATGGAAGTTCGAAGACTCTTCTCACAACTTTATTGTGAAAAGAGAGAATGGTGAGGTCAACAGACTCAACACTCTATCTCTGCTACACTCAAGCAGCTTTGACATTGTTGAGTTAGCAGAGAAGCCATTCTCCAACCCCTCCAACTCTTAGACAGCTGCTCACATTTGGAATCATCTGAGTAGCCTTCACCTTGCTGAGTTGACAACAAGAGCAAGGATTGAAGAAGAGTTGAAACAAAGAGAGGGGGAAGAAAAGGAAGGGTCAGTCAAAGGAAAGACTTACCTGCAAATTGTTGAAGGCCCTGACTTGAAACCCATAGTTAGATGGGAGTACGACTACATGTAACGCCCGGAATTAAGTCGAAACGAGCCAATTAATAATAATGGGCTTGGTTGGGATTATTTAATGAAACTAAGCGGGAATGGATTATGGATCGAGTAAACCTTACAGGTTATGTGTTAGACGAGTTAAGGTCCCAGGAGCGCCCGATATATATTAACGAATCAGCTAGAGCCACTCCCATTTGCAACTTAAGCACCCAACTTCTAGAGAGAGAAAGTGGATAGGAGGTGAAGATCCAAGGCTCGGTTGATCAAGAGATTGAAGATCGGTGTTTGTGGACATCCAAACAACAAGAAAAGACCAAGAAACCAAGTAAGAAACATCATCTAATCGTCTCTTTAGATTTTACCCGGATTATAGGGTTTGGAGGTTTTAAAAGTGGCAAAGAATCGTCCAAAACGCATGTTTTTGTGTAAGAAAACATGTAAAAACCTTAGATATAGCTTCATGGATGATAAACCAAGGTTTTGGGTGTAAAAGGTTGAAGTTTTGGGTTAAAAATGGGCTGGTTTGTAATTTCAGCCCGTTCTAAGAAATTGTGGGTTAGTTCCAGCGAAATTGTGTAGTCGTCCAGCGAAACTATGGAGCTTTCTGCGAAACTACAGTTTCGCAGATAGTTTCGTAGACTTGGATTTCCAACGAAAGTTGGGCGAAACTGGTAGCGAAACTAGTAGCGAAACTGCCAGCGAAGGTGGCAGCGAAACTGCTGGCGAAACTAGTAGCAAATCTGCTGATCTTGCAGCGAAATTAGCAACGAAATTAGGCTAAAATTAACCCCTTTGAGTGTTAACTTACTTGCAGGCTGCGTAGTTTGACCCTTGCTTAGAAAAACTTGATTGAGAAGTTACTCACAGAGTCCAGGTGAGTTCTAGATCCCCTTATTCATAAGTTTTGCCATGTTTGGGGCTATATTGCATACCGAATATATGTTTTTAAATGACCAAGATTTTAAGAGGTTGTAACAGGAAGATCAATTTTTCTATAACAAAATGTGCTATATAAATTTTTAATAATAAAATTTCTTCGCGCTGACCTGGAACATAATGAAAGATTTAAGATAATTTTTCTATCAGTTTCGCCATGTTAACAAACATAAAATATTATCTTAGCGAAGCGAAAGATTTAAGATAATGAAAGTGGAACATAATGAAAGAATGTATGAAAGTCTTGCAAGCAAATGTAAAGAGGTTCACAACTCAATAAGAGTTGTTAGCCCGATTATATGTTACAGCGTGCGATCTTGGCTGACCCATGAGAGTTCACACAGAGGAGTCAGTCTTAGTGGCTGCTCCATACGTGCAATATGAGATCCTTGTCGCTTAACCCTAAATGATATGGCTTTGTGTCCAAGAGGGGGGTTAAGCATACGACATGATCTAGATAGAAATTAAAGATAATAAAAGTGCAAAAAGTGCAAAATACACGAAACGTACGATATGTGTGAAATGAACGATGACGGAAGATAATAAATATTACCTTGATTTATGTAGATGTATGATCACGTGCGATAGTAAAGTAAATGTTTTAACAAAAGAAAGGTAATATATTTTTATAAAACTAGAACTCGCTCAGCAACGCTGACTTTTTATGTATTTTCCAGTTGGCAGGTAAAGATTGGTGAGGATGGCACGGGCCCAACTACTTAGCAAGTTTTGGATGACTTCCATTTTATATAGCGATGATGTTTTTGTGATGTAATGGAAACAAATGATATTTTCGTAATGGTTGATAATGTTGTATTATTTTGCAAAAGCAATTATTTATATATGAATTGGCTTATTAAGTATTTCGCTGCAATGTTTTAGTACATGTAAATGTATGTTTTATATTTTATGTGCGATGATTGTCCAACTATAGGCGTCCCGAGAATGGGGCTTTACACTACAACTCCCATCAACTAACTCTATACCGAGGGCCACAACAAAGGGTACATGTCATCCAAAGTAACAGACTGGATTTGTTATCTACAAAGGACTTGTACCAACTTCTCAGCACCACCTCTGGAAAGAACAAAGAGACAGATAGATATTTACTTTCTCTGGTGCTGAAAGTTTTGAGAAGCAGAAGACAGTAAGGCTGGTGCAACCAAAACAACACTTAGAGAAATTTTTGGTGCAATTGACAAAGATTTCCGAAGACAAAGCTGCACTTTTGAAGGTTAAAGTAGAAGAACTTCTGAAGAAGAAACTCTGTCTTCCGAAGACAAAGTGAATCCATCTTCTGAAGACAAATACTTGGAAGACTTCAAGACAAAAACTTCCAAAGTATAAAGACTTGAAGATCAGCAGAAGTCTCGGAAGAAGTAGACTAAGAATAAGTGGCTTCAGAAGAACTTGTTCTTCCGAAGCCAGCTAACCTTCGGAAGAACCTACTATGAACTAGTGGATATTAGTATGGTCCTTCTGACAAGCCTCTGTAACCTCTGATATACTGCGTGGTGTTTTCCCACGCCCTTGTAGTTGACCATACTTTATTTACTATTCATTTTTTTTCAGTTAGTACAATTACTAACTTTAGTTGGTGACAAAAAGGTAAGTCATGGACCTTTCATGACTACCTTATCTAGGATAGTATTTTATCTTAGATACCTTACTACTAGCAATGTAGTATTTGTTTAGTAGTATTTCCTAGCTTGTAATCTAAGTATAACCGTCTGTAGATAGTAGTATATATATTTCTCATTGTAAACTCATTTGTAAGCTTGTAAGAGTCTTGTAAAACTTTGAGTTGAGAAGCAATATATACAAGTATCTTGAAAACCATTTCTTGTGTCTTACTTACTTAGTATATTATTATCAACTCTTAAAGGATTCTGCTTCATCATTCGAGTGCGATTTAGTGTGTTCAAGAGAGAATACTTATGTTGAGTGACCATAATCGATCCTGCAGAAATCACAATAATAATCATGAACACAACAAATACAAAGTATTATATATTGATTTTATAGTTAAAAATCACAAAGATTATGTAATATACACCAAATATAAATAAGTACTTAATATAATTATCTCAAACATAACTTAATGAACGAACACAAACAAACGTTAATGAACATATTATCGAATGTTCATGAACATAAACGAATGAATGCAGCCTCTGTTCATTTCATTCCTTTAACAAAACGAATGAAATTTTCTTGTTCGTATTCGTTAATTTATTAAAGGAACGAACATAAACGACTGCCGAAAAGTTCACGAACTATTCGCTGAACGTTCGATTCATTTACAGCCTTACATGTATTGCTTTACAAAATTGAATAAGTTTGTTTATATGTTTCTTATTTGTTAGTGTTGTTTTTCCAGGTCATATTTATTTCCATTTTCATTGCAAATTTGCTATTGTTTAGGTATCGTAAAAAAGTTAGAAATCATTCCATTTATGTTTTTATGTTTGAATAATATTTAGGGTAGAGCATTTTAAAAGGAAAGGAAAACTGAAAATAGTGAGAGTGGTGGCATAATAATAATTAATTGAAACTTTAAACGATAGGTCAATGATATTTTAGTCTTAACCACATTTTCAAGTTCCACCCTTTTTAAACGTTCATAACTTGTGCATACAATATTATTTTTTAAAAAGAATTACACCATACAAAAGGCGTTTATTAGATCATTGTTGCTAAAGTTGACCATTTTATTATGCATTGTGTTTTCTAAAAATGATGATTTTCAAATAACGCAATGCTAAAAATGTAGTTTTTTTATGTTTTCAGTTCGTTGTGTAATCCTAATCAGATCATTGTATAATCTTTATCAAGCAGCTCATTATGTCTATTGCTAATCATCGAGTCTAGCGCTAGTCATTACTCATTCTATCTAATCTTAACCATTATGTTTTTTAGAATGGTGATTTTCAAATAACACAACGCTGATAATGTTATTTTATATGTTTTTAAAGTTTATTGTGTAATCCTAATCAAGCGATTGTGTAATCTTTCTTCGAGCAGCTCATTCTATCTATTGCTAATTATAAGTCTAGCGCTAGTCATTGGGTTACTCATTGTGTCTAATGTAACTATTGTGTAATGCATTGTGTTTAATGCTAAAAATGTATTTTTTTATTTACATTTTTCAGTTCATTATGTAATGCTGATCATATCATTAGGTAATACTCTTCCTCAGCTCATTGTGTCTATTGCTAATCATCGAGTCTAGTGCTAGTTATTTGTGTTTACCATTGTGTCTAATGTTGACTATTGTGTTATACGTTGTGTCTTTTAAAGTGATGATTTTTGAATAACATGATAATATAAAAAATATAAATTTTTTATGTTTCAAGTTTATTGTGTATTTCTCATCAAATAATTACGAAATCCACATCAATTTAGAAAATTATACAATGACATGATGAAATTACACAATCATCTTTGTTTTTTTATATCAACACCATACACGTTTTAAAGATTAAAAAACACTCGTTTTTGTGTTGTAATTTTTTTAAAAAAATAGTACCGGATGTAAAAGTTATAAATGTTTAGGAAGAAGGGTGGAACTTGAGAAGGATAATATTACCAATTTTGTCCGCAACCTAATTTTGATCAAAAGGACACGTGTCAACATCTTAATCCTTCTTACACTTTTAAGTTTTAGAAGACTTTGTATTTGAACCTTTTTTTAATATTTATATCATTAGAAATCCAATTTTTATATTAAATGGAATCAATGGAATCAACTTCTAGTCAAAATTTGACGCTAAACTCGGATGAAATTAGATGGGAGTAAGGAAAATTAGTGGATGCAACCAGTTAGATAAAGTTCAATGTATTTAGTGTGATAAAATTATGTCTGGGGAAGTTTATTGGTTAAAGCAACATAAAGGGGGCATCGAGAGAAATGTTGCAATTTGTAAAAATGCAACAAAAGATGATCAAACAAGGGTTCGAAATGCTTTTGGTGAGAGTTAAAGCAAAAAAGGCTAACAAGATAGTGACGAATCTTTAAGAGCCGAGATGAACATTAATAATGAAACAGTTGACCTTGATGATTGTTTTGAAGATTTAAAGGAACCATATTTTTGGTCCCATGGATAGATTTATAACTTCCAAGGGTGTGAAAGATAATAACAAATAAAGTAATCTTAGCAATGTTGTTTAAAAAGAGAAAATGATTCGTTTAAAAGAATACATTTGTAAATGGGCTTATGAATGTGCAATTCCATTTCATGCCTTTGAATGAGGTAGCTTTAAAAATATTATTGGAGAAGATTGGTCAATTTGGACCTAATGTAAATCCTCCTACTTGATATGAAATGGGGGACACTCATCTAAAAAAGAGGTGGAAAGGACTATAAATCTTTTTAAAAAACTATAAAGAGAAATAGAAATTTATAGGATGCTCATTTATGATCGATGCATGATTGGATAGAAAAAGAAGCATCATGAATTTTCGTGTTTATTCAAAGTTGGTGTAAGGATTCCTATAAGTCTGATGCAGCCAAAACATCCAAAGTCTTTCTGCATGCATGCACTAAAGAACATAAGTAGAAATGCTTCGGAAGTTTTAAACCTTGCACTAGAAATACTCTAAGTGTAAAATCTTTCGAAGCCAAGACCAACATCTTCCGAAGCCAAAAGTGAAGTCTTCCAAAGCTTTAAAGAAAAAGTCTTCCGAAGCCAAAAAGTGAAGACAGATTTCTTCCAATGACTTTTAGAGACATGCTTTTATCTAATGTACTTTACCATAAAACTGGACCATCTTTCCGCTGCAACTCTGTAAAGTCACCAACTTACATGAGTTGGTGAAAAGGTCCATGTCTTGGTAACTGTACATTGAGGTCTTGAGTCTGTGCTTTCTACTTTATGTACTTTTATCCTTTTTGTAATATATTAGGATGTAAGCTATGGCATGTCATAGTCACTAGTCAAAAGGCAATCTGCCTTTTGACTCTACATTTGATTTTGTTTATTGTCTAGTCTTATGTATCCAGCTGGCCTTCAAAGTATTACCGGCTGTAGGCTGTAGTATAAAGTATCTCAAGTACTTGTAACTTTCTATCGTATGCTTTGTAACATTTGTAATAGAACTTGAGAAGCAATATACAACATTCTTGAAAACCAGTTACCTGTGTTGTTTGCTATCTTGTTCTGTCTCATTCTTTCTTGTGTTCTTAGCATCTTTCACTAAAGTTAACAAATTCCCTATTTGATATGATAAGTGTTCTAAGTAACTCTCCTCATTGTGTTGTTGTGTTGTAAGTGCATACCCTTCAACGGTCCTGCATTTAGTATCAGAGCATTTTAGGCTCTTGATATAAGATCTCACCATCTTAAGATCCCTCACACATACAAAATACTTAACAACTCAAATGGCAGCTATAACCAAAGCTGATATGGAAACTGGAACTATGACAAAGTCTCCACTGATCACTCCTGTAGATTATGATACTTGGTGTCAAAAAAATGGAAGGCTTCATCAAGTCTCAAGACTCCAAGATGTGGGACTCTGTTGTTGAAGGACCTTACATACCAAGCACCACTTCTGCTACTGGTGGTGGTATGATTCCAAAGGCTGTGGCTGATTACTCTGAAGAATACATGAAGAGAATAGAGATTGATCAGAAAGCCATGATAGCCCTTCAAACTGCTCTTCCAAACTCCATCTACAGAGGCTTCAAGAAGTGTAAAACTGCCAAGCAACTATGGGAAGCATTGAAGCTGATGTATGAGGGGTCCACTGAAGCAAAGGAGAACAAGAAGGATCTCCTGAAGCAGCATTTTGAAAACTTCACCTTCAAGGTAGGTGAAACCATGACTCAACAATACTTCAGGTATGTTGAGATTGTGGATACTCTAATGGATGTTGGAGTAACTCTTGAGAACAGGGACATTGTAAGGAATTTTATGTCCTCTCTTCCTAGAAAATGGACACATTATTATGTTGTTATCAAGAGGACTGAGAACCTTAAGACTCTTACTCTCACAGAGTTGTATAGTATTCTTAGTGGCTACCAGATGGAGATGCAAAACTCATCTGATAACTCTAGCAATCAACTGAGTTCATCCCTCCATGTAGTTGAAAGGGAAAGCATTGAACCACAACATCATCTTATATGCTACCCTGACAACTCACAAAAGGGCCCTTTCATCACCTTCCAAGAGACTCTAAGAGAAAGCTACACTCAAGGAAGTCCTTTCCAAGAGACAAGTTCTTCTCATGCCTTTGTCTCTGCTGATGAAACCACAGGCAACTTTCTCTTCACCCTTGAAGACCTGGACTGTATCCATCCAGATGATCTAGAGTACATGGAGATAGTCCAGCAGATGGCTCTTCTCACTCACAGAGCTAAGAAGTTCTACAAGAGGATAGGGAGAAAGTTTTCAAGCAATGCAGCCAGTGGAAAGTTTGGGCTGGATAAAAGCAAAGTAAAGTGTTACAACTATAACCAGATGGGACACTTTGCAAGGGAGTATAAGACACCAAGGAAAAATGGTGGCCAAACATAAGCCAGACCAAACTACACTAAGAAAGACCCCAGAATGAGAAGCCAAAGCAGCAAGCTGTAGTTGCTGTTGAAGAAGGAGGCTTTGACTGGAGCTTTCAGGTAGAAGATGCATCTCCAAACCAAGCACTCATGGCAGACCATGATGAAGCCAAGGTATTGGAACATCTTTGTACTCCTAAATGTATTGCTAAAGTTAATAGATAAAGGTCTTATAACTTAGAAATGAGATCTGATCTTGAGTCCTTAAATATCTTAAAAGCTGATTTTAAAAGAGCTGAAAATGATTATAAACTAAAGATAGAGGACTTAGAGAAAGCCATTTCAACTCTTAAGCATGAGCGCACAAACTACAGGACTCGGATCAAAGACCTCATTACTAAGTTAACTGAATGCCTGAGCTTGTGATCAGCAAAGCCAAGGCAGAAAAATATGTTCTTGAAGAAGAGACCTTCAAGAACATAATATCCTCATCCTTGCATGAAAAAGTGTTGGAGCATATATAGTCATATATAGTGTGTCCGTCGCTTGTCGAATAGTCTAGGCTTAATGTAATACACTTGATATGTTGTAAACACATGAAACTGGGTCATTCGCAGGAGCCTATGCGAATGAGACTCAGTCGTTCGACTGAACCTTGCTAATGGGCCAGTCGTGCGATTGAGAGATGCAATTGGGTCATTCATAAGACTGAACCATAAGTATGGTCCAGTCGTACGATTGAACCATACGCATGGTCCAGTCGTACGATTGAACCAATAGCATGGTCCAATCGCATGAATGGGCCCAGTCGCATCTAATATGGGCCGAGGCCTATATATACCAGTTTCAATGTGTAGAGAGATTAAGGATTTGAGAGGGAGTCTGCCCGGAGCCTAGGGCTGCCGGATGAGAGGGGAGATCATGCTCGATCTTTCCTTGCCAAGAGTCTTGATTCTTATGTTGTAACCATCTTGCAATCATTAGGTTTTATCAATGAAAGCATTTTATTATAGATCGTGTTTATTGTTTGTCTCTTGGTTTTGATTTTGTTTCCTTCCGTCAAGAACATGCTCGGATGTCTACCGATCCAGTGACTTCACAATTGGTATCAGAGCCGGTTACTGCTGGAATGATCTAACAATCATTCTAGCAACCCGAGCTCTTGATTTCTGGATCAAATTTCAGATCTTGACGTTAAACCCACTTCGTGTTCTTCGTGTTTTGCTCAGATCGTGTTACTTGTGGTATCTCTATGTTAAAATTGCACTCGAAACCACGTTCCCATCACCCCTTCGAATTTGATGATGTCTATTTTGTCTCGGTTAATGTAAAATTCGTCAGATTAGGGTTTTGGGCAGCCCTGGCGGCTGCAGATCTGAAAATCTGCGTGCAGACCCGTTCATGCGACTGGGCCATGTGAATGGAGCATTCGTACGACTGGACCAGTCATATGTTCAGTCGTGCGACTGGACCATTCGTATGTTCAATCGCACGAATGGACCATCCGCATGAACTCATCCGCATTTGTTCCAGACTAAAAAAAAGAGTCTGGAACAGCTTCTTGCGCAGATTTGAGGATGAGCAAAGCATATTCATCCTGAGGTTCTTTTGTCAAATAAGTTCGATGTATACCCCATTATTCGTTGGACTTCCAGAATAGGTGAATGTAGTTGGAACACGAAAGAGAGGAGAGAAGATGTCAGCAATTGGTGCTGATTTTTTGGGGTAGTCAGGAGCATCTAACTATTTATGGGCCAATCAAGTTATATTTATCCGCACAAAGAGGATTCTCATTCTTAGGGGGAATCCATGTATAGAGAAATTAAAGACGCAATCAGAAGGTGATGATGTGAGCAGGTTTCTGATGATGAATCTACATGCATGCTGATTTGTTTGATATTGTCAGCTGTGGATTGGAACCTTCAACCTTTTTCCCAATACACCGTATGAAGACGCCAAGAGAGCACAACGTTTATATATTGGGATATGCTGAATGTGAGGGGGAATTTCTGCAGGTGTTAATGTTAATCAGGTTAGCCTGTGTGAAGATTAAAGCAATGGAAAACTGTTCATGTCATTATCTGGAAAAATCAGTCATATGGGGAATCTTGATGCTGTGATGGTGTTCTGCAAAGAAAACGAAAGCTATTGTGCCTAAATTCATTTTAAGGGATAGTGTGGCAACCTGACGGATCGACAACGTTGGCTAATATGGTTTTCGTTTGATTCTATTGGCAACCAGATTTAAGATTGACTGAAGATTGTAAGAGGTGTTATCTACTATTCGCAAGCAACGTCCAAGGGGGAATTTGTTGGAGCATATATAGTCATATATAGTGTGTCTGTCGCTTGTCGAATAGTCTAGGCTTAATGTAATACACCTGATATGTTGTAAACACATGAAACTGGGTCATTCGCAGGAGCATATGCGAATGAGACTCAATCGTGCGACTGAGCCTTGCTAATGGGCCAGTCGTGCGACTGAGAGATGCGATTGGGTCATTCGTAAGACTGAACCATAAGTATGGTCCAGTCGTACGATTGAACCATACGCATGGTCCAGTCGTACAATTGAACCAATCGCATGGTCCAATCGCACGAATGGGCCCAGTCGCATCTAATATGGGCCGAGGCCTATATATACTAGTTTTAATGTGTAGAGAGATTAAGGATTTGAGAGGGAGTCTGCCCGGAGCCTAGGGCTGCCGGATGAGAGGGGAGATCATGCTCGATCTCCCCTTGCCAAGAGTCTTGATTCTTATGTTGTAACGATCTTGTAATCATTAGATTTTATCAATGAAACCATTTTATTATAGATCGTGTTTATTGTTTGTCTCTTGGTTTTGATTTTGTTTCCTTCCGTCAAGAACATTCTCGGATGTCTATCGATCTAGTGACTTCACAAAAAGTTTGTTATCAAAATTAGCAGGGACTGGGATCTTGTGAGATAGTTCCTCCACACACAATCTTGTCTGTAAGATCTCCTAGGTACGAAACTTGTGAAGAGGAGCTTCCCCTCATAGACCCTGTGACTGAAGAGGATGAAGAGGAGATGGTGGAGAATGGCTCTGAGAAGAGTGAAGAAGAGCATTCTAAGAAGGGTCACCATCCCTCTGTGGAGAGCAAAGCTGTTGGGATGACCAAGTCAAGGAGAAAGAACTTGATCAGGAAGGCCAAAAGAAAGTCCAAGAAGGCTCAAGAGATCAAGGCCACCTTCAATTCTACACAGAAACAAGTCTTCATCTCTGCAGGTTTTGCAGTGGTGAAGGCTGAAGACACCAACTTGAACTCCATCAACAAGAGTTCTGGTTCATGTCCAAATCATCCTATCACCAAGAAGAAGGCTGATCAGTTGTGCACCACTGCTATACAACCTGAACCATCCAGCTCAAAGGTAGTTCTATCCCCACAAGAATTGCCACAACATCTGCAAAGATGAAGATGGAGAAGAAAAGTGATCAAGTTCAGCCTTGTTCACAAAGGAAAACTCCTAGAAGGAAGAAAATAGACTGTGTTATGTGTGGGAGTACCTCTCATCTTGCTAAGGATTGTGTTTACAATCCAAAGAATACTCTCCATATGACCAAGAAAGAAACTTCTAAGAGTTTGGAGAAGAAGAAGCAAGCTTTGAAAGGAAAATCTATTTCCTTCGGAAACTCCATAATGAAGAAGACGACAAGTGGAAACTTGCCTTCAGAAGAAAATTTGGTCTCGGAAGAAAGGAATACTTCCGAAGCACTGAAGCCTGCTGCAGTGAAAGCAAGATCTTCCGAAGGTCCAGTCATCAACTTCCGAAGTCATCAAAACTTCCAAAGTATTGAAGGTCAAGTCTAAGCTTCCAAAGGTGGTGTGGAAGTCAAAGAAAGACCAAGTGGCTGGAAGTTCTTCATCAACATCAGCAAATGATCCTTCTAGCATGACTATAGGGTCAATTAATATTGCATTGTCTTCAACATCTTTTGATGAGCCCAAGACCAATGAGGCTTGGGTTTCCAAATGTAACTAACCATCTCTTTTGTGCAGGAACAGCTCAAGACAAACAGAAATGTATGGATCATTGACAGGGCTGTTCCAGGCAAATGACAAGCAATAGGTCACTACTCTAAAAGTTTGAAAGAATTGATGGTGGACTAGTTGCTTCTGGAGGAGATGCAGGATGTTACATTATAGGAAGGGGCAATGTCACAAATAGTAATCTCAGCATTGAGAAGTTAAACTTTATCAAGGAGCTTGGGTACAGTCTTTTGAGTGTATATCAATTTTATGATCCGAGTCATAACATGCTCTTCACTGAGCATGAGTGCACTGTTCTCAGGCCCGGGTTGGTCATTCCTCATGAGCACATCCTGTTTAGAGCCCCCAGGAAAGGGAACATGTACAAGATGGATTTGCAAGAAACATCTCCCTCAAGAGAAGTTTCATGCTTTCTATCTAAAGCAAATAATGATGAGTCTTTCCTCTGGCATAAAAGAATGTGCCATGTAAACTTTAAAAACATGAATAAATTAATTAAGAATGATTTGGTAACTGGAATACCAAAGAAAGAGTTTACAAGTGATGACCACTATGTTGCATGCCTGAAGGGAAGCAACACAAGGTATCTCACAAGCCAATGGAAAGAAATTCCATCATTAATCCCCTACACTTATTACATATAGATCTCTTTGGCCCCACCAGTGTAATGTGTCTAGGAAGGACCTCTTATTGTTTGGTGATCATAGATGACTTTACTAGATTCACTTGGGTCTTCTTTCTTAGAACTAAGGATGAGACCCTTGAGATTCTAAAGAATTTTATCTTAAAGATTGAGAATCAATATGATCACAAGGTCAAAACCATAAGATGTGATCAAAGAACTGAATTCAAGAATCAAATCCTTGATACATTTTATGATGAAAAAGGTATTACAAGACAATATAGTGCTCCCAGGACTCTTCAGCAAAATAGTGTTGCTGAGAGGAGAAACAGAACACTAATTAAAGCTGCAAGAACTATGTTGTCTTACTCTAAATTGCCCATCACCTTCTGGACAGAGGCAGTTAACATTGCTTGCTATGTGTAAAACAGAGTTTTAGTAGTTAAGACACATGGTAAGACTCTCTATGAACTTTGGCACAATAGAAAACCTTTCATTGGTTTTCTCAGGTCATTTGGATGTCCTTGCACCATCTTGAAAAAGATCAAATTGCTAAGTTTGCTGAGAAATCAGATGATGGACATTTTATTGAATACTCTTCTCAAGTTAAAGCTTATAAAGTATACAATCTCAGAACTAGAGTAGTTGAGGAGTCAGCCAATGTGAGTTTCAATTAGCACACTCCCAATGTGAAAGGTTCTGGTCCGGATTGACTATTTGACATTGATTTAGTTACCAACTGTTTTAACAAATCTTGTGAGAATGTTTCAGGGTCCACAGATACACTACCTACAGGTGATCCTGAACCAAGATTTGAGCTAAGAAGACCTTCAAGCTACACATCTTCAGCTCCAGTGGTAACCAATCCTGCAAATTAAGCTTCGACCAACACATCAATGACAAATCCTGCTGATACTTCTAGGCTACCTTCAAATTCCAGCTTAGAGGCTCAAAACTCAGATGAAGGAGCTTCAAATGTTGGAGCAAATGGTGGTGGTGAAAGTGATTAGGAAATTCTTGATGCTGATAACCATTCCATTGAAGACAACATCAATGATGTCACACACTCATTGGATCAAGTTAATCTTGATAAGTGTGCTGATGTGGAGGGTGAATCTCCCTTTCCAGATCAGAATTTCTCAAATTTAGATATGTCTAAGCAACTTGCTGTGATCCCTCAGCTAAGGATCCACAAGTCTCACCCTACCACAAACATCATTTCAGATGTTGATTCAGGGGTGAGAACAAGAGGACAAACCCATGATGCAAATGTTTGTTTTCACTCTTGTTTCTTGTCCCAGATAGAGCCAAAGAAAATTGATGAGGCTCTAAAGGATGGAAGTTGGGTTGAAGCTATGCAAGAGGAGCTGCTTCAATTCAAAAGGCAATAGGTTTGGAACCTATGTCATCTTCCTTAAGGGAAGACTACCATAAGTACCAAATGGGTTTTCAGGAATAAGAAGGATGATAGAGGACTTGTCATCAAGAACAAGGCAAGACTAGTTGTTCAAGGGTATACTGAAGAAGAAAGAATTGACTACACAGATGTTTCTGCTTCTGTAGAAAGACTTGAAGCTGTTAGAATACTCCTTGCGTTTGCTGTGTCCAAGAATTTCAAGGTCTACCAACTTGATGTTAAGTATGCTTTTCTTTATGGGGTGATTTATGAATAGGTGTATGTCAGACAACCACCTAGGTTTGCAGATCCTGATCATCCTGATTATGTCTGCAGGCTTGATAAAGCTCTTTATGGGCTGCTGTTGGTCCATGTGATCGAAAAACAGTGCAAATGATATGAAGAATCGTTCAATATCCAACAAATATGCTAAACAACAATAATGGAGAGGATTGAACACAATGCTAACTCATTCATAATAAGACTATGATCAATGACAATCAATAACGAAAAGCACAAGGATAATTCTGTATATTAACTACTTTGAAATGGTAACCTGCAACAAATATAATCGGTTAGGGTTTTGCAAGCTTACCCAACAATGAAAATTAACATGAGTATATATAGCAGTCTTAGTTTCGCTGCCAGCGAAATTATCCTGCAGAAACTATAGTTTTGCCCGGCTAAACAGTAAATTCGCCAAATAAACAAAACAACAAACTGTGAGCGAACTTATAGTTTCGCTCACAGTTTCGCTAGACTGCTAAAATACATAAATCTAAGTACATACAAAAGGAAACTAACAAAAGACCTATTACAAGTAAAAGTAAACAATCTAAACTAAGGTGAGTCCAACCTATGCATGATCTTCAATACTCCCCCTAGGTTGGATCTCACCGTCTTCACTCATCTTGATTTATCTTGTCAGCTCCAGTTTCCTTTGCTGCATTTGATTTGTCTTCATTACCTCCTGCAACAACTTCCTCAGAAGCTTCAGCACATCATTCTCCATGGTCTCTTCCTGCTTCACTAGCTCCTTTGGGATGACCACTAGCCCTCTCAAACTGCTTGGTCAAATCTTGAACATCCATGTTAAGGTCATCTTGAGCCCTTACCCTTTCAGCTAACTTCTTCATTTTTAAATATGATCCAACATCTTCACAACTTCATTCATACTCGGTCTAAGCATAGGTATTTCGTTAGTTCACAACATAGCAATCCTAAAAAACTCTAAAACCTCTCTCTCTTTCAAACCTTCTTTCGACATCCTCGCATCCAACATTTTCATCTCCTGACGTTTTGACATCATTCTTGTCGCCCATTTAACAAACCGCGTTTGTTCTCCATTCACAATCTTTATACGCCGGTTAGGCCGCCTGGCGGTGGCAATCTCAAACATCAGTACCCCAAAACTATACACGTCTCCTCTTATAGAACCCAAAAGAGAAGTTTCATACTCTCGTGGGGTGTACCCAAGCTCATGTACTTGTTCAAGGACCAGATAAAGATATCTGTCCCTCTTTCGAGCCAACCCAAAATCCGCTATATGGGCTTTAAAATCAACATCCAATTTTTGTTGGGACTCAGTTTTTGTGAAGGCCAAAAATGATTGCGTAAATCCAGACGTCCTTAAGCATATATTTTAATTTAAATCATGATGCTGCTGTCTATTTTATTCTTCAGGCTGAGTCTACCAAGCATATCATTAAAGCATCTATTTGTTTTTCTATTATTTGCACTTAAAAATAAGATATGAATCAGATAACAACATCAGTTACTATCATTTCTCATTTTTCAAACGCAAGTCATGCCAAAACAAGCAATTCAAGAAGATATATAATCATTTCTCATTCATCTCGAATCAAGTTCTCAGTTCTCTTTTCATTTTTTATTTACTTTTGCAAAAAATTTTTATTTTTTTAAAAAAAAAAATTTAATTTTTTTTTATTTTTTTAATTATTTTTTTATAAAACTGTACAGAAACAAAAACTTATCAAAGAAGGTCTTCCAAACTACACTGATTATCAAGATAAGAAATGAATTATCAAGAAATATGTAGTGACTGTGAAGTGAGAACTGTGATAATGCAGATAAAAATCCAGATTGTGGATATAATACCATGACCTTAACCTGTTTGTTCCGCCTCAAATTTGAATTAGAAACAATCTCTGTCAGTAAACTGGATTACTAACAGTCCTCCTGAATTGTTCCTGCACTCATAAACAGATTAGTTAGAAAGGGGAACCCAGGACATCGTAGTCTTGGGAGTTCCTTTTTCAGTAATATAAGAAACCTGCTTAAGCACACAACCTTTTGAAATATCAGGGATTTATGTATTCTTCTTTTTAATTTTCCAAATTTGTTTCGGTTCAATTAATTTGGATTTGAATTAATTAAATTTGGAAATCATTTTCTGTTTAAGACCAGAAGAAAAAGAATTTGGTTTTAAACCTTTGGTCATTTTCATCTTTGAATCATGTGAAACCGGCTTCACATGAAAAGGTTTGGATGGAGGGTTTTTCATCCAACCATTCAAAGATGTGTGCTTTTTACCTCTTAATCCAGAGAAGCAACCCGTGTTGCCTTTACCATCTGGAACATTCTTTGTAGACTTACAGCTGGAGAAGCAATTCGTTTTGCCTTTACCATCCATAGCAAGCCTTTGAGGACATTTCTTAACCACATGACCTTCTTTTCCACACTCAAAACAAGCCTTGAAAGGCTTTTGATTCTTTGTAGTCCCGTGTTGTGCAGGTGCTGAGAAGGATTGCTTTGAGCTTGTAGCAGATTCTTGCTTGTTTTGGAATTTGCTATGCTGAACAGGGAATGAGATTTTCACTGATTGACTGGGTTGTTTTGCAATTGGAGAAGAGATCCGTATTGGTCTTGATTCAGCTTTTGGAAGTTTTTATGACTTGACAATTTAGGAGACATCTTGATCTGTGAGAAACCAACACGCACCTCTGTGATTGATTCATCATCTGAGCTTGTCCAGTCTCGTATACACAGATCTTTCTCCAACGGATCTTGATTGACACCTCCTATTGTGTCGGCTTTGATTAAAGGATTCTGATTGCTTGATGATTCGACAACTGTTCCTTCTTTAACAAACCTGACAGGAACAAACGAAGGAATATTACCTGTTTTGAATTTATTGTTGGTCCATGTGATCGAAAAATAGTGCAAATGATATGAAGAATCGTTCAATATCCAACAAATATGTTAAACAACAATAATGCAGAGGATTGAACACAATGCTAACTCATTCATAATAAGAATATGATCAATGACAATCAATAACGAAAAGCACAAGGATAATTATGTATATTAACTGCTTTGAAATGGTAACTTGAAACAAATATAATCGATTAGGGTTTTGCAAGCTTACCCAACAATGAAAATTAACATGAGTATATATAGCAGTCTTAGTTTTGCAGACAGTTTCGCTGCCAGCGAAACTGTCCTGCAGAATCTATAGTTTCGCCCGGCTAAATAGTAAATTCGCCAGGTAAACAAAACAACAAACTGTGAGCGAACTTATAGTTTCGCTCACAGTTTCGCTAGACTGCTAAAATATATAAATCTATGTACATACAAAAGGAAACTAACAAAAGACCTATTACAAGTAAAAGTAAACAATCTAAACTAAGGTGAGTCCAACCTATGCATGATCTTCAGGTGCACCAAGCACCAAGGAAGTGGTATGAGACTCTATCTCAGTATCTCTGTCAGCATGGATACAAAAGGGGTACTATAGATGGAACTCTCTTCATCAAAGGAACATGAAATGACATAATGCTAGTTCAAGTATATGTAGATGACATTATCTTTGGGTCAACTAATCCAAAGCTCTACAAAGACTTTGAGAAGCTGATGAAGGATAGATTTGAAATGAGTGCCATGGGGGAACTCAATTTCTTTCTAGGAATTCAAGTGAAGCAAGTTGAAAATGGCATCTTCATAAGTCGGTCAAAGTATGTACAAGACATACTTAAAAGGTTCAACATGACTGATTGTAAGGTTGCTACAACACCCATAGCCAGGAACCACTCCTTTGGACCTGATCTTGAGGGGGAGTGTTTTGATGAATATCTCTACAGGGCAATGATTGGGTCTCTTATGTACCTCACAGCTAGCAGGCCAGATATCATGTTTGCTACATGCATTTGTGTAAGATATCAAGCCAATCCCAAGATGTCACACCTTGTCACTGTCAAAAGAATTTTAAGATATCTCAAAGGTGCTCCATCACTTGGCCTTTGGTATCCAAAGAATTCTGCTTTAATTTGTATGCTTATATAGATAGTGACTATGGTGGTTGCAACGTGACTGCAAAGTCTACATCAGGGGGATGTCAATTTCTTGGTGGAAGAGTAGTCTCTTGGCAATGTAAGAAACAGTCATGTGTGTCTGCATCAACTGTTAAGGCTAAATACATTGCTGCTGCAAGCTGTTATGCTCAAGTGCTTTGGATTCAAAATCAGATGCCGGACTATGGATTCAACTTCAAAGAGACTCCCATCCACATAGACAACAACAGTGATATCTCAATCACATAAAATCCTGTGTAACACTCAAGGACAAAGCATATCAATATCAGGTATCATTTGATTAGAGATAACTTTGAAAAGAGATTAATAAACTAGTCAAAGTTAACACAAATGAACAATATGCTGATCTGTTCACCAAAGCTTTTGATGAACAGAGATTTAAATATCTTGTATCAGCTATTGGGATGATTAACTTTGAATAGCTTTTCTTAAAACTTAATCATATTATTTCTAAAACCTGTGCGTCCTAAGTTGTCTATTTCATCATCTTCATAACCCCTTGTTTTCTTTGGAAGAAAATCTTTTCAATAGAATTTCTTAGATCTTTGAAAATTTGGATCTCTTTTCTTTTCGGAAGATTTAAACTTACCTTCGGAAGAAGTTTATGTCTTAGTAAACAAATAACTACTTCAGCAATTTTACCTTCGGAAGAAATTTCTGAAATATCTTCCGAAGCTTAAAATCAACTTAAGTACTTTTATGTTTTAAAAGAACAAGTTTCTTCCGAAAGCAATTTACCTTCGGAAGTTTTGATTCTTTTTTGAATAAAAACTCTTGAGTGTTAATTCTCTTCCGAAGCAAAATTCTCAAAAATCTTTGAAATATCTTCCGAAGCCAATTTGCCTTCGGAAGCTTTTCCTTCAGAACTTCCGAAGCAAATAACATTCGGAAGATTTCTCGATTTCCAAGAAAGCTACTTTTTGGGCAAAAGTAAACTACTTTTCAGAGGTAGGACCGACATCCGGATTTCAAAGTTTATCCTCTTTTATTAACTTTGTCTCAATTCCTTTTCACATAAATACCCAACGGTTCCCCCCTCTTTCACTATCTTCTTCAAATTACACTATTCCTTAAACCTAAATTCTCACAAACTGCCTTTGTTCTTCACCTTCCTTCACCTTTAAGCTTCTCAAAATAGCCAACCTAAACCGCAGAAACAACCTAGATTTCTCCATGCAACTTCACAGGCAACACAACCAGGTTGCTCTGTTGAGCTCTGAGAAAGATGAAAGTTTCTCAGAGGTTTGCTGTTTCATGGCTCTATCCAACTACTTCACCTCCCTAACCATTGATCCTACCCTCTATGAGGATCATTTGCTTGAATTCTGGAAGACCTGCCAAGAAGTCATTATGGATGGGGAGAAGGCACTGTCTGCCACAGTGCAAGGAAGGATAGTCTTCATCACTCTCGCTATCATCAACACTCACTTGCAGCTAGATGATGAAGAAGGTGAGTTGTCCTTCCCAAAGGAAGTTATAAATCATTCCTTTGAGCAGATGGGCTATGAGGGAGATTTCTCTATAAAGACCTTCAAGAAAGGAAAGGTCTCATCCCAGTTGAAATACCTGCTTCATGTGGTTATCCACAGCTTGTCAAACAAGCATGGAGGGTGGGACCAGATTCCTGAGAATCTCTCCTTCATAGTGCATGGAATGGTTCAAGTGGTCAAGTTCAGGTACTCTCAGTTTGTTTTATACAAATTTGCTTGCTAACTTGGACTCCTTAAAGTATTATATGTTTCCTAGATATGTTCAACACATTCTCAACTATGAACTGGGCTCACAGTTGAGGAAAACAAATAATATTCTTAAATTGGGACAGATGAAGCCCGACATCCTTAAAAGAATGAAGAAGCCAACTGTAGCTTCTCAGGGGTAGAAATAGCCCTTGTCCCAAAATGTTAGAGCTCATTGCTCAAGGTGACAACCTAGCAACACAAACTAGTGTTGAACCCACACCTTCTACCTCCCAACCACCAAAAAGACCACAAATCACCCTCACCTACCAAGGAAAATCCAAACGAACCCCTGCTCAAGCTATTAAGCTTGTGCAAGCTTCCATACACTCACCCATACAGGAGGAAGTGGATACTAGAGCTCCTACATCCCCTGAGGAGCAAACCACTCCCATCTCTTCAAGAATCAGTGGTGAGGTTCCTCATGCTCACTCTGATGAGCTCACAAGCCCAACTGCCTTAAGCCTTTACTCTGAGTCTCAACACTCAAGTGATCAACCTTCAGGGGACAATTACCATCCCCAACCTTTAGACTTAAATCAACCCATTCCCAACCTATCATTCTATACTAATGAAGACTTAGGTTTCGGTGAGTACCATGAGTCTCTCTACTCTTCCCCTACTCAAAGAGAGATGAGTACTCCTGAGTCTATTTTTTCTAGCCTACATCAGTCACCTATTACTGAGGTGGATCTCCCTGAGCCTGTTCAGGAAGTCCATACGGAAGAGGCTCTCACTTTTGCAAGTGATTACATCATTAAGACCTCAACCATGGCAACTCAGCCTATTGACACTTCAACTGAGGCTGTCAATGTGCAGAGGAAATCTAGCAGCCAAGAACCTGAAGCTGGTGGTGAGAGAGATGACTTTGGTCCAATCATCTCATCCCCCAATGATTCTTCTAATGAAGATGAGGGGAATTTGAGACTAAAGGTGCAAAAACTGTCAAAAACATGCTCCTATTTAGTCTCTAAGGTTAGTCACCTTGAATCTCAGGTGACTACCCTGCACAACAGGGTCAATGATCACCAACTTGAGATATCTTATCTCATGGAAAAACTAGCTGGGAGACCTTTAAGAAGAGCTCAACCGGGAACACAAGAACAAGTGAAGGTGATTGACCTTACTTCTAGCTCACCTATGCAAGAGGGTGATGCTACCAAAAAGGAGGAGAAAGTCATTAAAGTCACAGAACCTGGGAGTTCTTCAAGGAGTATGGACATTGAGGAATTACCATCCTCACTTGCAATTGTGCCTACTCAGCAACTTCCTCAAGTTCACATTGATGTGGACACTATGGACTTTTCATTAGGAGTCTTTTTGAGGAAGGCATTCCAAGGGCTATATCATCCCCACCCCAAGGAATTCAAACTACATTATTGGGTGGAGGTATGATGCTAATAGAAGAGCCCTCATTCTTTAAAGACTTCAAGGGCAGCAAGAGGTGTTCAAATTTTCAGACCTTGAACTACTATGAAGGTCTTGACCTGATCAACATGCCACTTGTCAACCCAAGTCAATCTAGACAAGCTAACAAGTTAGCACAAAGGATTCAAGACAGAATTACTAAAGAGATTACTCTAAGAAGGAGACAAGACAATCAGGTAATATCATTGGTCAACTGGATGTTGAGGTAGACCCTGAGATTAGCTTTAAAGGGAAAACCTTGGCCGAAGGCCCAGTGATAGAGCCTGAGAGCCCTGTCACACCAACAACTACTTCAAAATCATCCCCTCAGTAAAACACCTACTGGTGAAGGTGTCTCACAACCTCTCTCTGACCAGAGCTTGGATGCTACACCAAGCAATGAATGCCAAAGCTCTCTCCACCTTGTGTCACAAAGGTCTGTGGGTGACAAAAGGAAAATGATTCTAACTCTTGAGGAGATTGAGGAGGAGGAGAGAGATAGAAGAAGAAGATGCTAAGGGGAGAAAGTTCCTCTGGGTCTTTAGGCTTTATGCAAGCTGCAATCAAGGGTACTCCCAGACCAAACACTCAAAATGATGAGTTGAGGGCAGTCAGGATTACTTACCTGCAGACCAGTAACTATGACATAGATGAGATTATATATCTCCCTTTAGAGGAGCTAAATGAACTGGCTGACATGGAAGTGTCAAGAGAGATGAATGAAGCAGAGGATGCAAGGCTACTTCTTCAATTCAAAGAGGTTACAAGCATGTTCCTACTCTTTCCCCAGTTCAAGAAAGCCCTGTGCAGGAGACTGTGGCAGCTACACAAGAACCTCAGGTAGACAAGGAAACCGATAGGCAAAACATGATCAACTACCTGAGTGCCACAGGTCGCTATTAGGCATCTGCATTCTTCCTTTGTCCTTTGAGTACATCGAGTTTGAGTAACTCAAACAACTTTAACTTCAAGTACTCAAAGAACAAAAGACAACAAAGAGAAACATGAAGGAAGAGGCTACAAAGTCAATACCTATCATCCAAAACAGCATGAAGAAGTCTGCTGACAGACAAAGGATGATGAGCTTCTTGAAGCTGTATGGATTCTCCGGAAGGAGACTTAGCCCTATGTCTCTATCTACAATGGATGAGCACATTAGGGTAATCAAGCAGAAGATCAAGAGTGGAGAACTAATTGGCTTACACTCCCCTCCAAGTCAAGCTCCACCTAAAGTAGAGGTTAAGGTTGAACAACCTGAGACAACACAACCTGGATCTCGTGCTGAGCCTCAGCAAGCTTCATCTTCTGATCCACAGCAGGGTCAAACTTCCTCTCCTTCTAAACCTGTGAGGGAGGAACACCCAACTGAGCAAGACAAGACTGATCAACAAGGTGTTGCAGACCAGTCTTCTTAGTTAAAGTCCTCAAAGAGGAGGAAGAGGATAGCTTCTAAACCAAAGTCAAAGAAGAAGAAGAAGCCTGAATCATCCACCTCTACACCTCAGGCTGAGTCAGATCAACCTGAGGAAGTGCATGAAGAGACATCCCAATCAACTCCAATCCAAGTGGCTCCTATCGCAGCTGAGAGACCCATCTTATCCTGGACCTTCACTACTAATCCAAAGAGATGGCATGTGATCAGAGATCAAGGTGGTGGAAATGTCTACACATGGCAAGACTTATTCAACCTACTTCTGTATGATCTCTTTGAGATGAGAAGATACTATGCGAGTTTGAGTGATCCTGACCATCTAATGAAGAAGGGCATGGTCATTATCATTATGAGGACTGTCAACAACTGAAGATCTTCAAATGTTTTGGTAGCATCAGCCTAGGAGGATTTTGTAAGGATTTCTATAAGTCTGATGCAGCCAAAACATCCAAAGTCTTTCTGTATGCATGCACTAAAGAACATAAGTAGAAATGCTTTGGAAGTTTTACACCTTGCACTAGAAATACTCTAAATGTAAAATCTTCCGAAGCTAAGACAAAAGTGAAGTCTTCCGAAGCCAAAAGTGAAGTCTTCCGAAGCTTCAAAGACAAAGTCTTCCGAAGCCAAAGAATGAAGACAGATTTTTTCCGAGGACTTTTAGAGACATGCTTTTATCTGATGTACTTTACTTTAAAGCTGGACCACCTTTTCGCTGCAACTCTGTAAAGTCACCAACTTACATGAGTTGGTGAAAAGGTCCATGCTTTTGGTAAAAGTACATTGAGGTCTTGACTCTGTGCTTTCTACTTTATGTGCTTTTATCCTTTTTGTAATATATTAGTATGTGAACAATGGCATGTCATAGTCACTAGTCAAAAGGCAATCTGCCTTTTGACTCTCATTTGATTTTATTTGTTGTCTAGTTTTATGTATCCAGCTGGCCTTCAAAGTATGGCTGGGTGTAGGATGTAGTATAAAGTATCTCAAGTACTTATAACTTTCTATCTTATGCTTTGTAACATTTGTAATAGAACTTAAGAAGCAATATACAGCATTCTTGAAAACCAATTACCTGTGTTGTTTGCTCTCTTGTTCTGGCTCATTCTTTCTTGTGTTCTTAGCATCTTTCACTAAAGTTAACCAGTTCCCTATTTGATCTGTTAAGTGTTCTAAGTAACTCTCTTCATTATGTTATTGTGTTGTAAGTGCATACCCTTCAACGGTCCTGCAGTTGGGTACTTATTTTTATCTTCTAAAGAACGTTCGCATGAAGCATATATGCAGGAACGGGTTTGTCACTTAAACCCTTGTGATTCTCTCAAACTCGCTTATAATAACACTTAAATCAGATGAAGCAATGCCTTTAACAAAAGTTGATAATAATACAATAAGTAATCAAAGGAACAAGCTAAAATATATTTTTAAGGTACTTGTATATATTACTTCTCAACTCAAGATTACAAGACACTTACAAGCATGAAACAAGAGTTATAATGAGAAACTATATATACTAGATCCTACAGCCAGTTATACTTGATACCAGCTGGAAACCTAAGACTAAAGCATATACTATAATGCTATATTTAAGGTATCTTAGATAAAGTATTATCTAAGATATGGTAGTCATGACATGTCCATGACTTACCTTTTGTCACCAACTAAAGATGGCAACTGTACTTAACATAAAAAGGTAAACAGTGGATTAAAGTATGGTCAACTACATGGCTTTTGAGAAAACACCATGCAGTATCTCAGAGATTTGCAACGGAGTGTCAGACAGGCCATACTTATGTCCATTGGATAGTAGGAGTGTCTTCCGAAGGTTAACTGTCTTCGGAAGAACAAGTTCTTCCGAAGCCACTTATACTTCGGAAGATGCTTCTATGCTTCCGAGGCTTTGAGGACTTCTTGTACTTCGGAAGTTGACTTCAGATCTTTGTCTCTAAGTCTTGATCTTCGGAAGTAGGTTCTTTGTCTTTGGAAGTTGGAGTTTTCCTTCGGAAGTGCATTTTACACTTAGACTTCGGAAGAGCTCCTTCTTTCTTCGGAAGTTCCATACTTAGCTTCGGAAGTCCTTTGTATGTTGTACTCAAAATCTTCTAAGTGACTTAGTTTTGGTTGCAACATCCTTTCTAGATCCAACAAACTCCCCCTAGGCTGATGCTACCAAAACTTCACTTATTTCTGCTTCTCAAAGCTTTCAGCATCAGGGACAAAAGATATTTGTCTGTCTCTCTGTTCTTCCCGGAAGTAGTGCTGAGAAGCTTGTACAAGTCATTCGTGGATAGGAGATCCAGTCTATCACTTTGAATGACATGTACCCTCTATTGTGTCCCCCTGAAGAGAGTTAGTTGACGGGAGTTATAGTCATACTCCCATCTAACTATGGTCTCAAGTTCAGGACCTTCAACCATTTGAAGAAAGGCTTTGCCTTTGGTTGCTGATCCTTTCCTTTCCTCCTCCTCTCTCAGTTTCAACTCCTCTTCAACCTTGCTTCTAGCAGTAAGCTCGGTCATATGAAGGCTGCCTAGATGATTTCTGATGTGCGCAGCAACATCGGAGTTTGAAGGGTTGGAGAATGGTTTCTCTGCTAACTCAGCAATGTCAAACCTGCTTAAGTGTAGCAGAGATGAGGCACTCAGCCTGTTGAGCTCTCCATTCTCTCTCTCAACAACAAAGTTGTGAGAAGAGTCTTCGAACCTCCACTGGATGATCTTCTTTCTGGGTGCAAGAGGTTGTCTTGGTACACTGTCTCCTTTCTTTGTATCCAGTAGAATCACCAGCTTTCTCCTCAGCTTATTTTCTTCCTCATTTAATGTATCTGAATTGAGGCCAAGGAGTTTTGCAGCTTGGCCCAAAGTTCCTCTGGGCAAATCAAGAAATTGATCTCTTGTGAGGGAACTTGAGGATCCATCAACATAAGTCAAGTTGACTGAATCCTCCTCACAGGAGATGTCGCTCAGAGTTGTACAGTTGATGAGCTTAGTCTTGACCGCCTTGAATTCCTCCACAGAGAGATGTTTGGAAGGCTGAGGGGATGGTTTGATTGGTTGTTGGGTAGGTTGAGGAGTTTGGGTTCTGGCTAAGGTTTTGGGTTGGATGATGGGTAGTTTAGGTGGTTGAGGTAAAGAGGTTGGTAGGTGTGATGGTGTAGGTTCAGGGGTGAATGGTTCAGAAGTGGGTTCGGTTTTGATTGGGAAGGGAAAGGGTATAGGTTCAGGTTGAGGTTGGGTTTGGATTTTGGGTTGAGAGGTTGCTTTGAAGGTCATCCCCTGTCCCCTTCTATACATCTCTTTCCTTCTTCCCGCGCGAATGTCAGCCTTGATGTCACTGACATGTCGCTGGAGAGTCTTCTCAGACATGGGACCCACCTGCCTGCCAGAGAAGCCGTGAGCTTTGAGATAACTCTTCATCCAGGCTTTCTCACCTATCTTCTTGGCAGCAGACAGTCCAGCTTCTTCTTCTTTCTTCTTCTTTTCCACAAGCTTCTCCCTTGCAGCTCTCTTTCTCTCCTTCTCCATTTGATCTTGCTCTTTGTTGAAGAGCCATAAGATCGTATCACTGTTA
Source organism: Flaveria ramosissima (assembly GCA_025215565.1). Classification (NCBI taxonomy): domain Eukaryota; kingdom Viridiplantae; phylum Streptophyta; class Magnoliopsida; order Asterales; family Asteraceae; genus Flaveria; species Flaveria ramosissima. The sequence continues at coordinate 20,025,795 of CM046041.1, read as the reverse complement.
TGTGGAGACAACTCCTCTTGAGAGAACCCTCTGGAGAGTAGGAAAGTGATCCTTTCTCTCCTGAGCTGCAGATCAGCTTACCTTTCCTTTCTCTGCCTTTCCTCTTCTAAGGCCAACCTTGCAGCCTCTTCTTTTTGTTGTTTTAGCAGCAAGGTTGCCTTTTCCAGCTCTATCAACTCCTCTAATGGTAGCAGGAGTACATCTTCAGTTGCAGCCCCTAGACTGACAAGTCTGTCTATAACCTCTACCCTTCTTCGATTGTTGACTGCCTCCTGGTTGGCTGCAGCTGCTTTGGTACTTGCACCTAACAGTTTCCCAGTTGGTAGTCTACCTTTCCTTTTGAGCTTCTCCAACCTTTCTTCCTCCTGAAGCTCTTCCGAAGTCATCTTCCTCTTGCCTTTTATGTCTTCGGAAGTGCTAGACTTTGGGGTTCTTGGATAGAAGATCCAGGTTGGGTAGTAGAGGTGGGAGCTGGAGTCAATGCAGATGTTAGAGCCAATGGTTGGCTGAGAAAGTCCTCCCTAATAACCTCAGATGCAAGTTCCAGAATTGCATCTGTGACTATTAGATCATCGGAAAGAGAAAATAGTCCTTCCGCAGCAGCAATCTCAGCTTCGGAAGTTTGAGCTTGTTCTTCCGAGGCTTTGAATTGTGCTTCGGAAGTCTGTGAAAATACACTTTCTGTCCCAACTGTTTCGGTTGCTGGGCCATCAGTCCTAGTTTCCCCTTCGAAGTTAATCTCAGGTTCCACTTGGACCTTAGGTTGACCAACTTCCTCAACAGTGGTAGGAGGTGCATTCAACCTCTGAAGCTCTTGAGCTCCGAAGTAAATCACAGACATATCTGGGCTGGGTTGTTCTATGAGGGATTCCAAAAGGAACTTGTTGAAGAACCTATTGAGATCCTGGAGCATCCTTTGATCCACTTGAAAGACAACTGGAGGAGGCTCAGGGAAGATGGCAACTTGTTGCATTGGATACTTTGAGCTCAAAGAAGTAAGAGCTTGACTTTGGGTTTCCTGTCTTTGGCTTTGTCTCTCAACACTCTCCCCTTTTTGGTAGCATCATCCTGAGAGCTAGATGAGCTAGAGGAAGAGGTCAAGGAGACCTGAACTGGTACAAGCCTAACAGATCTCTCAATCTGTTTCTCAGCTAGTTTGGCCTTGAGAGTTTCAATCTCAAGTTGCTGAGTGGCAGACCTATCCTCTAAAGTCTTAACCTTTGATTCAAGGTTTGAGACTTTAGAAAGTAGGTCTTGAATGATGAGTTGCATACTTCCCTCATCTTCTTTTGAAGAATCACGGGGAGATGAGGTAACATACCTGGTATGTTCATCCTCACCACCAGATGTGGTTTCTTGGCACCCTGGTTTCCCTTGCACAATGATGTCTCTTTCAGAGGCATCAAAGGGCATGGTTGCCGTAGATTTAGTCTCACTGTCGTTACCACTGTCCTGAGGATCCATTGAGGCTCCTTCAGTAGTGGCAGCTGAATCTACATGAGTCCCCTCCACATCAGTGGGACTCACCTCAATAGGCTTTGCTGGTGGCTAGAGATAAGGGGTCTCTCTAGGCTCTGTTGATCCTGGAGAGGGTGTTGTGGATCAACTTCATTGCCTTTAAGAGACATAATCTCTTCACCAACTTCGGTCAGAAGGTCAGTAAAAGATAAGGAGTGAAGACCTAATGACCCGGGACTTTGATCAATGTCAAAAGGCATTGAGCTGTCCCTTTGTGGCTGCTCAGAGGAGTATAGAGACTCACCCTGAGGGCTATCAGCTAGGGTTTTGGTCTCATGGGTCTGAGACTGAGGAGACTCAAGACCCATATTAAGGTCAATAGTGAAGGATGGGTGGACCTCTGGCTGAGTGGGAGCCCTTTGTTCCACTCTAGCCTTTTTGGATTGAAGAGGAGGGGCTTGTTCAATCAGAGTAGATTGAACAAGGGTTCGTTTGGGATGTCTCTGGTATGTAACAGTAATGGGTGGAGAAGGTAGATTTGGGATGGTGAGGGTAGTTGCTGGTGTGGGTTCATCACCTATGGGGTGAACAGGGATGTCACCAGGAGCCATTGGCTCAATCATACCTGGAAGTAGTGCGGTATCTCTTCCAGTGTAGTTGGTAGACACTCTCTTCAAGATCTTGAAGATGGTCGGCCTCATTTGGGGAGTAGACAGAGCAGCTGCACAGACAAGCTTACCCTGATCCAGCTCACAGTTGATGATGTGCTGGAGAAACCTGGGATACATAAAGAATGTGTCCCTTTGAAGATTTCCCATAAGGTTAGTCAGCACAAACCTTGAATAGTTGAAGCGGAGGCTTTGTACCAACCCGTGAACTAAGCACCCAAGTTCATACGGGATTTGATCCCATCCCCCAGATTTGTTAGATAGACAGTGAAGAACCACATGCAGCAGGAACTTCCACTTGTAGGTGAAGTTGAATTTGTAGACCGTTGACCTGCTAACATCTCCACCGTATCCCATTTGGAGATAAGAACTATCTAAATCTGATTTGGGGAATTCTGTTGGAGCTCCCTCATCATGGAGCTCGAGATGCTCCCTGATGATCTGTTCGGAGATGACCAACTCTTGGCCACAAATGCTTGACCTTATAACTCGAACCCCGTTTAGGGTTTCAATCCGACCATTTGCCCAAAATTCGGACATTTGGTTTGAGTAGATTGTAGGGTTTACAGTCAAAGCAGTGTAGTATGAAGATTGGGTCAGGAAAGAAATGATATATGAGAAGTCAGCATCCCTTGAAGAGTCAAGGAGTGCGACCTGGTTGTGCTGAGGGTTTAAGGCCATTTGAGAAAGATAACCGTAGAATAGTTCTGAGTAAGGTAAATTGGAGAAGAAGAAAGCTTTTAGGGCAGTGAATTGGGTAAAAAGAGTGTAAGTGATTAACCGGAAGTATTTAAATGGGTGAAATGGCGGTTTAAAGGGTGGTTTGGATAAGATGATGTGAGGGTTCAGTGGATGATGTGACATGGGCGGTAAGGTTAGACCATTTAAATAATCCGACATCATTAACAAAATCTTTACTTTTTACAGTGTGTGGCCAAAGATTTCCGTTACACAGTAAAATCTTTTTCCGAGTATAAAGCAATTTCCCGAAGGTAAAGTTACTTCCCAAGGCAAATCTACTTCCGAAGGTAAATTGCTTACTTCTGAAGTATATGTTTTTCCAGATGGAGTGTGTTAAGTGCTTCGGAAGTAGATCTGAGGTGAACTCAATCGCTTCTTCCGAGACTTAACACTCTTCCGAGAAGAAAATTATTTCGTGAGAAATTTGCTTCGGAAGATATGCAAGATATCTTCCGAGGGTTAATTTCTCTTGGGTTCCATTTGGGATAAGAAGCATGAGTACAAGCAGACATTCCCATTATGAGTTTGTCCTCTTGTTCTCACACCCTCAGAGACTTCCCCTATGATGTTTTCAGCTGGATGAGTATTGTGAATTTTGAGTCTTGGAATCACCTCCAGTTGCAAAGATAAGTCCAAGTTGGACATATTTTGCTCAGGAGCTTGAATACTTGGTCCAGCTGTTCTTTCAAGCTCATTCAATGAAGACTGACTGAATGAAAGAGAAACATCATCATTTCTTTGTTGTGAAGCATCATTAACAGTTGCCTGTTCCTTCAAAATGCTGCTTCCATCAGCTTGGTGTTGTGCAGGATCACCTGAAGAGATTTGAAAATCAGCAGGTGAATCCCTTGTTGAAGTTCCACTATATCTTGAAATGGTTATGCTGTCAGATCTTTCAATAGTGGGAGCTTGATTTGTTGCAGCTCTTGGAGAACTTGGAATAGGTCTGGGAAGCTCAAACAGTTGATCTTCAACAGAATTACTTTGAGCACCTGTTCCAGCTGAAACATTCTCACAAAATGGTTTAGAATAGTTTGGAAACAATTCTAAATCAAAGATATGATCAGGGCCATTCCCCCTAACACAAGGAGTGTGCTCATTAACTACAATGTTGGAAGATTCCTCAAATTGTTGGTTTTTAATATTATAAACTCTGTATGCTTTAGAATAGGAGGAATATCCAACAAAGATAGCATCATCTGACTTTTCAGCAAATTTTGCCAAATTGTCTTTTGTGTTAAGTATGGTACACCTGCTGCCAAAGGACCTTAGAAAGCCAATGAATGGTGGCCTCTTGTTCCATAACTCATAAGGGGTCTTTTCATGTGGCTTTACTACAAGAACTTTGTTCTGCACATAGCATGCAGTGCTGACTGCCTCTGCCCAGAATGTTAGAGGCAGCTTTGAATCAGCTAACATAGTCCGAGCAGCCTCAATAAGTGTCCTATTTCTCCTCTCAGCAACACCATTTTGTTGAGGAGTTCTAGGAGCACTGTATTGTCTGGCAATCCCTTTTGAGTTACAAAATGAGTCAAGAACAAAGTTCTTAAACTTAGTCCCTTGATCACTTTTAATTATTTTAACCTTGTGATCAACTTGATTTTCTATTTTAAGAATAAAAGATTTTAAAGTTTCAGCAGTTTCATCTTTAGTTCTTAAAAAGAATACCCATGTAAATCTAGTAAAATCATCAACTACCACAAGGCAATATGATTTCCTTCCAATGCTCATTATACTTGTGGGACCAAATAGATCCATGTACAATAAGTGTAATGGAGTGGTGATAGAGTTAACAACTTTGGATTTATAAGAAGACCTGTGTTGTTTCCCTTTCAGGCAAGCAACACAGTTATCTTTGCAGAAAAATTCCTTTTTAGGCAAACCATGTACCAAGTTATTTTTAGCCAATTTATTCATTGTCTTAAAGTTGACATGACACATTCGTTTATGCCATAGTGTTGACTCATCAGCATCAGCTTTGGAAAGAAAGCATGATACTTCTCCCATTGGGGAAGCATTGTTCATATCAAGCTTGTACATATCCCCTTTCCTGGGAGATCTAAGAAGCACCAATTCCTGAGGAATTGTCATCCCAGGTTTGAGGATGATGCACTCATGTTCTGTGAAAAGCATTTGATGCTTTTGATCACAAAATTGAGAAACACTTAACAGATTGTGTTCAAGCTGTTTGACAAAATTAACTTTGTCAACTTTTAACTTTCCATTGGATATACTCCCTCTGCCAAAAATATATCCTCCGGCCTCACCTCCAAACTGGACAGGACCTCCATCATAATGTTGAAATTATTGAAGGAGAGATCTGTTCCCTGTCATGTGCCTGGAGTATCCACAATCTACAATCCAAATGTTGTTATTCTTGTCATATGGATGTCCCTGCACATAAGGTGAGATAATTAGTTTTGATTGGAAACCCAAGCCTTATTGGTCTTGGGTTCTTCCAATGATGGTGACATAATTGAACCGAAATTTATGCATGGGGGTTCAATTGATGTCTTTAAAGAAGAGGTTTGGGCTACAGCATCTTCCTTGATCTTCCATTCCATCCCCTGGTTGATCGTAGAAGATGAGCTTGTTGAAGCTTTTGTAGCTTGGCATTCTTCCGAAGCTTCTTTCTTTTCGGAAGAGACCTTCACCACCTTTTCTTCCGAAGCAGTCTTCTTCTGGGATGGTTTCAAGGGGACTCTTTTATTTTTCTGAGTCTTTGCAGCTTTAACTTCCGAAGCCTTTTTCTTTTCGGAAGAAGAGTTTTCTTCCGAGAGAAGCCTTGCTTCGGAAACAAGCTTTCCCTTTTTCATCACTTGAACCATTTGATATGGTCCAAATGTGAAACCTTCCCTGACTCCTTCTCTTTTAACATTATTTGCATAATGTGTGCTAGCAGGATTATAGTAACAATCTTTAGCCATGTGGTTTTGCAGACCACACATTATGCATGTAATGTTAACTTTCTGGGAATAAGAGGATTGCTGTTTCTTGTTCTTTTTCTCCTCATCAGCAACCTTTCCCTTTAACTTCTGATCCTTTGGTAGGATAGGAGTGCTGGTACTGTACTCCTTTCCTGAATCAGAAGGTCCAACCACCTGGAATCCAGCTGATATAAATACACCCTTTTGCTTTGGGTCTATCTTTAGCTTGGATTCAACCACTTTCTTGGCAGTTTTTCTGGCTGCCTTAGCTCTGCTTCTTCTGGCATTGGTGGTCAGGGTTTGATCATCTTGGCTGGGGAGGGCTCAATTACCTGTTCCTTCCCTGTGATGGTCATGGTCTCCATAGTTACATCATTCTTTGACTCTTGAGAAGGTGGGTCAACAGATGGAACCTCTTGCTCTTCAGTACCACACCTTAGCTGTCATACAGACTCATAAGAGTGTGGTGGAGCAATTTCATTGGTTCCCAACCCACCTTTGTTTTGATAACAAAGCTTTGAGTGAGAGGATGATGCAAGAATGGCTTGGAAGTTTTGCTCGGAAATAGCATACTTCCTGGCTTGAGCCTCAGCAGTGACAAGCTGGGCTTGAGCCTCAGTCAATTTGGATATTAAATCCTTGATTTGACTCTTGTAGTTTGTGTGTTCATGTTTTAAGAGGGACACAGTTTTCTCTAACTCCTCAATTTTTCTTTGATAGTCAGATTCAACCCTTTTAAAGTCAGATTTTAAAACATTTAAAGACTCAGTATCAGATTTAATTTTCATATTGTAGTCCTGATACAGTTTAACCATAGCAATACAAGCATGGGTACAGAGATGTTCATATATACAAGCATGGGTACAGAGATGTTCATATACCTTGTTTTCATCTGTTCCTGCCATGAGTGCTTGAGCAGGAGTCACATCTTGAACAATGAAGCTCCAGTCAACTTCTTGAGCCATCGCTGCAGTCTCAGTTGACTTTCCGGTGGGCTTTGGTGTAGACGGATGTGTGGAGGCCTGTGAAGTTCCCGGGTTGGACTTGGGAGCCTTGCATTCCCTTGCAAAATGACCAAGTTGGTTACAGTTGTAACATTTGGCCTTGCTTTTGTCAAACCCAAATTTGCTGGTGATTAGGTTCTGAGGGAATTGTCTTCCAGTTCTTTTAAAGAACTTCTTCGCTCTATAGGTTAGAAGAGCCATTTGTTGGACTATGTCCACATACTCTATGTCATCCGGGCTAAAACACTCTAGACTATCAAAGCAGTATTGATAATCATTTGAGTGTCCATTCCCTGAGACAAATGCACAACCCTCCTGAAAGGAGCTTTGCTGAGCTTGTTGAGACCTTGGAGTCTCAGGAAATGTGATGTAAGGCCCAGAGGAACAAGATGGCTGCTGGGTGTAGGTCAGGTACTGCTGAGACTGGGAGATGCTTGAGCCTTCAGCAACCATTAAAGCGTTGCTAGCAGGAAGACTCAAGGGTCTGCTTGTCTGGTGACCCCTCTTGCTTTCCATTTCCAAACGGTATCCATCAAGGATCCCATAGAGTTCGGTCATGGTGAGTGTATTCAAATTCTCTGTTCTCTTGATGGAGACACAGTAGAATGTCCACTTATTGGGTAGAGCACTCATAAACTTTCTAGTAAGGTCTCTGAGTTCATGAGTGATTCCCACAGATTGAAGGGAAGAAATGAGATCCATGTACCTGAAATATTGTTGGCTAAGAGTCTCTCCAGCAACATAGGTGAAGTTCTCAAACTGCTGCTTCAGTGAGTCCTTCTTTGAATCATTCGAGCTTGAATACATTTGAGCAAGAGCATCAAAGAGTTCTTTGGCAGACTTACAATGCTCAAACCCCACCATGATGGAGTTTGGGATTGCAGTCATAGCATTGCTGTCTATGTCAAGCTTCTTCCTGTCTTCATCAGAATAATCTTCAACGGCTTTCTCGATCATGACACCGTTTCCACCAGCTACTTTTGGCTTATACGGGCCATTAACGATGGATTGCCACATCTTGCTATCCTGGTACCTGATGAAGCCTTCCATTCTTCTGCTCCAAGACCTGAAGTTTTCAGGGGCGATGATGGGAGCTTTGGTCATTGTTCCCATCTCAACTTCAGATTTGTTGAGGGCCATTTTGAGTGAGGTATAAGGAGGAGTGAAAAACTATTTGATTAGGATGGTAAGATCTCACAATCAAGATCCTAAAAAGCTCTGATACCAATTGCAGGATCGGGTTTGTCACTTAAACACTTGTGATTCTCTCAAACTCGCTTATAATAACACTCAAATCAGATGAAGCAATGCCTTTAAAAAGAGTTGATAATAATATAATAAGTAATCAAAGGAACAAGCTGAAATATATTTTCAAGGTACTTGTATATATTACTTCTCAACTCAAGATTACAAGACACTTACAAGCATGAAACAAGAGTTACAATGAGAAACTATATATACTAGATCCTACAGCCGGTTATACTTGATACCAGCTGGAAACCTAAGACTAAAGCATATGCTACAATGCTATAGTTAAGGTATCTTAGATAAAGTATTATCTAAGATATGGTAGTCATGACATGTCCATGACTTACCTTTTATCACCAACTAAAGATGGCAACTGTACTTAACATAAAAAGGTAAACAGTGGATTAAAGTATGGTCAACTACATGGCTTTTGAGAAAACGCCATGCAGTATCTCAGAGATTTGCAGCGGAGTGTAAGACAGGCCATACTTATGTCCACTGGATAATAGGAGTGTCTTCCGAAGGTTAACTGTCTTCAGAAGAACAAGTTCTTCCGAAGCCACTTATACTTCGGAAGATGCTTCTATGCTTCCGAGGCTTTGAGGACTTCTTGTACTTCGGAAGTTGACTTCAGATCTTTGTCTCTAAGTCTTGATCTTCGGAAGTAGGTTCTTTGTCTTCGGAAGTTGGAGTTTTCCTTCGGAAGTGCATTTTACACTTAGACTTCGGAAGAGCTCCTTCTTCCTTTGGAAGTTCTATACTTAGCTTCGGAAGTCCTTTGTATGTTGTACTCAAAATCTTCTAAGTGACTTAGTTTTGGTTGCAACAGCCTTTCTAGATCCAACAATATACAAGTGAAAACGTATTTCAATATGTTGATAAATGTATTGAAGAGGTTGGTCTTGAAAATATTATTCAAGTTGTGACCGATAATGCATCAAATAATAACTTTGCATCAAAATTGTTGAAGGAGAAAAGGCCAACAATCTCTTATACATCATGTACGACACATACCATTAGTCTCATGCTTGAAGGTAATAAATAAACCATGTTTTTTTTTAAATTTTTTCTTTATTATATATTTATATAATATATATTGTTATTTTGTTAGGTATCTAGTAATATTTATAAGTCTATTTTATCTTTGAAGCTATTGGAGGATTACTAAGGTTTAAAAAACTCTCAATCAAGCAAAAAAAGTAATGAAATTTATATTTATTCTCATCACAAAACATTGGCTATGATGAGAAAATATACAAAGAAGAGGAATATTGTGAGACCGGGAGTTACAAGATTCGCTTTCGTATTTCTTACTTTACAAAGTTTGTTGGAGAAGAAGTCTCAACTTAAACAAATATTTTCTAGTGAAGATTGGGAAAATGTAAGTTTGTTAAGACCGTTAAAGAGAAATTCGCTTTTGCAATGGTTATATCTCCCTCATTTTGGAGTGGTGTTACAACATGTTTGAAAATTTTTGCATCGCTAGTCAAAGTTCTCCGAATTGTCAATGTGGATTGGAAGCATTCAGTGAGTTTTATATACTGTGAACTTCAGAAGGCAAAGATTATCGATGCTTTGAATGATAATAAATGTGCATATGAGCCTATTTTGGATATCACCTAAAAAAGTTATTTAAAAGGCTTGATACATGCCTACATATAACGCCTTACATTCTATACCCATATTATTTTATGATAATCCGAAGTTCCGAGATAATTTTGATGCTAATGATGTTGTGGTTGATTGTATTGGTTTTATTTCTCAAATATTATAAAATGCAAAACACTATCTGTCGGTTGAGTTGTCAATCTACAAGCGTAAAGAAGGAAATTTTGAGCATCCAATTACACAAAAAACATGTGTGGTCAACGATGATAAATAAATAACAACATTTTTGTTTTAAAATTCTATATTTTTCTTATTATATATGTTTATTTTAATATAGTAGCAAATTGGTGGGAAACGTATGGTCATTCAACTCCAAATTTGAAAAGAATGGCTATGAGGATACATTCTATGACTACTAGTTCGTTAGGTGTGAAAGAAATTGGAGAATCTTTGAAGGGGTTAGTAATTTTAAATGTTATACAATTTATGTTATACTTACTCAAGCTTAATATGAACTCATTGTTTATCTTCAACTGCTATGGTGCATACACAAAAAAAAAGATAGGCTAGAGGCGAACAAAATAAACGATTTTGTTTTTGTTTACTTTAATGCAAATTTGATGGAGAAAAACAAAAAAATAAAGTTTAAAAATCATAAAGTACTTATGGCAGAGGATGGTGATAGGGATAAAAAATGAATTGATGATGGTGTACATGAAGAACTTGAGCCAACATAAATTTAGTGTGGAACGGATTTAGATTCTATGAGACCTTATTTTTGCCTTTCACTTAATATACTTAAACCATTAATTAAAATTTCAAATTTGACGGGTACTCTATAAACATATGTAACCAAGTTTTGTGAAGAGACCATGTTCATGTAAAATTCATTTGGTTCATGAAAACCTTGTCCAATGTGATCTAATATTCAGACGTAATTACACTTGTAAACTAAACTTTGGTTTTAGCAATCAAAGATAGCTTAAAACATATGAAACATGAACGGTATGGTAAAAATTATAATATTTTCATGTGATATTAAATAATAAAGTTATCACTAATGGTTAGTTCATTAGACTTGTGGTATGTAGAAATAGTTCATATCCTTATTGTGTTTCACTATTGTAGCACTTGAGTATGATCTTGGACTTGGATATTTGATATGTGCTTGTGGATTAGTTCACTCATCATCGTAAGGTGATTTATTGAGCCCCCATTTTACCGTTCTTAAGATTTTTACTAGGGGAGAAACATGTTACAACTAATCTATCATTTTGCAAACATTTCAATCCTTGTTATTTACGTGTGGTATGGTTAGTTTTAAATGATTAGAATGCATCATGTGATCATTCACTATCACACCTTAAGTCCCTATATTCATTCACAAACAGTTATATCCTAGACGGAGTGATGGACAGAATTGAGTACTACTATTCAAGTTGACAACCCCATTAAAGGTTGATATCGCCAACCAATGCCATAGGTAGGTAATTGAATAAATATCTCCAGTTTTGGCATTCATATTAATGTCTCATGATAGGACATTAATTAGGCAAAATATCATGTCAGTAGGCTTGGTTTGCGGAATCATCTTATTCATTGCATCATTTACTTTATAAACACATATTACATTCGAGCAAAACATACAACTTATTTCTCACACTTCTCTATATACACATATTACATTCACGCAAAACGTGCGATGGATATCATATTTTACTTTATATACACATATCACCTTTAATCAAGGCATACGACATATACCATATTTTACTATGAATACACATATTGCATTCAAGCAAAGCATATGATTGATTTCATATTTTACTTATCAATTTATTGCGTCATGAAACCTACGTACTCATCAACTATTTATAGTTGGCCCTTTTGACTATGCTTTTCAAGTTATAGACATTAGGAATTATGTGGGTTGTAAAGAGTCGGACTCATGTAATATTGTTGCTAGATATAGGCATGAAGACAAGACATTTCATGTTTATTATTTGTTGTCTTAGACTTAAGACAATTATACTTGTGTTAGATTAGTTCAAAGTATTTTATTGACTTTTTGATTCTTCTCTTACAAACAATGTGCTCTTGATAGACAACTTGTTCTTCACATATGAATTGTTGCATTCTCATTATTCTGCCTTGGTAGGGATATGACATGCACGCATGTGGCACAAGCGACGAGTGCAATGTGATACTATGATGGTGTACTTTTTAGTTTGCAACTAGCAACGCCTCAAGCCATATGTTTTTGAAGCATTTGGAGGAGTAAAAAAAATCGTACTTATGATGTATGGGATACTATTAAGTACTAAGTGGGTCACTAGTTCTATAATAGATTAACACTACTTATGGTTGCATTTGATGCTCATTGTGATTGATGACGCTAATAGAAAGTTCATGTTGAGCTCGGTTCCTACTATGGTTTCTCATGGTTACTGATAATGAACTACAATTTCAGTCCCAGAAATTAAGATATTTAACTCATTATTAAATCGATAATTCATGTTAGTTTAATACAAATTAAATTTGTATGTTTTATAAAAATCTTTTGGGGGTTTCTTTTTCATTGGATTATATAACTAAGGTTCAGACGTTAATTTTATAGTTGTATCAACAAAAACTGGTCTAGCTATTTAACAATAGTAGGCATGAAGATCTTAAAGAAATTTTAGGTCATTTGAACCAAATTTGCATCCATAATCGGTCCTTATAATTAAGTTGGAGTAAAACACTACGAAAAATGTTTACTAAGTTTGTTGTCTTCATACTAAGCGAGGGCGGGAAGCAAGCGTCGTGAGACCACGGCAAGGCTTGGCGTCGCCCAGCACCACTACTGCACATCCCCCATTCACGCCACACCACTCCATTTCATGTCATCTACTCTCCTTTGGGACAACTCAAAAATATGTGAGTGGGGAATGTATTTGTCACACCCTGAATCATCGGGGGCAGATGAATGTGAATCGGTTGCTCATAACATATTGTAGTAAATGTATTGAAACAATATTAAATGTCATTTTCATTGAATAAAACTATCAAATAATACATTACAATTAAATAATAATACATTACGATTAAATAATAACATAATGAAATTTGTCTTTAATTTTGACTAAGTCCAAGCCCTACATGAGCATATAGAAGTCCACTAATCTGCATGCTTAAAATATGTGAAAAAAAATAACGAGTCAGCTAACGAATTAGGCGGTGAGTAAACATAGATTTGAATACATATATTGGTTGATTAAAATGATTAAAAACAATTCAATTCACGTGACAATGCCAGGACTTATAATGCAATAGTGTAACATAAAAAGACAAACCAACACAATCCAATTTAATAACTGAATTGACTGGGTCTGCACACTGATCCTTATAGAATCTATGATTCCGGTTTCAATCACCATGGGAATAAACAAATGAGGTGGGTTTGTCAAAGCTATTGATCTTTTATTGTTACCATTGTTGCATGAATTAATGATTGTGTTATCATCTAGTTTATCTAACTATGCACACATAATTACAAGTAATAATACAACATGTCTTGAATTTAATTTGGAAATAGAATCACAATGAATAACAATTAATTGTATAAGTGTCACATGATTTCCCCAAATAAAAAACATAGAAAAATAAACAATGAATACTCAGATTGATAGTTTTATGTGAAATTGTGATAGTGAATAGCTACGATAAACATCAAAATCCTCAATGGTCGACCTAAGTAATAGTGTCATAAAATTAGAATAATAATAGGATTTATGTATTAGATATGAATTTGGGTTTCAATTGGGATTTGAGTTTAACAAATGGTTTTTAAATAATATAATGAATTTATTAGGCTTGATTAAATAAATAAACGATTAAATTTAATAATAATAATAAATAATGGTGTAATAGGATTATTAAATATTAACTAAATATATCCATTATGATAAACAGGGATTGAATATTATAACCTGAGAAAATGGGATAACTTATTTGTTAATTGATTTTTTTAATTGATTGTATATTTAAATGACTTGTAAAATAACTTAAAATAGTTTTGCTTGTATCTAAAAATCATTTTATACAGTTTAAAAATTTTTAAATAATTTTTATAATAATTTTATATTGTTAAACATTTGAAAAAATAATAAAAACATGAAAATTATATGATTTAGAATTTTAAAAAATTAAATAAAGATTTATATAATAAATGTGATTAACAAAATAAGTTTTATACAATTTTAAGACTTATAAGTAAATTTAATAACAATTTTTGTAACATTTTCATTCTTTAAAAGATAATAAATGTAAAAATTTTCTCTTTTAAATTTTTCAAAAAATTAATTAATAATTTCTGAAATGGTTTTAGTTAACAAAATAATTTTTATATTAATTTAAGAGTATAATTATAAATTTCTGAAAATTAAAATATTAAAAACACCAATTAAACAAAAATATAATGGAGGCCTGATTTGAACAAGAGACCTTAAACGTGTGGTTGTAGTGTGTTACCTCGTGGGCTGATAGCACGAATCCAATCAAAATCCTTTCTAAAATGTTTAAAACATTAAATGTTTGTTTGCCTAAATCACTAGAATCCTAATCTTGATTTAAATCAAATTGGTCATGAAAACGACAATATTGACCGGTAGAAACATGGGGCTTTTGTTAAGAATGACCATATGAGTGTGTTTAAATTTCTTGATTAAGATCAAATGAGGATGGTATGATAAGGGCACAATCGCGACATGAACGAGGTCGTGTCCTCAAGGATGGTGATTTGCTGATGAAATTGATCACACGAGCAGCTTATAAGGGTGCTAATGATCAAAAGCCCTCTATCAGTTTCGATTAAGATCAATTAGAAGATTATGAGCAAGTAGGTGGCAGGTTTGAAATGTTGATGGAGGTCAAGATCGATGAATGTGTGGGTTTAGATTGGAATTGGTGTCATAGAAAATGCAAATGGATTGATTCTATTGTTTTCCCCTTCATATAAAGTGATAATTGAACTTGTTTCGATTAAACAACTTAATTGTAATGATTCGGGCATTTCAACTTGGGTTTGAATGATTTATACGTTATTTGATCCAATTAACATAATGATTATAATTGCAATGATCAATGGATTCTTACGAGTCGATGATTTTGATAAATCTGGTTACTAATCGAAGTGTAACAGTTTAGATTTTGAAAGGAGTTCGGTTTTGATTAGAATAGGTTAAATCAATTGAATTTTTCGAAATAAAGCGAGTCATGGGTTCGAATCATCCACGCGAGAGTATAGGAGTGATTTGATTAGGTTGATTTTGTCTAATTTCGAAAGCTCCACATCGTCGGAGCTGTGTTGGAGCTCAGCGGGAATAGGAGGTCGATTGGGGGGGGGGTGGCTGGTATGGGTTTTAAATGAATTTAAAAATTAGACCCTAATGTTTGATCGTTTTTTTATTTAAAAAGGTTTTATTTCAAGTTTTTAAAATTACAAATTAAACTCTAAACTCTAGAAACCAAATTTAATTAATAAGTTAATTTATTTTATTAAATTTTTATGAACATTATATATCTTATCATAAGTTTACACTTTATATATATATTTTTTACTTTTACAATTAAAACTCAAAATTTACCAAAAATAATTATAAATTTTATAACTTTTTTGTAAATCTTTAAAATTTAATCAAAACATGTCACACCGCACCATAATATTTGGAGGGGGCATGCCACTTTATGCGATAATTTTATTTCTAAACAAGTACTTCATAAATTTTAAGAAGGTACAATCGAAAAGTAAAAACTATTTGAAAATAAATAAAATAAAAAACAATAACTAAAACTAATCTTTTTCGTCCGAGACTATGATATCCGCATTCTCCGCAATATGTTTCACGAGATCGAAACTAAGCCTAAAATGTGTGTTCTAATTGCACCACTTTGAAATTGTATTTTTGTTCTCAACTGTAGTAGTGGGTTTGGAATGTACACGGGATAAATAACGTTGCCGTCATTTTTTAAAATCATATTGTGAAGTATAATGCACGTGTACATTTAATTTCTCATTTTTTTATCTTAATCGCTCTAGCCAATCTTGAAAGTATTTGCTATTTTTCTTTTAAAACATCAAAAGCTCAAACCACGTCTTTTTTTTAGGGTTGTTACCCCTTTTAAAATTTATTTATTTGTAGTCAAGAGGATAAGTATATGTAACACCCGGTTATTCTTTAAAAAAAAGATAAGAAATGAAGAATAAAAGTAGAAAATGCAATTTAACCCAAGTTGAGGGGTTAAAAGTGTCAAAAGGACAAAAAGAATAAAAGTTGGTACAAAAGCAACATGGCCGCCCACACCATGTTACTTTTCACCTTTTTGTAATCGGATTAGAGAGAGAGGGAGCAGAGAACTTTCGGGTTGAAGAAGAAGAAGAAGAAGAAGAAGAGGCTGAATTCAAGGTAAGAATTCATGGGTTTAAAGTGTTTATGATGGATTTTGTCTCGGTTATATGCTTATGTGTTTGTGTGTGTGTGTTCGTGTGTGTGTTTGGTGGGTTTCTAGGTGTTTGAACTCATTTGCATACGGGTTAGAAGGAAGATACACCTAAAGTTGCACCAGGTGAGTTTCTAGACCCCGGTTTTACTTGTTTTAAACTCTTCTTGGGGCTGAAAATGTATTAAAACGGTTTTATTATGATTATGTATGTATACCCGTATGTGTTATGCATGTTTGATAATGTTTCTTAGGTGTTATTATGTTGTTCATGCTTAGAATGACCTTGGTAAGCTTAGAACAAATAGGCTTGATGTTTGGGTTCGAAAATATCCTAGAAACATGTTGAGCAGAAGGTCCATGCGCCTAAATAAGGCTCATGCGTCTGGAAATGCCTTAGAAATGTTTAAGTGTAACTCATGCGCCTGAACAATGGTTCATGCGCCTAGAATTTGTAATCGGACGACTAAGTGTAGGGCCATGCGCCCCGATAGTGTTCACGCGTCCGAATGGCCATGCGCCTAAGTGTCCATGCGTCCGAATGGACCATACGCCCGAATAGTTTATGCGCCTGAATGGTTTATGCGCCTAAGTGTTAAAACGGTTAAGTGTTTACTGATGCGCCTACATAGTGGAGAAGCGCCCAAACAGAGCTCATGCGCCCAAATAGTATTGATGCGCCTAAACCCTTAGAATTTATTACAGGAATTTATAGGAGTTTGTGCAGTTAGGGTTTCGACCATTGTTTGTCTAGGGTTTATTAAATGCCTTCTTCCATGCATTATAATGATTGTTTCGTATCATTATTATTATTATTATTATTATTATTATTATTATTATTATTATTATTATTATTACTACTACTACTACTACTACTATTATTATCATTATTATTGTATGACTTTACGTGGTGTGTTTATTATCGTAACGTAAAGTATTATTAATAATAATAAAGCGAAAGAGTAATGAAGAAGAGAAGTGGAACTTAAATAAAATGTTAACAAGTCTTGCAAGCTTATAGGAGTTTCACGACCATGTTGTCGTTAGCTCAACTGTGATGCGGGTTAGCTACCCTATTATGCACACGGGGCCAGTCAATTGAGATTGGCAGACCTTTGCAGCGTACCCTAGGTGACTGGGCCGGCCTTGTATACAGTAATTAGAGCCCATTGAGGGACCAGAGGGCCCAACACCAGTTTCCCCCGTGCATATAGTTTAGGGTATTGCTCATTGGTCCATATAGACAGTGAAAGATAAAGATAAAAGAGTACAGAATAAACAAGGCATACAGTAAAGAGAAAAAAACATTATCTGGTGTATAGTTAATGTGTGCTCACGTATAAAGAGATGAATTTTCACAGAAAGAGTATTTTCATATGTATACCTTACAGAAAGTATTTTATTACTTTTAAAACTAGAACTCACTCAGCAACACTGACTTTTATACATTTTCAGTTGGCAAGTAAACATTGCTGAGGACGGCACGAGGGTGAAGCTACTCGGCAGGGAAAGACTGACATCCATTCATACTTGTTATTGCTGTTGTTTTGTAATGCAATTAAACAATTGTTTTGTATTCGGTTAAACAATAGTGTATTGCTCAACAACAGTGTTTTTAATGAAATGAATGGCTTTTGTTAAAATAATTCCGCTACTTAAGCTTGTAAATTTATAATGTTTAATGTATTTAATGCTGTGAATGACCAACTGTGAGGTCTCCGGGAACGGGGCCTTACAGAATATGATTTCACAAAAGTTAATCACGAAGAATATATAACATTGGATAGGTAGTAACCATGTTTATATTGATCCTTGTTAATAAGAAACAAACGTATGGGGGTGGTTCCATTCAATTATGGTGTGAAGAGTGGAGATTGATGAACATTGATGTCATTGTTAAAACCAACTACATCAAAATAAGCATCCCAAAACCATATTGTGGCACCACGTGTTCGATAATAACCGTTATATCATTGTGATAACCTTGATGATATTGTCCTTGCAAACGCGTAGGGCAATTTCTCCATTAATGGTACCGAGAATTCCTAGAATATCATTTCTATATTGATGTGCATCGTACAATAAATTAATGTCAAGGCTAGTGGGGGCTTCATACAAATTCATCACCGTATAAAATAATAATAGTGTTGCAAAAATAATCAAGACACTCACGTGATATCCTAGAACACATTTCTAAATATTCGTCATATGTCTTGGGTGAATTACCTCTTACCGGTTGACGTATTGCCAAAAGTGCATTATGTATAGCTGTGAAACTTGTTTTTCATCTTCTATTAAACCCTTTTTAAACCATGGAAAGATGTTGCGTTTATCTTCAACAATCTGTAGAAATAAATCCCGAGGCAACCGAAACCTATTTCTAAGCATCCGCCTTTGTATTTTGGGTCATCCCTAAAATAATCGTTCATAAAAATATTTAGCCCCAACATGATCACGTATCAAGATCCTTTTTCTTGAACTTTTAGCCTCGTCGACATGTTTGGTAAGAGTAGTAAAAAATTTCAACACGTCGGACTCGAATTTATCTAAAGATGAAGAGAGAATATAAAATTAACAAGATTTTTTTTGTACAGTTGGTATGAATAGAAGATATTACAAATGAGTATAGAAATGTTTGGGACTATTATATGAAGTTTGTGGTAATTATTTAGTATTTATGGAATTTAAAATATATTTTTATATACCCATTGGAGGGAGGGGGGAACAACTACTTGCACTCGTCAAAAGTGGGTGAATGTCACACCGAGTGTGTGTTGTGAAAAAGAGAATCCACTGCGTGAAGGGGTGGTGGTCGTGTTGCCACTCGACGCTGGCCCTTGCTAAGGGCTTACGGCGCCTGCGGCCCCTCCACCCTTAGGATATATTCATCCTTTTTTATAGGAGAAGTTTTCACACAATTTCAGTTCTCACAACAACTTCAATATAAACACGACTTAAAGAATCAATATACATTAATCTAGCTAGGGATGTATACAAACCAAACGAACACAAACAAGGTCTTGTTGGTGTTCGTTCATTTAGAAATAATCTTGTTCATGAAGTGTTTACAAACACTTAACAAACGGGATTGTTTGTTCGTATTCGTCCATTAAGAAAGTGAACATGTACATGTTCATGAACAGCTCATGAACACTTATTGAATGCAAACGAACAGAACAAGAACAAATTAATACAAACACATGTTCATGAATATGACAAGCATAAATAAGTTTATGAATGTGACGAGCACAAAAAAGTTCATGAACACAAACGTATATAAAATGATCATATATTTGTTTTAGAATAAAATTATAATTTTCATCACAAACATTACACAAAATCAACAAAATATAAATAAGTACTAAATGTAAAATATAAAAAAAATACTTGATATAATTGTCAAAAATTTAACTACCACAAAAATTAAGAACATAAACGGGCATATTAACAAACAAACGAACATAATATCGAATGTTCATGAATGGACATTAACAAAAATTAACGAACACATTATTAAACGTTCATGAACATAAATGAATGTATGCGGCTTGTGTTCATGTTTATTCGTTTAACTAATCGAATGAAATTTCCTCGTTCGTGTTCGTTCATTTCATAAGTGAACGAACATAAACGAACTTCCCGTCAAACAGTTCATGAACGATTTGCCGAACTTTCAGTTCATTTGCAACCCTAATCTTAACTGTATTTTGTACACTTTGTAGCTCCTTACAAAGGTCTCTTCAAGAAGATCTCAAACCTAATATTTAAAAATTGTATAATCCTTAATTACTTAATTATAATTAATTTTCCAAAGTCAGCATAAACAAATTGTTTGCTAAATTTTCAACAATCAAAACTACGTGAAAGTCTTCATTATAAAGTAATCACACATGTCATAGATATTATTCAAACAAAACTTGTCGGTGTATACTAACTGAGCCATACTATTAATGTAGAATTGGATTTTCTACATATGATATCATTTATACAAGTCCCTAATCAATCAATATAATGAATTCGATAGAACTTACTTGAAGAGGATTCCATCTTCGGATTATGAGATGATGATGAACTCATGATGATTAATCCGATTGAGAGTCTTGTTTGTCTTTAATTGATGGATTGAAATTGTTGTGGTGTTAGGGTTTCTTCTCATTCCTTGATGAATATACATAGGGAGAGAAAAGATGAATTAATAATTTGACAAACAGACTCCTAAATCTTTTAACCATCAGTATTTACATATTAGCCCCTTAGGATATTAACTTCCATCAAATTATATACCCTAAGTATTAGGACTACACACATATAACCCAAATAAATGCCAAATGGTCAAAAGGCCACATAATTATTTCTAACATTCTCCCACTTGGCCGTTAGATCATTGTACTAAACATCTATGTGTGATTATTAATATATAATATAACATTAATTGACCAAGTGATCAAAATTGATCATGTTCACTAAACCTTCTTATAACAATATCAAAACAAATAAATATAATCATTTGCATTATTATCAATGCACAACCCCATCCATTATGACGTTGATATCATTGCAAATTATAGGTTAGGTGGTAAAAATACATTTGTCTAAAATAAACATAATAGTGTACACAGTTCATAAGTATAGACCAACTTTACATATGAGTGAAGTTTGTAAATAATATTAAAAGTGTCTACATTACATTCATATAAGGTCTTGCCTAAAGCCCATATTATGTACATGATTTGTGAATACTTTAAGCGGTAGACCCTTAGTAAGTGGATCCGCTATGATGTCATGCGTACTAATAAATTCAACACTAACACTTTGATCCTCCACTCGTTCTCGTACAAACAAATATTTTGTGTCGAGGTACAGTCCAACACCACTTGAGCTATTACTATTTGAAAATCTCACCGCCACGCTATTATCACAATAAATTTTCATAGGCCTTTGTATGGAAGTAACGATTTTGAGTCCCTTAATCAGATTTTTTAAAAGCATCGCGTGGCATGTGGCATTATAACATGCAACATATTCTGCCATCATAGTCGAAGTAGTAGTCAACTGTTGTTTGTGACTCTTCCATGATATGGGTCCACCTGATAGCATGAAAATATATCCCAAACTAGATTTTTTATCATCTATACACTTTGCAAAATCAGAATCAGTATAGCAAATAACTTCAAGATCATATGATCTCCTATAAGTCAACTTGTACTCCTTTGTCCCTTGTAAATATCGTAATACTTTCTTAGCAACTTTCCAATTATCTAGGCGAGGATTTGATTGATACCTGCCTAGCATGCCGGTTATATATGTGATGTCGGGACGAGTGCATACTTGAGCATACATTAAACTTCCCACAATGGAAGCATATGGTATAACTCTCATTTGTTCAATTTCTGCCTCTGACTTAGGGCATTGAAAAGACCCAAAACTATCACCCTTAACTATAGGTGCAACAAATGGAGAACAATGTTGCATATTGAACTTTTAAATATCCGCTCAATATATGCCTTTTGAGACAGTCCTAATGTCACAACACTTTGATTTCGGTGGATTTCTATTCCAATTACATAAGAGGCTTCAATGAGATCTTCCATATCAAAATTAACGGATAATAATTTTTTTGACTCATGCAACATGTCTAAATTATTACTTGCTAATAAGATGTCATCAACATATAATACAAGTATAACATATTTTCTCTGACTCATCTTGAAGCCGGCGAAGAAAGAAAAGAAAATAAAGTCCAAAGTCGAGGGACCAAACTCGCCAACGAAGAAAAGTTGGGTAATGTGGTGATATGTGTAGGGAGAGGGCAGCCCACTCTCCCCACACTTCACATATTTTCAGATTTCAAAGGAAGAGAAGAGAGAAAGAGGAGAAAAAGGAGAAAAGGGTGTTTCGGGTGATTCGGGTGTCCAAATCCGTCGAGTGGCAAGCCAAATCGAAGCTCTTGTCTTTGTGCTCGATTGTGTGAGTTCTAGGACCCCACTTTTACTTGTTTTCAACTGATTTTGGGGCTGGAAAATGTTCAAAACCCGTTTTTGTGTGTGTATGTGTTTGACCCATTTGGGTGTGATGTGTATGATGCGTTTAGAGTATGATTTCGGGCTTGTGTGTGCTTGTATGGTGTTATGGTATGCATTCCTAAGGTCCAGGAGGGTTAATTTAGGCTTAGAATGGGTTTGGATGAGCTTGAAGGCCGAAAATGGCAGATTGGGTTCGGGATGAACTCCATTCTGCATCAGCTAGGGCTAGGCGACAGAATGAAGGCCATACGGCCGAATGAGGGCGATTGAGGGTCATTTGCAAGATTGGGATTCATTCGCACGATTGGGATTCATTCGCACGACTAAGGTCTCAGTCGCACGACTGGGAGTCCAGTCGCATGGGGATTGCACGACTGAGGGTTCAGTCGCATAGATGCTTAGTCGCATGAGTCCATTCGCATGAGGTCAGTCGCATAGGTGCCCATTCGCAGTAATCCCATTCGCACAAGGTCCATACGAACGATTGAATGTTCATTCCAATAGATGACCATCCGCATGAGCCCAGTCGCATGATGTTCAGTCGCATGGAGGCCATGCGACTGAAGAGTGTCCATACGCCCGAACAGGGCTGTTGCACTCGAAGGAAGATGTAGTTTGACTTCTGGCCTTCGGGGAAAGGTGCAGATGTAAGTGTTGACGTAAGGTAACCCGTAAGAGCATGTAAGAGGATGGTTATGACCTTAGAGAGCATGTAGGGCATGATGATGATGATGATGCATGTTTATGCATATTATGAATGTATGATGTTGCCCTGTATGATGATGATGAATGTGTATGATATGTTCCTTATTATGATGTATGTTTATCTTTCTTGTGGCTTTACATGTCATGCTAATGAATGAATGAATGAATGAAGTATTATGTAATGTGAAGTATTATGTAATGTAAAGCGAAAGATAATGAAAGAGGAACATGAAGTAAGAATGCATGCATTAATGAATGATGAATGAACGAAAGAAAGGCTTGCAAGCATATATATTGGGGTGAGCGACTTTGTGTTGCAAAAGACTCGGATGAAGTGCAATCATTTAGATTGCCTATGAGGTGAGCAACATTGTCGTTGCAAAAGACTCGAGTAAGGTGCTATCGTGATGTTGCCTTGGGGTGAGCAACCTTGTTGTTGCAAAAGACTCGGATAGCTTGCTATCGTGATGGGCAATTGGGGTGAGCAACCCTAGGGTTGCAAGAGACTCGGATAGCATGCAATCATTGAGATTGCCATAGAGGTGAGCGACCATGTTGTCGCAAAAGACTCGGAAGAAAGAATGAACGAAAAGAATGGAAGATAATGAATGAGATGAAAGATAATAATGACATTATCTGTGTATACGTATGTTGAATGATCGCATGATAAAGGAATAGTTTTTGATGAAAGTAAAGTATGTTTATTTTATAAAACTAGAACTCACTCAGCAACGCTGACTATTATTACATTTTCCAGTTGGCAGGTAAATGATTGCTGAGGATGGCACGGCAAGACTACTCGGCTCTTTTGGGATGGCATCCAGTTATATAGCTTTTGTGATGTAATGCAAACATGAATTTTGTAACCGGATAATGATGTATTATTTGGCAAAAGTAATTATAATGAAACGTGATGCCATTTTTGAATGTTTCCCCTGTAATGTTTTCTTAATGCAATGAAATTATATGTTTTATGTGCGATGAATGACCAACTGTAAGCGTCCCGGGAACGGGGCCTTACAAGTTGGTATCAGAGCCAAAGTTTAAGTGAAATGGGTAAATTTTCAAAATAAACCTTAACTTAAACTGAAAATGGGACGAAAAGGGGAATGGGATGCCAAACTGAGTAGCTGCGTGCCATCAGGTATTTTCTTAAAGTTAACCGATTTATGTGCGCATGGTATATGTTATGTGTTGTATGTAGATTTGAATACTGATGTAGTCAGGACAGGTAATACTTGGGGTATGAAGAGTACAGTAAGTGGCTAATCACAACTGGTCACTGTAATTAGGGACTTACTATACTTGACATAAACTGAGTTGTTTCCTTGAATGACCGTGTTGGTGTTTGAATCTTTCAGTGTGATAGTGAATGGCTGGTGGTAGATCTTCTAGAGCTTCTAGGGGTGGAGGCCGTGATGGCCCTGTTGCTGAACCACGCCCTAAAAGAGGAAGGCCTAGAGCTGAGAAAGAGGTTCCTGCAGAACCTGAGACTCCTCATCCAGAAGCTGGGGATGAGAGTGCGAACTTGAGGGCCTCGGTAAAGGAGGCTGTTGTGGAGGAAGTACATCAGGTCATGCAGACAATCTTACCGTCTGTGGTGACCGAAGTCATCAAGGCTGTGAAGGAAGGGGAAAGGAAGGAGAGAAACCGGGCCTCGGGGGAGCAACCGGAGCCTGAAACGATTTTCTCCGATAATGAGGAGGAAGAGGAAGAGGAGCCTGTGCGGGAGGTGGCACGAGGCTGTAACTACGGGGTGTTTATGAGATGCAAGCCCCCTACTTTTGACGGTAATGGCAATGTTGCCGCTGCTCACCGATGGGTGAGAGAAATGGAGGCTGTTCTCGACATCAGCGAGTGCCGAGAAGATCAGAAAGTCAAGTTTGCCACCCACTCCTTCGTGGACTCGGCACTATGCTGGTGGGACAACATTGTCCAAGCAGAGGATAATCAGGCGATCGGGAGAATGAGGTGGCCCGAACTGAAGAAGATGGTGATTGAGGAGTTTTGTCCTCATCGGGAAATGGATAAGGTTGAAAGGGAGTTTCTGCAACTGGAGGCGGGAACCATGACACACCAACAGTACACCACGAAGTTCAACGAGATGGCACGTCTGGTGCCGGATCAAGTGACGCCTCTGTCCTGAAAGATCAAGAGGTATATACAGGGTTTGCCGGCGGATATTCGCAGGCACATGATCGCCGCCCGGCCGAGCACGTTTAGGTCGGCGGTGGATTTAGCGGGAAGATTGTACGATGAGAGGACGGTGGTGGTGACTGATGGTGGCAGGAAGAGCGGTGGTGATCGGAACTGGCAGGGGAAGAGGTTTGGTCGGGGTAATGCCTCGACGGGTAATAAGAAGGCACGGGTGGATGATCGCCGTGTAGTCATGTCGGGCGTGGGATCGAGAAGGTGTGGTAAATGTGGACGGGAGCATAGCGGGGAGTGCACGTTTGGGTCGAACTTGTGCTTCAGGTGTGGAAAGACGGGGCACATGGCAAAGGACTGTCGTACGGTCCGGTGCTTTAACTGTGGTGAAGAGGGTCACGTGCTCAAAGATTGTAAGAAGCCGAGGGCTGAGAGTTCAGGGGCAAAGAAGACGGGAGGTGATGGACCGAGGGCGAGCGCTAGGGCATTCACCATGACACAGGAGGAAGCTAGAACGGACCCTGATGTCGTGTCCGGTACGTTTCTGGTGAACCAAACTTTAGCTTCTGTGTTATTTGATTCGGGTGCTAGTAAGAGTTTTATTTCTGCTGCTTTCTTTGCTAAGCTGTCTGTTAGTAGTAGATGTGTTGATGCGCCCTTCGGTGTAGAAACTGCCATAGGTAAGTCTACCAGGATTTCTGAGATGATAGAGAATTGTGATGTGGAGCTCGAGGGTCATAAGTTTTCTGTTAGACCGTTTGTGATGACCTTAGGTGGTTTTGACTTGGTTCTTGGGATGGATTGGTTAGAGGACTTCGAGGCGAACATTATGTGTCGCAAGAAAATGATTCGGTTGTCGGCGCCTGACGGTAGTTTAGTGACGGTTTATGGGGATCGGGTTACTACGATTCCAAAGGTGATCTCGATGGCGGTGGCAGGAAGGTGTATGAGGCGTGGATGTAGTGCCTACTTGGCCTATGTAAAGGATGTGGATACGCCAACACCACAACTAGCCGATGTACCGGTTGTGTGTGACTTTCCAGATGTGTTCCCAGAAGACCTATCAGGAGTGCCACCTGACAGAGAGATTGAGTTTCAGATTGATCTGGTACCGGGTGCCCAACCTGTCGCCAAGGCACCGTATCGGTTGGCTCCGACCGAGATGAAAGAGTTGATGGAGCAGTTGCAAGAGTTGCTTGATAAGGGGTTCATTCGACCGAGTATCTCTCCTTGGGGTGCTCCAGTCCTGTTTGTAAAGAAGAAGGACGGTAGTATGAGGATGTGCATCGACTACCGCGAGCTGAATAAGTTGACAGTGAAGAACCGATACCCATTACCGAGGATAGATGATTTGTTCGATCAGCTTCAGGGTGCCAGTTGGTTTTCAAGGATAGATCTTCGATCTGGTTACCATCAGTTGAAGGTGAAGGAGCAGGATATTCCTAAAACAGCTTTCCGTACGCGTTATGGTCACTACGAGTTTCTTGTCATGTCTTTTGGCTTGACCAATGCGCCAGCTGCTTTTATGGATTTGATGAACCGTGTGTGTCGGCCTATGTTGGATAAATCAGTGATTGTGTTTATTGATGATATCCTGATTTACTCGAGGAGCGAAGCAGAGCATGCCGGTCACATTCGGGAGGTTCTAGAGACGTTGAGAAGGGAGAAGTTGTATGCAAAATTCTCCAAGTGCGCGTTCTGGTTTCGCGAAGTTCAGTTCTTGGGTCACGTGGTGAATCCCGACGGGATAATGGTGGACCCGGCGAAAGTGGAGGCGGTTATGCAATGGAAGTCACCAAAGACGCCATCCGAGATTCGTAGCTTCTTGGGTTTGGCGGGCTACTATAGAAGATTCCTCCAAGACTTCTCTAAGATTGCTTTTCCACTGACTAAGTTGACCCGAAAAGATGTGAAGTTCGTATGGGGTCAAGCTCAAGAGAAGGCGTTTGAAGAATTGAAGGCGAGATTGACTCAAGCTCCTGTTCTGTCGTTACCCGATGGAAGTGAAGATCTGGTGGTTTATTCTGATGCTTCTTACTCGGGATTGGGGTGTGTATTAATGCAGAGAGGAAAGGTTATAGCCTATGCATCCCGACAGTTGAAGGTTCATGAGGTCAATTATCCTACTCATGACTTGGAGCTAGCAGCCGTGGTCTTTGCATTAAAATTTTGGAGGCACTACCTCTACGGGACGAAGTGCACCATATTCACTGACCACAAGAGTCTGAAGTACTTCTTTGAGCAGAAGGATTTGAACATGAGGCAGAGACGGTGGTTGGAACTTATAAAGGATTATGATTGTGAGATCCACTACCATCCGGGCAAGGCCAACGTGGTGGCTGATGCCCTTAGTCGGAAGGAGAGGCCCGAGCCGATTCAGGTGAAAGCCTATCAGTTGATCATGACCTCTGACGTAATGAAGCAGGTTAAAGAGTTTCAAGATGAGGCACTGAAAGAAGATCATCTTAACTCTGAAAGAATGAGAGGTCTGGTTGGAGAGTTGGGTGAAAACACGCTCGGTGTTAGAACCCGATTCGATCGTGTGTGGATTCCTCGTTTTGGGGATCTACGGGTGAAGATAATGGATGAAGCTCACAAGACTCGGTACTCCATTCATCCTGGTGCCACGAAAATGTACCATGATATGAAGAAAGATTATTGGTGGCCGGGTATGAAGCGCGATGTGGTGGAGTATGTGAGTAAGTGCCTTACTTGCTTACAGGTGAAGGCCGAGCACCAAAAGCCGTATGGGAAGATACAACCTTTGGATATACCGGAATGGAAGTGGGAGCACATCACCATGGATTTCATTACAAAGCTGCCGCGTACCCCGAAAGGGTATGATGCCATATGGGTGATAGTTGATCGATTGACGAAGAGTGCTCACTTCCTACCGATTCGCGAGACATATTCATCTGAGAGGTTGGCTGATCTGTTCATCAAGGAGATTGTGACTCGTCATGGTGTACCAGTGTCTATTGTGTCGGATCGCGACACTCGGTTTACATCTAAATTTTGGAAGAAGTTCCACGATGCTATGGGGACGAGGTTACATATTAGCACGGCTTATCATCCCCAGACTGATGGTCAGTCAGAAAGGACCATTCAGACGCTGGAAGACATGCTTCGGGCATGTGTGATTGATTTTGGTGGAAGTTGGGATGACCACCTACCGTTAGCCGAATTCTCATA
The DNA here is from genome assembly GCA_025215565.1 of Flaveria ramosissima. NCBI lineage: Eukaryota > Viridiplantae > Streptophyta > Magnoliopsida > Asterales > Asteraceae > Flaveria > Flaveria ramosissima. The sequence continues at coordinate 19,997,593 of CM046041.1, read as the reverse complement.
CAACAACAGTTATCATGCCAGCATTGGTATGCCCCCATATGAGATGCTATACAGTAGGAGATGCAGAATGTGTGTTTGTTGGGGTGACATTGGTCAGAAGGAATTGGGAAGCGTCGAGGTTATCGAGGCTACGACTGAAAAGCTTGAGAAGATCAAAGCCTTCATGAAGGCAGCCAAAGACAGACAGAAGTCGTATGCTGATAAAAGGCGCAGGCCGATTGAGTTCCAGGTGGGTGACCGGGTTATGTTGAAGGTCTCACCTTGGAAGGGTAACATTCGCTTCCGAAAGCGGGGCAAGTTGAGCCCAAGGTATATAGGCCCTTTCCGAATCATTGCTCGAGTAGGAGAGGTGGCCTATAGACTGGAGTTGCCAGATGAGTTAAGTGGAATTCACCCGACATTCCATGTATCTCATCTAAGGAAGTGCTTAGCAGATGAAGATATGATTGTCCCATTGGAAGATATCGAAGTAGATGAACGGCTCAATTATGTGGAGCAACCGGTGGCAATCATCGACCGAAAGGAGAAAAGGCTAAGGAATAAAGTGGTTCCTCTTGTGCGTGTACAGTGGAAGCACAGGAAGGGATCCGAGTCAACGTGGGAGACTAAGGAAGAAATGAGACAGCATTATCCACGTTTGTTCGAGGAATAACAGGTTTCGGGGATGAAACCTATTTAAGGGGGGTGGACTTGTAACACCCGGAAATTTATTATTTTGAAGCCGGCGAAGAAAGAAAAGAAAATAAAGTCCAAAGTCGAGGGACCAAACTCGCCAACGAAGAAAAGTTGGGTAATGTGGTGATATGTGTAGGGAGAGGGCAGCCCACTCTCCCCACACTTCACATATTTTCAGATTTCAAAGGAAGAGAAGAGAGAAAGAGGAGAAAAAGGAGAAAAGGGGTGTTTCGGGTGATTCGGGTGTCCAAATCCGTCGAGTGGCAAGCCAAATCGAAGCTCTTGTCTTTGTGCTCGATTGTGTGAGTTCTAGGACCCCACTTTTACTTGTTTTCAACTGATTTTGGGGCTGGAAAATGTTCAAAACCCGTTTTTGTGTGTGTATGTGTTTGACCCATTTGGGTGTGATGTGTATGATGCGTTTAGAGTATGATTTCGGGCTTGTGTGTGCTTGTATGGTGTTATGGTATGCATTCCTAAGGTCCAGGAGGGTTAATTTAGGCTTAGAATGGGTTTGGATGAGCTTGAAGGCCGAAAATGGTAGATTGGGTTCGGGATGAACTCCATTCTGCATCAGCTAGGGCTAGGCGACCGAATGAAGGCCATACGGCCGAATGAGGGCAATTGAGGGTCATTCGCACGATTGGGATTCATTCGCACGATTGGGATTCATTCGCACGATTGAGGGTTCAATCGCACGACTAAGGTCTCAGTCGCACGACTGGGAGTCCAGTCGCATGGGGATTGCACGACTGAGGGTTCAGTCGCATAGATGCTTAGTCGCATGAGTCCATTCGCATGAGGTCAGTCGCATAGGTGCCCATTCGCAGTAATCCCATTCGCACAAGGTCCATACGCACGATTGAATGTTCATTCGCATAGATGACCATCCGCATGAGCCCAGTCGCATGATGATCAGTCGCATGGAGGCCATGCGACTGAAGAGTGTCCATACGCCCGAACAGGGCTGTTGCACTCGAAGGAATGTGTAGTTTGACTTCTGGCCTTCGAGGAAAGGTGCAGATGTAAGTGTTGACGTAAGGTAACCCGTAAGAGCATGTAAGAGGATGGTTATGACCTTAGAGAGCATGTAGGGCATGATGATGATGATGTTGCATGTTTATGCATATTATGAATATATGATGTTGCCCTGTATGATGATGATGAATGTGTATGATATGTTCCTTATTATGATGTATGCTTATCTTTCTTGTGGCTTTACATGTCATGCTAATGAATGAATGAATGAATGAAGTATTAAAGCGAAAGATAATGAAAGAGGAACATGAAGTAAGAATGCATGCATTAATGAATGATGAATGAACGAAAGAAAGGCTTGCAAGCATATATATTGGGGTGAGCGACTTTGTGTTGCAAAAGACTCGGATGAAGTGCAATCATTTAGATTGCCTATGAGGTGAGCAACATTGTCGTTGCAAAAGACTCGAGTAAGGTGCTATCGTGATGTTGCCTTGGGGTGAGCAACCTTGTTGTTGCAAAAGACTCGGATAGCTTGCTATCGTGATGGGCAATTGGGGTGAGCAACCCTAGGGTTGCAAGAGACTCGGATAGCGTGCAATCATTGAGATTGCCATAGAGGTGAGCGACCATGTTGTCGCAAAAGACTCGGAAGAAAGAATGAACGAAAAGAATGGAAGATAATGAATGAGATGAAAGATAATAATGACATTATCTGTGTATACGTATGTTGAATGATCGCATGATAAAGGAATAGTTTTTGATGAAAGTAAAGTATGTTTATTTTATAAAACTAGAACTCACTCAGCAACGCTGAATTTTATTACATTTTCCAGTTGGCAGGTAAATGATTGCTGAGGATGCCACGGCAAGGCTACTCGGCTCTTTTGGGATGGCATCCAGTTATATAGCTTTTGTGATGTAATGCAAACATGAATTTTGTAACCGGATAATGATGTATTATTTGGCAAAAGTAATTATAATGAAACGTGATGCCATTTTTGAATGTTTCCACTGCAATGTTTTCTTAATGCAATGAAATTATATGTTTTATGTGCGATGAATGACCAACTGTAAGCGTCCCGGGAACGGGGCCTTACAAACAGGCTTAGCACCCTTTGGTAATTCAGTAAGTGTCCAAACATTATTTATCTTCATTGATTTCAACTCATCTTCCATGGCATTAAACCATTGAGTTGATTAGTCTCAATTCATAGCCTCTTTGAATGTAGTTGGGTAATCAATTTTACCCAAATCAAAATCAGCCTCATGAAGGTAAGTGACGAAGTCATCATAATATGGGTCCGTCTAGGACGAGAAGACCTTCTTAATTGCGGTTCTTGAGTCTCTTGTTCATTAACTTCCTGAGATGTGACGGGATTTGATGTAGATGGTTCCTCAATGTTAGCCGTATTTTCATCATGAGAAACTGGTGAATCAATAGATGGTTCAAATGGCTGACTTATAGGCACTGGTATATGAATGATCGGTGCCACTTCAGTTTCTTCATGAAGATCTATTTGTCTACCACCATCACTCCCACTCAAGTTTGTAAACTCAAGGAATTCAGCATTTCTGGTCTCAACAATTCTAGTGGAATGAGAAGGACAGTAAAATCGGTATCCTTTTGAACGTTCAGGATATCCTACGAAAAAACAACTAATGGTTTTCATATCTAATTTCTTGGACTGTGGATTATAAAGTTTATCTTCAGCTGGGCATCCCCATACTTTAAGATAATTCAAACTAGGTTTCCTTCATGTCCATATTTCAAAAGGAGTCTTAGGGACAGACTTAGAAGGAACCCAATTAAGTATGTGAACAACTGTCTTTAATGCCTTAGTCCAAAGAAATTCAGGGAGATTACAGTTAGCCAACATACTACGTACCATATCCATAAGGGTACAGTTGCGCCTTTCAACCAGACCGTTTTGTTGAGGGGTTCTGGCCATGGTGTACTGATTTATTATATCATGGCTTTTACAAAACTCATGAAAAGACCCCGGACTTTGTCCTACATCGGTGTGCCGACCATAATATTCCCCACCCCTATCAGATCTCACAACTTTTATTATTCGATCTAGTTGATTCTCAACTTCAGCCTTAAAAGTTTTAAAAGTTTCGAGAGATTTAGATTTTTCATGGATCAAAAACAAGAACATATAACGAGAATAGTCATCATTGAAAGTAATAAACGACTTATGCCCTCCAATACCTACAGAAAGTGGACCACATATGTCTGTATGGATCAAATGTACTTTTTATGGAACCTTTCTTATTTGTTTTTGTCATTTTTCCATTGATACATTGAACACATTTTTCAAAATCAAAAAAATCAAGTTTTGGGAGTACTCCATCTTTCACGAGTATTTTAATTATTTCTCGTGAAATGTGGCCTAATCTTTGATGCCACAACTTAGAAGATGTCTCCGTATTTCTTTTTCTTTTATTTCTCATTAAATTGTCTTCTATGTTATAAGACAACAAAGATTCCGAAAATTTATGATCTAAAGACAACTTATAAAGGTCTCCATCCAAAACACCACAACCAAGAGTACGAGAATTGAAACTTAAAATATATCTACCATGTCCAAAAGTAAATATATATCCATCATTATCTAACTTTGGAATAGATATTAAGTTTCTAGTAATAGTTGGTACATATAATGTGTCTGGTAATTTTAAAATAAAGCCTCCTTCAAGAACTAAAGAAAGAGTCCCCACTGCTTCCACCTCAGCTACCAAGCCATTTCCCAATTTAATGGTCCGCTGGTTTCTTGCCAGCTTCTTTATTGTACGAAATCCCTGTAAAGAATTAGAGATGTGTACAGTGGAACCAGAGTCAAACCACCATGTATTACAGGGAACATTAAAATTAAATTATTCATAAATCATATGGTTTAGGGCAATACCTTTCTTTGCTAACCATTCTTTAAACTTCGGACAATCCCTTTGAGTGTGCCCCTTTTTATGGTAGAAACGACATTTGGGAGTGCCTTTGAATGTGCTAGTACTTGCTCCACGGGTAGAAAACTTATTAGGTTTTGATTTATTTCTCATTTCACCCTTGCCTTTAAACGAGCCCTTCTTTTTGGAGTCAAGAGTGGTTAGATGAACAACATCGCGCTTCTCTAGTTTTAAGCATTCTTCTTCTTGAGCGCACATGGCAATCAACTCGCTCATCTTCCATTTCTCCTTTTGAGTGTTATAGTTAATCTTGAAAATATCAAACTGAGAAGGGAGAGATGTCATAATGAAGTTAACTAAAAATCCTTCACTGATTTCTATGTCTAGAGATTTCAATTGGTTAGCCATGTCATTCATCATCATGATATGCTCGCGCACACCACCAACCCCGTTGTACTTGGTTGTTAACATTCTAAGGATTAGGATACCAGCATTGGTTTTTGAAGTACCCTTGAATTGCTCCTCAACCAAGATCAAGTAAGCCTTAGCATTATCAGAATCAGGGATGGCTCCCCGAATGGTTGGAGATATTGAATTCTTGATTATCATGAGTGACATTCTATTAGAACGCTCCCACTGATCATGAGTTTTCTTTTGTTCTACCGTGTAATTATCGGTAAGAGGAGAGGAAGCATTATGCCTTAAAGAATAATCAAGGTCCATAAATCCCAAGGTCAACTTAACTTGTTCAATCCAAGTACTAAAATTATTTCCATTTAAAGGTTCGATTCCATGCCAATAACCAGAACCACTCATAAGGTAGATGCTGATGCACGCAAAGAATAAATAATATGCTCAGTTATAGCTATACAAAATATAATTGGGATACAGAAATAAAATATATCAAATAATAAATAAAAACCTATTACTAACACCAAATAATAGGTAAGTATACACATTATGCTCGATTATTAACATCTCGTTGGTTCAGTTAACAATTGAATTTTCTACATATGGTGTCAAAGCAAGGTTTAAGCTCTGATACCACATGTAGAATTGGATTTTCTACATATGATATCATTTATACAAGTCTCTAATCAATCAATATAATGAATTCGATAGAACTTACTTGAAGAAGATTCCATCTTCTGATTATGAGATGATAATGAACTCATGATGATTAATCCGATTGAGAGTCATGTTTGTCTTCAATTGATGGATTGAATTTGTTATGGTGTTAGGGTTTATTCTCATTCCCCGATGAATATACGTAGGGAGAGAAAAGATGAATTGATAATTTGACAAACAGACTCCTAAATCTTTTAACCATCACTATTTACATATTAGCCTCTTAGGAAATTAACTTCCATCAAATTATATACCCTAAGTATTAGGACTACACACACATAACCCAAATAAATGCCAAATGGTCAAAAGGCCACATAATTATTTCTAACAATTAACACAAATATTTAACAGAATCATACAAATCCAAACTAAAAATATACCCGTATAGTGTTACATATAATGAATGTTGCAGTATTATTGGCTCATTGTCTTTCAAGATCTTCAGTTCCATCTTGCGTACACGAATTGTTGCGTCTTGAAGATCGATCCATACTTAGCATCCTTCGAAAAGAACCTAATTATGAGCTCGTTCCACTGACTTTGGATGACGATTGTGCCATCTCATTTGATGTCCCTTCTTTAGCTCCTGCTATAGAAATTGTATGTTCTATAGGTGGAGCAGATGATTTTTTGCATTCTCATGATTCTGCCTTGGTAGGGATGTAACACACACGTATGTGGCACAAGCGATGAGTGCAATGTGATACTTTGATGGTGTACTTCTAGTTTGCAACTAGCAACACCTCAAGCCATATGTTTTTGAAGCATTTGGAGGAGTAAGAAAATCTTACTTATGATGTATGGAATACTAAGCACTTGGAAGTTCTTATTGCTAGTTATGAGTTACCACTAAGTGGGTCAATAGTTCTATAATAGATTAACACTACTTATGGTTGCATTTGATGCTCATTGTGATTAATTACGCTAACACAAAGTTCCTGTTCAGCTCGGTTCCTACTATGGTTTCTCACGGTTACTGATAATGAACTACAATTTCATATTAAATTGATATTTCCTGTTAGTTTATTACAAATTAAATTTGTATGTTTTATAAAACTCTTTTGGAGGTTTTTTTTTCATTGGATTATAAAACTAAGGTGGAGACGTAAATTTTATAGTAGTATAAACAGAAAATGGTCAAATTAATTAACAATAATAGGCATGAAGATCTTAAAGAATTTTTAAGTCATTCGAACCAAATTTGCATCCATAATGGATCATTATAATTAAGTTCGAGTAAAACACTACCAAAATTGTTTACTAAGTTTGTTGTCTTCGTACATAGCGAGCGCGGGGAGCAAGGGTGGTGAGACCACGACATGGCTTGGCGTCGCCTAGCACCACTGCTGCACATCTCCCTTTCACGCTACACCACTCCCTTTCATGTCATCTACCCGCCTTTAGTACAACTCAAAAATATGTGTGTGGGGGTGTAGTTGTCACACCCTGACCAATGACGGAATCATCGAGACGGACGAATACGAATCGACCGCTCATAACACATTGTAGTAAATGCATTGAAATAATATTAAATGTCATTTTCATTGAATAAAATAATCAAATAATACATTACAGTTAAATAATAATACATTATAATTAAATAATAACATATGAAATATGTCTTTAGTTTTGACCAAGTCCAAGCCCTACATGAGCATATAGAAGTCCACTAATTTGCATGCCTGAAATCATGTGAAGAAAGAAACGAGTTAGCTAACGAATTAAGCGGTGAGTAAACATAGATTTGAGTACATATATTGGTTGATTAAAATGATTGAAAACAATTCAATTCACATGACAATGCTATGACTTATAATGCAATAGTGTAACATAAAAGACAAACCAACACAATCAAACCTAATGACTAAAATTGACTCAGTCTTCACACGAATCCTTATAGAATGTATGATTCTGGTTTCAATCACCATGCAAATAAACAAATGGGGTGGGTTTGTCAAAGCAATAGATCTATTGCAGGATCAAGTTTTGTCGCTCAACACGATTTTAGTCTCTCAAACTCACTAAGTCTCACTCGGGTTGATGATGCAGAATCCTCTAAGAGTTGATAATAATATACTAAGTAAAGTAAACAAAGCAAAAAAGAATAATTTTTAAGATACTTGTATATATTACTTCTCAACTTAAAGTATTACAAGACTCTCACAAGCATGATAAGTGAGTTACAATAAGAAACTATATATACTACTATCTACAGTCGGTTATACTTTAATACTAGCTAGGAAACTTATGACTAAAGCAAATATTACATTGCTAAAGGTAAGGTATCCTAGATAAAATACTATCTAAGATTTGGAAGTCATGACATGTCCATGACTTGCCTTTTGTCATCAATCGAAGTTGGTAACTGTACTAACTAATAAGCAAAGAATAGTGGAATAAAGTATGGTCAACTATATAGTCGTGGGAAAGCGCCATGCAGTATCTCAGAGGTTGCAGCGGCTTGTCAGAAGGACCATACTTATGGCTACTGGTTTATAGTAGGTTGTTCCGAAGGTTAACCGGCTTCAGAAAAACAAGTTCTTCCGAAGCCACTTATACTTCGGAAGAGGCTACTTCTTCTGAGTCTTGAGTTGTTCTTCAGGCCTTCATGCTTCGAAAGTCATTATCTTGAAATCTTCTAAGTGTTGAAACTTCGAAAGGAGGACTTTGTCTTCAGAATTTAGAGTTCCTCTTCAGAAGCTCTTTCAGACTTGACCTTCGGAAGCTCAACATTTGCCTTCGGAAGCTCTTCATCAGTTGCACCAATATTATTTAAGTGTTTGTTTTGGTTGCACAAACCTTACTTGATCCAACATCTATTAATGATACTGAGGTTGTATAAAGTAATAACATAATATGTCTTGAATATAATTTGAAAATAGAATAGAAATTGGTATAAGTGTCACATGATTTCCTTAAATAAAAAACAAATATAAATAGACAATGAATACTCACATTGATAGTTTTGAGTGAAATTGTGATAGTTAATAGCTACATTAAACATGAAAATCCTCATGGGTCAACCTAAGTAAAAGTGTTCTAAGATTAGAATAATAATATCATTTATGTACTAGATATGAATTAAGGTTTTAATTAAGATTTGGGTTTAACAAATGATTTTAAAATAATATAATGAATTTATTAGGCTTGATTAAATAAATAAATTAAATGATTAAATTTAAAAACAATAATAAATAAATGGTGAAATAGAATAATTAAATATTAAATAAATATTTCCATTATGATAAATAGGGTTTGATAAATAGGGTTTGAATAGTACAAAATTTCAACATGTCGGACTCACAATTATCCCAAGATGAAGAGAGAATATAAAATTAACAAGATTTTTTTATACAGTTGTAAGTGAATAGAAGCTATTAGGAATGAGTATAAGAAATGTTTGAGATTATTGTATGAAATTTGTGGTAGTTATTTATAGAGTCTAAAATATATTTTTATATACCTGTTGGAGGGAGGGGGTAAAAACTACTTGCAATCGTCAAAAGGATGTGAATGTCACACCAAGTGTGTTGTGAAAAAGAGAATCCACGACGTGAAGGGTGTGGTGGTGGTGGTGTTGCCACTCGGCGCTGGCCCTTGCTGAGGGCTCATGACGCCTGCGCCCCCTCCACCCTTAAGATCTATTCATCCTTTTTTATAAGAGAAGTTTTCACACAATTTCATTTCTCACAACAACTTCGATATAAACACGACTTAATGAATCAATATACGTTAATCTTAGCTAGGGATGCAAACAAACCGAACAAACGCAAACAAGATCTTGTTCGTGTTCGTTCATTCAGAAATATTATTGTTCGTGAATTGTTCACAAGCACTTATTGAACGAGATTCTTTGTTCGTATTCATTCATTAAGAAAATGAACATGTTCATGAACACTTATTGAATACAAACGACCACAAACAAGAACAAAATAATATAAACAAATATTTATGAACATGACAAACATAAAGAAATTCATGAATATGACGAGCACAAAAAAATTCATGAAGACAAATGAATATAAAATGATAATATGTTTGTTTTAGAATAAAATTAGCATATTCATCACAAACAATACACAAAATTCACAAAATATAAATAAATACTGAACATAAAATATAAAAAAATACTTGATATAATTGTCATAAATGTAATTAACATAAAAATTAAGAACATAAACGGGCACATTAACGAACATAAACAAACACAATATCAAACGTTCACGAACGGACATTAACGAACATAAACGGACACATTATCTAACGTTCACGAACATAAATGAACGAACGCGAATTGTGTTCATGTTTATTCGTTTAACTAAACGAATGAAATTTCCACGTTCATGTTCCTTCATTTATTAAATGAACGAACATAAACGAACTTCCCGTCAAAGGTCTCTTCAAGAAGATCTCAAACCTATTATTTAAAAATTGTATAATCATTAATTACTTAATTATAATTAATTTTCCAAGTTTAGCATAAAACAATTGTTTGCTAAATTTCAACAATCAAAACTACATGAAAGTCTTCATTATAAAATAATCACACATGCCAAAGATATAATTCAAACAAAACTTGTCGGTGTATACTAACTGAGCCATACTATTAACACAAAGATTTAACAGAATCATACAAATCCAAACCAAAAAATATGCACGTATAGTGTTACATATAATGAATGTTGTAGTATTATATTATTGGCTCATTGCCTTTCAAGATCTTCAACTCCATCTTGTGTACACGAATTATTGCGTCTTGAAGATCGGTCCATACTTAGCATCCTTCGAAAAGAACCTAATCGTGAGCTCGTTCCACTGACTTTGGATGACGATTGTGCCATCTCGTTTGATGTCCCTTCTTTAGCTCCTGCTATAGAAACTGTATGTTCTAGAGGTGGAGCAGAAGCCGGGCCCATCACACCCCCAACCCTAGTACTGGGCTCACGAGGCAACGGGGGAATGGTGGGCCCTATCTCCACCTCATGACGACATATAGGACAACTAGACTGTGAGCCTAACCATTTGTCAATGCACTCAACATGAAACTGGTGCTTGCAGTTTGGCAAAATCCTGATCATCTGTCCGTCCTCGAATGAACTTAAACAAACCGCACATTCAAGATTCACCCCTTGTCCATGATCATGGCTCTTATACATGAGTATAGGGAGAGACGCGATAACATTAGGGTCGAGACCCCGTCTTGGCTGTTCGTCAGAGTGGATGCGGGCTATGAGCCCTATACCTTGAAATCTCACTCGACGGCGTGCTTGCCGCCGAATCATGTACCTTGCATATACATGTAGCATGGTTACAACCACCACGACCGTAGACAAGACTATAATCGCGATGAACAAGATTCTGCTATTGACATCTGTCGAGTTGGAAAATACAGAATTTACATCATCATCATCATCATTTCGACCTCCGAAACCCGACATAGTTCTTGGGTCGATCAGGTGCACCGTGAGAAAAAGAGGGTGGGTTGAAGGTCTAAAATGGATATGAAGAAGTGGTATATAAATGGTGTCGTGTAGATTGGTGTATAAGTGTGTAAACTTGACTAATGATAATAAGATAGGTGAATTCCGTGGCCAGTAGGTTCATGTTTTTCAAACACAAGGAACTTTGGTTTTAAGGAGTTGACTTTGAATGTTGACTTTTCTCTCTCCAATTATTTTTCTATAATTTATTTGATTTTATATATATTCGGTGGGGGAGTAATGTGAAATTATCATAATCAAATATTATTTCCAACAATATCGCTAATTAAGAAGTAACTAAAAAAATCCAGCCAAGTTTTGGAGATTTCAATAGCATAGATGACTATAAATTAAGGATAAAATAAAATAATTAGTAATCTGGATCATTCTGATGATTACAATTACACAAATGGTTAACATTTTGATCTCTTTTAGTTCATTATCATCAGGGCTGGTTCTGAGAATTTTTAAAACACTTCGGGCCCGGGGCGAGAATAAAAATGGCCCCTATAATATTACGTGTAAGAAAAGTCTAAACCAAATAATTCGTATATAAAAAATATATAATACGACGATAGTTGTTATAACAATAAACAAAAAATATTGTAGCAAAATGGTTTATAATTTACTTACCTGAGCGAATCGGTTATCAATGGAGTTTTTATTTTTTTTTTTTTGATATTATTATATTAAATTAAGTAAATGTTGTCGGGCTAAACTATGAAAAATATTAATGTGCTTTAAGATAGCATTTAATAGCCAAAAATAATTGAAATAATATCTGGTTTGTTAATGTGTTAATATTTTATAGGTTTTGTTCTAGGGGTGTGCATTTCGTAGGTGGATCCGGTTAAGACCCGCGAACCGACCTGTGAAAACTAAGACCGACTCGTGTACGGGTTAGCGGTTCCGGTCCACGGTTCGGCTTTCCATTTGTAAACGGTTATGGGTCGGCTTCGGTCCAAACCTACGGGTATGAGCTCGGTTTCGGTTTGGCCCGGTTACAATTAGGCAAAAAAAAAAGTTGGTTTTTGCTTTTTAAATGTTAAATGTGTTGCCTTTGAACAACAAAAATATAAAATTTTTGTACTAGCATATAATAGAAGTTTTCAGATCAATAAACTTTTAGTCGGTTATAGAAAAATACTATTGTACGCTACACCTAAATTAGCTTATAAAGGGGTCATGACGACAACTAATGTAAGGTTTGATTTATATATGGTACAAATTTGAAGATCAAGAATAGGTTGGACTCACCTTAGATTAGTATTTATATTTTGTTCATGTTTAAATGTAATAGGACAAATGTTAGATTTCCTTTGTTAAGTTTGTAGTTTGAGTTTTGCTGCCCAGCGAAACTATGAGCGAAACTACAGTTTCGCTCATAGTCAGCAGGCTTGTTTCACCCGGCGAAATTGTGTTTCGTCGCCGGGCGAAACTGCCAATGGGCCTGACAGTTTCGTTGTCCAGCGAAACTATCAACGAATCTATGCAACCTATATGTAGAATTGTTTCTATCTTTGTAGGTTAATCTTACAAAAACCCTAGACAAAATATTATTGTTGCAAGTGTTATTTTGAGGCTGTAATTCTACTAAAATCATATTTGAGCCATTGTTTATTGATTGTGTTTGTTTCACTTTGATTATTATTGAACACTTTTGCTTCTTCATCATCATGATATGTTTGCGTTGAGTGTGTGTTTGTGATATTGAATCATTTGATTAATCACAATTTGTGTATGTTACGATAACAAGTCTAAGAAACAAATCCATTAATTGGTTTCGTTTATATTTTTAAGTTTCATTTTTCTCCCGGTACAAAGCACGAGCCTAAAAAAAATTTGTGGTTTGAACCAACGTATTATGCTAAACCGAACCGTTTAACTCGGTTCGGTCCAGCCCGAACCGTATGTAAACGGTCCAGTTCTCTGTTCTTAAGGGCGGTGTAATGCCCGGTTATTTTCTTTGAAGCCAAAGAAAGAAAAAGAAAGAAAAGAAATAAGTTCCAAGTTGAGGGACCAATCTTGCCAAAAAGAAGAAAAGGTTTGGAAGAGTGGGTAAAAGGGAATGACAGCCCATTCCCCTCTCTCATTCACCATTTCATTCGGCCAAGAGAGGGAGGAGAAGGAGAAAGGGCAAAATTTCGGGTTTTCTTGGAATCGTGTGCAAAAATCGAAGGCAAGCGGGTTTGTGTGAAGCTATACTCGAAGGGGCTGCTAATGTGAGTTCTAGGACCCCTCTTTTACACATTTTTGACTGATTTTGGGGCTGGAACACATCTGAAAATCGTTTTTGTTGTGTGGGGTGTTAAACCCGTATGTATGTGGGTGTGTGTGTGATTCGGGTAGAGGGTTTGTTGCGGGTTGTGTTGTGCTTGAATGGTGTTGTGGTAAGTGTTTCTAAGTTTTAGGATGGTTGATTTGAGCTTAGAACAGGTTTGAGAGGGCTTGGAGGCTGAAATCTGCAGTTAGGGTTTGAAGGGGGTTGCATTCTGCACCAGCTATGGCTCATGCGACTGGGAGCCATGAGTCCGAATGGCATGCGACTGGAGGCCATACGGCCGAAAGGCATGCGACTAAGGTCCATGTGCATGGGTACCATGCGACTGAGGTTCATACGCATGGAAGTCATGCGACTGAATTTCATGCGCCTGAAAGGCATGCGATTGAAGGTTATGCAACTGAAGGCCATACGGCCGAATGGTCATGCGACTGAAGGTCACACGACTGAAAGTCATGCGACTGAAGGCTATGTGACTGAGGGTCCATACGCCTAAGTGTTCATGCGTCTGGAAGCTTCCATACGCATAAGTGTCCATTCGCCCCATAGTGTCCATACGCCTAAGTGTCCTCATGATTCCAGAATGGCCATGCGACTGAGTGGTGTCCATACGCCCAAATAGGGCTCATGCCCCATAAGAACTTAGTTTATTATCAGATTCTCGGGAGAAAAGAGTAAATGTAGGCTTTGACTTGGGAGATTCCTGGGGGTTTATGTAAGTTGACTTTTGAGGTCATAGATGATATGTTGGGCATCTATGATGTATGATTGATGCTTATGCATGATGGTATGTATGTGGTATGTTATGTACGTATGATGGTGCCTTGTATGATGATTATATTCATGTTCCTTGTTATGTATGATTATTTTCCCGTGACTTTACGTTGAATGTTAATGAATGGAATGAAAAACATTATGTAACGTAAAGTGGAAGATAATGAAAAGAGGAACGTAATGAAAGAATGCATGCATTAATGAATGAACGAAAGTAAGAAAGGCTTGCAAGCAAATGTATGGAGGTTCACACCCAATACGGGGTGTTAGCTCAACCGTGTGCGGGTTAGCTACCCCATGAGGATGGACACTGGGGCTTAATCCGTGTGATTAAGCAAATGTATGGAGGTTCACACCCAATGAGGGGTGTCAGCTCAACTGTGTGCGAGTTAAATACCCCATGAGGATGCTCACAGGGGTTCAATCTTTGTGATTGACCATATGTATGGGGTCCTTGTCGCTTAACCCTAGATGAATTGTTTGGTGCTCTAGAAGGGAGTTAAGCACATGACAGGACCTAGATAGAAACGAAAGATAATAAATGTACGAAATGAACGATGACGAAGATAATAACTATTATCTATGTGTACGTATGATGTGTGATCACGTTATAAAGCCTGGTATGATTTGAAAGAAAGTAAAGAACGGTTTTAAACGAAAGATAAAGTATGTTTTATATTAAAAAACTAGAACTTACTCAGCAACGCTAACTTTTATGTGTTTTCAGTTGGCAGGTAAGGCTGCTGAGGATGGCACGAGGCGGTTACTCGGCTCATTTTGGATGGCATTCTTTTGTTTAATGTTTTTGCATTGTAATGCGAACAAACGATGTTTTGTAACGAATGTTGTATTAACTTGTAAAAGCATTTATATTGAAATGAAAAGTTATTTTAATGTTTCCGCTGCAATGTTTATTATAGTTAATGTAATTATATGTTTTATGTGCGACGATCGACCAGCTGTAAGTGTCCCAGGAACGGGGCCTTACAAGTTGGTATCAGAGCCAAAGTTTAAGTGAAACGGGTAAATTATCAAAATAAACCTTAACTTAAACTGAAAATGGGACGGAAAGGGAAGGGATGCCAATCTGAGTAGCTGCGTGCCATCAGGTATTTTCTTAATGATAATCGGTATTACGTGCGCATGTTATGTGGTTTATGTGCTGCTTGTAGATTTAAATACTGATGTAGTCAGGATAGGTAATGCTCGGGGTTGAAGAGTAAAGTAAGTGGTTAATCACAACTGGCCACTGTAATTAGGGACTTACTATACTTGACATAAACTGAGATGTTCCCTTGAATGACCGTGTTGGTGTTTGAATCTTTCATTGTGTTAGAGGATGGGCGGTGGTAGATCATCTAAAGCTTCGGGTGGTAGAAGTGGTGCTAAACCGCGACCCAAAAGAGGAAGACCTAGAGTCGAAAAGGTTGTTCCTGAAGAACCCGAGACCCATCATCCGGAGGGCGGAGATGAGAGTGCGAATTTGATGGCCTCAGTGAAAGAGGCAGTTGTAGAGGAGGTTCAGCAGATCATTCAGACGATCCTACCGTCTGTGGTGACCAAAGTGATAAAGGCTGTACGAGAAGGAGAGAGAAAGGAAAGGAACAGGTCCACGAGAGGACAGAAGGGGCCGTAAACTGAAACGGTTCTCTCCGATGATGAAGAAGAGGAAGAAGGGCCTGCGCCGGAGGCGGCACGAGGCTGCAACTACGGGGCATTTCAAAGATGCAAGCCCCCAACTTTTGATGGTAACGGCACTGCTGATGCTGCTCACCGATGGGTGAGGGAAATGGAAGCTGTTCTGAATATGAGCGAGTGCCAAGAAGACCAGAAGGTGAAGTTTGCTTCCCACTCGTTTGTGGACTCGGCTCTATGTTGGTGGGAAAATTGTAACTCCAGGATAATCAAACTTGAATCAAATCATGAAGAATTAGATCAAAATAATGATAAACACAATAAAACCCCTTTTGATCTATATTGATTGCATATAATTTGTAGAAAGTGAGAACCCCCAATCAATTGGTCATTCAACCATTAGTCTAATCCTAATAACAATTAGGCTATTTATAGTGAATATAATATTCACTAATTACATTTAACCCCCTAGACTTAGGCTAATTAATGAAATTACATATAAAACATAAAAATGACTAAAAACAAGATAAAATATATTTTGTTCAATCAAAATATATTTATTACAATAAAACTCCTAGTCATCTAAATCTTCAACGTCTCGTCTCGGTTCTTCGTCTCGAACGTGTCCGGTTTGACTTTTGCGTTGACTTTGACCGTGACGTTGACTTTTGTTGGCTTTGACTGTGTTGATAATATAGAATATCTTGTACAGCTCCAACAATACTCCCCCTTAGTCTATCATTATCAGCGTCTTCAAACGAAATCAGCACTGAGAAGTCAACAATAGAAAAATCTTCAAATTGAAGCTTTCTGAATCTGATGAAAAAAAAATTATTCATCTCATAAGCTCCCCCTATTTATATGCTCCCCCTTTTTGAGTGCAACCTTTGTGAAGATATTGGAACAACTTTCCCAAATCTCTAATCTCGAGTGCTTCAGAAGATGTAGGAGGAGGATTCCTAGCTCGGTATCTTCTGCAAACTTGAGGAACAGGTTCTCTGATCAGGTACACTGCTCAACTGATGATCGTCCATCACTTACAGCAAAAACCTGAAACACATTCACAAACACAATCTCAACATTTCTAATTAGATCATTTCATTTTTAACAAAATAAACCCGTGTTTATCTGTGTTTGAAAACAAGCGAACCCGTGTTCGTTTGTGCGTAATTTCTATGAAATGCATGAAAAATAATAAAATGTAATCAGCATAATATGGAAGACCTAAATGAATATTGAAATGAAAATTTATTATATTTTTTTATTATATACATATATTATAACATTTTTTAATTTATATATTTTTTATAACCGAGAACTGAATCGATCATGAGATCACATCCTTAAGATATACTTTATCTATATATTTTTTATAACATTTTTGTGTCAGGTACGTTTCTAGTAAACCAAATTTTAGCCTCTGTGTTGTTTGATTCTGGTGCTAGTAAAAGTTTTATTTCTGCTGCTTTCTGTGCTAATCTGCCTGTTAGTAGTAAGAGAGTTGATGCGCCTTTTGATGTAGAAACTGCCATAGGTAAGTCTACCAGGATTTCTGAGATGATAGAAGGTTGTGATGTGGAATTAGAAGGTCACAAGTTTCCTGTTAGACCATTCATGATTACCTTAAGTGGTTTCGATGTAGTTCTTGGGATGGATCAGTTAACGGACTATGAGGCGAACATTGTGTGTCGCAAGAAGATGATTTGTTTGACAGGGCCTGACGAGAGTTCGGTGATGGTTTATGGTGATCGGGTCACTACGATTCCGAAAGTGATTTCAATGGCGGTGACGGGAAAGTGTATGAGGCGTGGATGTAGTGCATACTTGCCCTATGTAAAGGACGTGAATACGCCAACACCACAACTATCTGATGTACCGGTTGTGTGTGACTTTCCAGATGTATTTCCCGAAGACTTACCAGGAGTGCCACCTGACCGCGAGATCGAGTTTCAGATTGATTCGATACCAGGTGCCCAACCTGTTGCCAAAGCACCGTATCAGTTGGCTCCGACTGAGATGAAGGAGTTGATGGAGCAACTGCAGGACTTACTTGATAAGGGGTTTATTTGACCGAGTATTTCTCCCTGGGGTGCTCCGGTCTTATTTGTGAAGAAGAAAGACGGCAGCATGAGGATGTGTATCGACTACCGAGAGTTGAATAAGCTGATAGTGAAGAATCGATACCCGTTACCGAGACTGATGATTTGTTTGATCAGCTTCAAGGTGCCAGTTGGTTCTCAAGGATAGATCTTCGATCGGGCTACCATCAGCTGAAGGTGAAAGAGCAGGATATTCATAAAACAGCTTTTCGCACGCGTTATGGTCACTACGAGTTTCTCGTTATGTCTTTTGGTTTGACCAACGCGCCAGCTGCTTTTATGGACTTGATGAATCGAGTGTGTCAGCCGATGTTGGATAAATCAGTGATCGTGTTTATTGATGATATCCTGATCTATTCGAGGAGCGAGAATGAGCATGCCGGTCATATTCGAGAGGTGTTGGAGGCGTTGAGAAGGGAGAAGTTGTATGCTAAGTTCTCCAAGTGCGCATTCGGGCTACGTGAAGTTTAGTTCTTGGGTCACGTGGTGAATCCTGAAGGTATTATGATGGACCCGGCAAAGCTAGAGGCGGTGATGCAATGGAAGTCTCTAAAGACGCCATCCGAGATTCGTAGTTTCTTGGGACTGGCGGGCTATTACAGGAGGTTTATTCAAGACTTCTCTAAGATCGCTTCTCCACTAACCAAGTTGACCCGGAAAGAGATAAAGTTTGTATGGGGTCAAGCTCAAGAGAAGGCGTTTGAGGAGTTAAAGGCAAGATTGACTCAAGCTCCTGTTTTGTCGTTACCCGATAGAAATGAAGATTTGGTGGTTTATTCTGATGCTTCCTACTCGGGGTTGGGGTGTGTGTTAATGCAGAGAGGAAAGGTTGTAGCCTATGCATCCCGAAAGTTGAAGGTTCATGAGGTTAACTATCATATTCATGATTTGGAGCTAGCAGCCGTGGTCTTTGCGTTAAAGATTTGGAGGCACTACCTGTATGGGACGAAGTGCACCATATTCACTGACCACAAGAGTTTGAAGTACTTCTTCGAGCAGAAGTATTTGAACATGAGGCAAAGGAGATGGTTGGAGCTCATAAAAGACTATGACCAACGTGGTGGCGGATGCCCTTACCCGAAAGGAGAGACCCGAGCCGATTCAGGTAAAAGTTTACCAGTTGATCATGACCTCGGATGTGATGAAGCAAGTTAAGGAGTTCCAGGATGAGGCATTGAAAGAAGATCATCTTAACTCCGAAAGAATGAGAGGTCTGGTTGCAGAAGAGGGTGAAAACACACTCGGTGTTAAAACCCGATTCGGGCGAATGTGGATTCCTTGATTTGGGGATCTACATGTGAAGATCATGGATGAAGCTCATAAAACTCAATACTCTATTCATCCCGGTGCTACAAAGATGTATCAAGACATGAAGAAAGATTATTGGTGGCCGGGTATGAAGCGTGATGCGGTGGAGTATGTGAGTAAATGCCTTACTTGCTTACAAGTGAAGGCCGAGCATCAAAATCCGTATGGGAAGATCCAACCTTTGGATATACCGGAGTGGAAGTGGGAGCACATCACCATGGATTTTATTACGAAGCTGCCACGTACCGCGCGAGGGTATGATGCTATATGGGTGATTGTTGATCGTTTGACAAAGAGTGCTCACTTCCTACCGATTCGCAAGACATATTCATCTGAGAGGTTGGCAGATCTGTTCATTAAAGAGATTGTGACTCGTCATGGTGTGCCGGTGTCTATTGTGTCTGATCGTGACACCCGGTTTACATCTAAATTTTGGAAGAAATTCCACAATGCAATGGGGACGAGGTTACATATTAGCACGGCTTATCATCCTCAGACGGATGGTCAATCCGAAAGGACGATTCAGACGCTGGAGAATATGCTTCGGGCATGCGTCATTGATTTAGGAGGAAGTTGGGATGACCACTTACCGTTGGCCGAGTTTTCATATAACAACAGTTATCATGCCAGTATTGGTATGCCTCCTTATGAGATGCTATATTGTAGGAGATGTAGAACCCCTGTTTGTTGGGGTGACATTGGTCAGAAGGAGTTAGGGAGCGTCGAGGTGATCGAGGCTACGACTGAGAAGCTAGAAAAGATCAAAGCCGTTATGAAGGCAGGCAAAGATAGACAGAAGTCGTATGCTGATAAACGACGTAGACCGATTGAGTTCCAGGTGGGCGATAGAGTTATGTTGAAAGTCTCACCTTGGAAGGGTATCATTCGGTTCAGAAAGCGGGGCAAGTTGAGCTCGAGATACATTGGGCCTTTCCGAATCATTGCTTGAGTAGGAGAGGTGGCCTATAGACTAGAATTACTAGAGGAGTTAAGTGGAATTCACCCAACATTCCATGTATCTCATCTGAAAAAATGTTTAACATTGAAGATATGATTGTTCCACTGGAGGATATCGAGGTAGATGAACGGCTCAATTGAAGGGATTTTTTCTTTGAAGGGCGGTGTAATGCCCGGTTATTTTCTTTGAAGCCAAAGAAATAAAAAGAAAGAAAGAAATAAGGTCCAAGTTGAGGGACCAATCTTGCCAAAAAGAAGAAAAGGTTTGGAAGAGTGGGTAAAAGGGAATGACAGCCCATTCCCCTCTCCCATTCACCATTTCATTCGGCCAAGAGAGGGAGGAGAAGGAGAAAGGGCAAAACTTCGGGTTTTCTTGGAATCGTGTGCAAAAGTCGAAGGCAAGCGGGTTTGTGTGAAGCTCTACTCGAAGAGGCTGCTGATGTAAGTTCTAGGACCCCTCTTTCACACATTTTTTACTGATTTTAGGGCTGGAACACATCTGAAAATTGTTTTTGTTGTGTGGGGTGTTAAACCTGTATGTATGTGGGTGTGTGTGTGTGATTCGGGTAGAGGGTTTGTTTGCGGGTTGTGTTGTGCTTGAATGGTGTTGTGGTAAGTGTTTCTAAGGTTTAGGATGGTTTATTTGAGCTTAGAACAGGTTTGAGAGGGCTTGGAGGCTGAAATCTATAGTTAGGGTTCGAAGGGGGCTGCATTCTGCACCAGCTAGGGCTCATGCGACTGGGAGCCATGAGTCCGAATGGCATGCGACTGGAGGCCATACGGCCGAAAGGCATGCGACTGAGGTCCATGCGCATGGGTGCCATGCGACTGAGGTTCATACGCATGGAAGTCATGCGACTGAAGTTCATGCGCCTGAAAGGCATGCGATTAAAGGTTATGCGACTGAAGGCCATACGGCCGAATGGTCATGCGACTGAAGGTCACACGACTGAAAGTCATGCGACTGAAGGCTATGCGACTGAGGGTCCATACGCCCAAGTGTTCATGCGTCTGGAAGCTCTCCATATGCATAAGTGTCCATTCGCCCCAAAGTGTCCATACGCCTAAGTGTCCTCATGCGCCTGGAATGGCCATGCGACTGGTGTCCATACGCCCAAATAGGGCTCATGGACCCAGTAGAACTTAGTTTATTATCAGATTCTCGGGAGAAAAGAGTAAATCTAGGCTTTGACTTGGGAGATTCCCGGGGGTTTATGTAAGTTGACTTTTGAGGTCATAGATGATATGTTGGGCATGTATGATGTATGATTGATGCTTATGCATGATGGTATGTATGTGGTATGTTATGTACATATGATGGTTCCTTGTATGATGACGTTGTATGTTCATATTCATGTTCCTTGTTATGCATGATTATTTTCCCGTGGCTTTACGTTGAATGTTAATGAATGGAATGAAAAGTATTATGTAACATAAAGTGGAAGATAATGAAAAGAGGAACGTAATGAAAGAATGCATGCATTAATGAATGAACGAAAGTAAGAAAGGCTTGCAAGCAAATGCATGGAGGTTCACACCCAATGCGGGGTGTTAGCTCAACCGTGTGCGGGTTAGCTACCCCATGAGGATGCACACTGGGGCTTAATCCGTGTGATTTAGCAAATGTATGGAGGTTCACACCCAATGAGGGGTGTCAGCTCAACTGTGTGCGGGTTAAATACCCCATGAGGATGCACACAGGGGTTCAATCTTTGCGATTGACCATATGTATATGGTCCTTGTCGCTTAACCCTAGATGAATTGCTTGGTGCTCTAGAGGGGGGTTAAGCACATGGCATGACCTAGATGGAAACAAAAGATAATAAATGTACGAAATGAACGATGACGAAGATATAACTATTATCTATGTTTACGTACGATGTATGATCACGTTCTAAAGCCTGGTATGATTTGAAAGAAAGTAAAGAACGGTTTTAAATGAAAGATAAAGTATGTTTTATATTATAAAACTAGAACTCACTCAGCAACGCTGACTTTTATGTGTTTCCAGTTGGCAGGTAAGCTTGCTGAGGATGGCACGGGGCGGCTACTCGACTCATTTTGGATGGCATTCTTTTGTTTAATGTTTTTGCATTGTAACGCGAACAAACGATGTTTTGTAACGAATGTTGTATTAACTTGCAAAAGCATTTATATTGAAATGAAAAGTTATTTTAATGTTTCCGCTGCAATGTTTCTTAAAGTTAATGTAATTATATGTTTTATGTGTGACGATCGATCAGCTGTAAGTGTCCCGGGAACGGGGCCTTACAGGCGGGTTGGTCCGGTTTGGTTCGGTTCCGACCCGTTGCTCACTCCTATTTTGTTCTATAAATTACACATATTTTTACTAATAAATGATTACAATTTATGACAGGTGTCAACACCACATTTAATCACAAAAAATGTTTTCCCGCCCAAATCTTCTATGACCTATTAAACAAATAAATGATAATTATTAAATTAACCATTTAATCACTTAACATTATTAATATGACCTTTGACTTTAAAATTTATCAAAATATCTTTTGAACCTCTTCCAAATAAATCTCACATATGGTTGCAAATATATCTCAACAATCAAAATGAAAATCTGAATTTAGAAAAACTCACGGTTTATATTTAAGTTATTCAATCAATAAAAATATGATAACAAACCTTTTATATTTTTATTTTTTATTATAATATTGCATTTAACATTTTAATTAAAATCTTTGTAAATAATATTTATTCGTTAGCTTAAACAAAAAATATAATACATAGTGTTTTTATAAATCTTATCTAAATGATATGATGTAAATGTTATTTTAAATGGAGCTATTTTTAAACATAGTGTGTTTTTATACTTTTTATATATTGATTTAATGGTCAGGTTGTGATTGTTATAATACTAAATTCAGATGGTTTGTTAGAACATAAAATAGTGGTGGTTTTTTAAACTATATACACCATATGTTATGGTATTGTATAGTTGTATGTATAAGTGTATAGTGTGAGATAAAACTTTTGTCTATTTGTGTTTTTACTTAAAGAATGAGTTTGTTAGACATGGATGTAAATTAATTAAGAGCTTACAATTCTTTTTTTTCTTTGTTTGCTTGTAGTTCTAATATTTTTATCCTTTGCACATTATAAAATTATATAAATTTATATAGTAAAATTTCGTGTAATACACGGGACTATAACATAATATAAAGTATAAAAATAAAAATAAAAATTTCGGGACCTTGAGGAGATCGGCCTTAAACAGTCGCCCACCATTAGAGCCGGCCTTGATAATCACGATCTTACATGTTTTGATCCATTCCATGCGACTAAAATTTTCTAGTTTATTAAATTTTTACCGTAATTTCTCATATTAATTTTAGTATAGATATAATTTTAGGAACATATATTATTTTTCTTGCATATAATCGAAGAAAAAACCAATTAATAATAGAACGCGTATGCAACAAGTAAATGTCGTTATTTTGGACTTTTATGGGGTGAAGTTCCTATCACTTTTCGTTGAATAAAGTTAAGCATTTTGTAGAAACACGTATTCTTGAAGTTGCTCAAATATTTGTTATTTTCTCTTTATTAAAAATCGATTTAACTTGACCCTTAATAAGTGGGCATGATATCACGAGATTCAAATCCGAGTCTTATTATTTATAATGAAATATCTAAACTTGTGTTTACCATTAAGTATTTAACCACTCCTTGAAAGTGGGTTGTTGTATCTCTGTTATTTTAACATGTGGGAAGAGATAAGTAGGTGACTCACATGTATGGATGAGAGGCATTTGTGTTCATCTTTACATAAGTTTTTGTCTAATGGAAAAAGAATAATTAGAAAGATAAAAGTCCTTTGTGTAATATAATAAAAAAGACTACATTGAAACCAACGAGACAAAATTAAATTATCAAGAAGCCACCTTCACCACACATACCTTTGTTTTCATCTCTTCAACTCAATATCTTATGCTAATTGTTATGTGAGATAAACACTTTGAAAAAGGAAATCACATTCATGTGATAACAGAGATCGGAGAGGAAAGCTTACGACAATCGTGGTGGCCGGGAAGTAATGCCGCCAAATATTATGGAGGTTGAAGATCAGATTCGTGGAGCGTTGCTACCACCGTTAAGAATGCACTGCATATTTTTAGTTTGCTCCTAACGTTAACATCTTGCTACTGTGATGTATTGTTTTTCGGTTTGCTACATGCCTACTATAGTCAGATATAAACTTGTGCTATTCAACTACTGTATTGATTTAGGTTTGCTACTCTAGTTTTACTTATTTTTTGGCTACTACTCTAATTTTTTGCTTCTCTAATTTGTTTGCTATTGTACTTGTTTTTTGGTTATAACTTCTTTTTATTGATTTTATGTTTGTTAATTGTATTTATTGATTTTTTGTTTTGCTACAATGCTACTAACTTTTTGACTATTGATTTGCTAATTGTTTGTTAGTAATAGTTTATTAAGACTGATTGGGCGGCTCATTTGGACTTCCATAGGCTGCTTGTATTAGAACCTCATGTTTTAATTACGAACTATTGAGTGGAGTACTATATCGCCCGTATATTACAATTTTTGATTTATTGCTGTTAGGATTTATAAAGACTATGTATTTTAATATTAGTGTGCTATATTTTGTCTAGAAGGGACGTACCTCGTTCCCAAGTATTTTGAGTACAAAATGATACATATACATTTACATACATACACACACATATATATAGGGTTTGGTTGTAATAAGAACCCAACCTTCCTGTGAGAACTCTTTAACTCAACACCAATCATGAATCAAGAAATCAATGAACAATAGTTTTCTATTTTTTTTAAACAAAATGATAAAATAGTCATGTTATCAACTCATTAAAATTCAGTTTATAACAAGAATATGACACATGTCCTCTCTATTTCCCCTTATTTTTTTCTATTTATAATTTTTACACCCTTTTTTTATAGCCTTTATAACTTTATCATAAAAGTCGTCTCATTATTCTCTTTAATTCTAATAAAGTCTTGAAATTTTTTAAATTTTTTTATGGACGTTACATATTATAGTGAATTATATCATGTTCATATACAAAATCTAATATTTGCAGTAAATTAGATCAAACATGGTGTATTAATAACAAAAAACACCAAATTAAACATAAAACCATACCTAATACAATGAATTACAACGAATAACAGTGAGTTACATCACTGTAGTTACACTACTGCATCAAAATTACACCATTAATGTTTTTTATATATAAACAACACAAGTGCAGGGTTACAATGATGTAACATATTGCATAAACAAAGAATATCTAAATTTTAAGATTACAATGATTAAACATGGTGTATTGACAACAGGAAAAACAATTTTGATAATAGATTTGACTTTCTAAACTAATGTACACCAATCTATAAACCAATGTAAACCAAACGAGAGAATTTAGAATATTAAATTATATAATACCAAGTAAAGAAGGCATTTGATCCTAGATTCATCAGATTGCCACAAAATAAGTGAAAATTCAAAGATTTTAATCGAAAAAATATCAATAGAAATGGCTCCTAACTGCAGCATCTAACGAACTCACTCCCTTTTTCTTGACCACTGCAAGTTGAACAAAAGAACATCAAATTAACTTCAATGAAGATGTTTCTCTATAAACACCCTAAATTTCTAACATTAATTTAACAAATTAACACTGAAAAACATATGTAATTGAAAAAAAATTAGAGAATACAAAACCCCCTAATACAAATACATAAAACCAAAAAGAGAACTCAAATAGAGATTGAAATCACAAACTAAAATAAAGGATTTATATACTACCTAATCAAAATATAACTCAAAACAAAATAAAACATGTTTGAATATGTTACCAAACCAATCGGAATATATCTCAAATCAGAATATAGAAAGAATATTAGAAGAGGAGGAACTATTTGACCTGATAGTGCTTGACGATGATAATCAGCCGGAAGGTGGGTGTGGGTTCGCTCTCTAGGGCAAGCCGATGGCGGCTCATGGTGGTGCTTGAAGGCGGCAAACGGTAGACGGCGACATTGGTGGTGCTTCAAGTCAAGCCAGCGACAGTGTGTTGAGATCGTTCTGCGATCTGGTGGCGGATGGTAGACGAAGACATTAGTAGTGCTTCAAGTCAAATTTGTACCTAGAGAATGGTGGAGGCAGCAGGAGGTGGTCCGATCTGGATATTGTTGAGCACTTGATTTGGATTTCATTTTGTTGTTGAATAATTGTTGATGGTTTGAATCACGCAGAGAGAAAGATAAAGATGATCTTTTTTTATTTAATAGTAAAAATGTTAGATTTGTATAGATATGAGAGAGATTAGGTCTGATAGAAAAAGTACATAAATAAAATTACTTATTTACCCTTCATCTCATCTTCACCTTTCATCTTCACCTTACTGTTACGTTAATATAAATAAGTGTAACACCACTGTAAGAAGGTATAACATAAATGTAAAAAGATGTAACATAGAATATTAAAAATATACATCAATAAACCCAGATCTGAAAATAACAAAAATGAAAAAACCTAGATACATAAAACCAATTAAAGTACCGAGATCTTAATGCAACTTTTGCACTTTCTTCTCTAACTCGTTTGCCTCCTACATCATTAGCACCTCCATTTCGGCGTTGATGTGCTTTAAATTATATATAAAATATATAAATATTTCCTACACTTTTAAATAGCTTTTGGTCGCTTTTTAATACATATTACTCGCATTTTGTTAATATTTTTTATTCTAAAAGTTTTATAAGACTATGAGTTAAAATATTACACTTTGATGGAAGTTGAAAGTGACAAGTGATTGAACCGTTTATCTAAATTAAAATTAAATGTGAAAAATAAAATAAGTATGATCTCAAAAGCTATGTACAAAAATTGAATTTGAAAGAAAGCATGGTGATAAACTTTATAATTGCAATATGAAGGTCATATATATTTCATGCATGCCAATTTAAATGAAAAAGCTGAAAGTCTCTATGTTTAATGTGGAATTTTAATATGCAGATAACAACATCAATTTGTCAAATTATCAAGAATTAAAAAAGCATGAGAGGGGTCACGTGGACTACAACTAACAAAAACAAAAGAGATGTAATTCTACTGGGCTACAACAATTAAACGGCCCACAAAGGTGATCGGTTATAGGTGTACGCAATAGGTTAAAGTGAAAAAGAAAAAAAAAAGAATAGAGTAAATTACAAACTGTGTCCTTTATTAATTGATGGACCAAAAGAACCAATGAGCCGGATCAGAAAAACCTTTAAGTCCCACAGACGTCACAACAACTACTGAAGTCCACAACAGCTGAAGATAACACCTGAAGACAAAGTCAGAAAACACAAGTGCTGAAGACAAAGTCTGAAGACAAGTGCTGAAGACAAAGTCTGAAGACACAAGTGCTGAAGACCAAATATCAGATGTTGTCATAACAGCTGAAGAGGACTTCTTCAGTAGTTGTGACGGTTTACTTTTCAGTAGTTTTATGTTTTATCTTTTCAGTAGTTTTGTAAAACGACTGAAGAGTTTGTTCTTCAGTCGTTGTAGTTTCAGTAGTTTTCCTTTCAGTAGTTTCATGTTTTATACTTAGCACTCTGACATGTTCTCAGTAGTTGTGAACATTTCAGTAGTTTGTTAAGTGTTAGTTATTTTTGTACTAGATCTGCTAGTTATCACTATCCCGTGATTACAGCAGTGATTGCACTCTATATATAATAATAATAATAATAATAATAATAATAATAATAATAATAATTATTATTATTATTATTATTATTATAACTTGCTATTATTATTAGTATTAATAATAATATAATTATTTCTCTTATAAAAGTTATTATTGTTATTATTATAATATTCAATTTAATAGATAACAATAATCTTTTTGCATTAAAGAATTAGAGACTAACTAAGAGATAAACACAAATAGCCCAAAAGTTTCATGAAAAGCATTAATAGCCCTTATAAGAATAAACGGCGTTAACTTTTAATTAACCAAAATTACAAGATGTCACAGTCTCCCCAACTTAAAAGAATTTCGTCCCGAAATTAAGAATAAAGCTAAGAGAACAAATGCGGGTATCTCTCCTTCATGTGATCCTCACGCTCCCAAGTGAACTCAGCTCCACGTTTGTTTTCCCAACGGACTTTGACGATAGGTGTGGTAGTTGTTCGGGTCTTCTTCAGGGTTCGATCCATAATCTCAACAGGCTTCTCAACAAAATGCAATGACTCATCAATTTGAATTTCCTCTAGTGGAACATGCAAATTTTCATCAGCCAGGCACTTCCTCAAGTTTGAGACATGAAAGACAGGATGAACTCCGCTAAGTTCAGAAGGTAACTCCAGTTTGTAAGCCACTTTCCCAATTCTTTTCAAAATCTTGAAAGGTCCTACAAAGCGTGGGGCTAACTTACCCTTCTTCCCAAAACGTACAACGCCCTTCCATGGGGAGACCTTAAGAAGAACCATGTCGTCGACTTGAAACTCCAACGGTTTGCGTCTTTTATCGGCATAACTCTTTTGACGACTTCTAGCCACCTCAAGGTTATTTCGGATCTTGGAAACTTTGTCGGTCGTTTCTTGAATAAGTTCCGGACCAGTGATAAGATTTTCCCCAATGTCCGTCCAACAGATCGGAGAACGACATTTACGACCATACAAAGCCTCGAATGGTGCCATCTTGATACTTGAGTGATAACTATTGTTATACGAAAATTCCGCGAGCGGTAAATGCGTATCCCAATCACCACCAAAATCAAGGACACAAAGACGTAGCAGATCCTCGAGGGTTTGGATTGTTCGTTCGGTTTGACCATCGATTTGAGGATGGTAAGCTGTACTTAAATCCAATTGAGTACCCAAGAGTTCTTGCATCGAAGACCAAAAGTGCGAAGTGAAACGAGCATCTCGATCGGAGATAATGTGTAAAGGCACGCCATGACGACTCACAATTTCGTCAATGTAGATTTGAGCCAGCTTTGAAACCTTGTACGTATCTCGTATGGGTATGAAATGTGCTGTCTTGGTCAAACGGTCAACGATGACCCAAATACTATCATGACCACGAGGTGTACGAGGTAACTTGGTTATGAAATCCATGGATATATGTTCCCATTTCCACATAGGGATTTCAGGTTGTTCAAGTAAACCACTTGGTCGTTGATGCTCGGCTTTGACCCTTGCACACGTGAGACACTTAGAAACATAAGACGCGATATCTTTCTTCATTCCAGGCCACCAATATTGACCACGCAAGTCCATGTACATCTTATCGGAGCCAGGATGAATGGAATATCGGGTTTGATGAGCTTCGTTCATAATGAAGTGTCGAAGATTATCACGATTTGGGATCCAAAGTCGATTCAAGAAGTACCACATGCCATTCGGTTTTGTCTCCAATTGCGATCGTACGTTAGACATCAAATCTTCATCCTTCCCTTCGTCGGTTAATGCCGCTTGTTGAGCCTCGCGAATGCATAACTCGAGGTCACTATCGATCCTTATGTTTTGGAGCATGATAGTAGCCTCGTTGACATCCACATGGATCTCGGTATCAAATTCTCCTAGCGTATCAAACCATTGCCTTCGATCTCGAATCTCTTGAATCGAGACAGTCTTATTGTGAACCTTGCGACTTAGCGCGTCGGCTACAACATTCGCCTTTCCAGGATGGTAGCGAATGTCGCAGTCGTAGTCGCTAATTAACTCGATCCATCGTCTTTGTCTCATGTTGAGATCCTTTTGGTTAAACACGTGTTGGAGACTCTTATGATCGGTGTAGACTATGCATTGCGTTCCATATAAGTAGTGTCGCCAAATCTTCAATGCGAAAACCACAACCCCAAGTTCAAGATCATGAGTTGTGTAGTTCACTTCATGAACCTTCAATTGCCTCGACGCGTATGCTATAAATTTGCCTCGTTGCATGAGAACACAACCAAGACCTTGATTAGAGGCATCGCAATATACGGTAAAGTCGTCGTTTCCATCGGGAAGTGTGAGAATAGGAGCGTTACACAACTTGCGTTTCAATGTCTCGAAAGCCTCTTCTTGCTCGGGTCCCCATTCAAAAAGTCGATTCTTTTGGGTTAGCGCCGTTAATGGTTTAGCAATCTTCGAGAAATTTGCTATGAACCTACGGTAATATCCCGCTAAACCCAGAAAAGAACGAACCTCGGTTGGGGTTGTGGGAACACACCAATTCTTCACGGCTTCAATTTTAGCAGGATCAACGTGAATTCCTTGGCTATTCACCACATGTCCTAGGAATTGAACTTCTTCCAACCAAAATTCACACTTGGAAAACTTAGCGTACAATTGCTCTTTCTTCAAAAGTTCAAGAACTTGTCGCAAGTGTGTCTCGTGATCGACATTCGTCTTGGAATATATAAGAATGTCATCAATGAACACGATTACGAACTTATCCAAATACGGTTTACATACTCGATTCATGAGATCCATGAACACGGCAGGCGCATTGGTCAAGCCAAAAGGCATAACCATGAACTCGTAGTGCCCATATCGAGTACGAAAAGCGGTCTTTGGAATGTCATCATCGTGAACACGTAGTTGATGATACCCAGAACGTAGATCGATCTTTGAGAATTGAGTTGCTCCTTGAAGTTGGTCGAAGAGATCATCGATTCGAGGAAGGGGTATCGGTTTCTGATAGTAAGCTTGTTGAGTTCCCGGTAGTCGATGCACATACGAAATGAACCATCCTTGTTCTTCACAAACAGAACAGGTGCACCCCACGGTGATGAGCTAGGACGAATGAAACCCTTATCGGTCAACTCTTGCAATTGACTAGCTAATTCTTGCATTTCAGACGGTGCAAGACGATAAGGTGATTTAGCCACAGGGTTTGCGCCAGGAATTAAGTCAATCTTGAACTCAACTTCTCGCACGGGAGGTAACCCTTTAAGATCCTAGGGAAAAACCTCGGGAAATCTCGCACAACAGGGATGTCTTTCAACTCCTTACCCTTGGCTTTCGTATTAACTACATATGCCATGAAAGCCATGTAGTTTTTACTTAAGCACTTGCGAGCCTTGATGCAAGACATGAGTTTGAGTCTTTGGGATGATTTCTCCCCAAAGACCTTCAAAGTATCCCCAGACGGTAAAGGATTTCGGATACACTTCTCGAAACATAGAATTTCCGCACGATGTTTGGCTAACCAATCCATACCAATGATAACATCAAAGCTTCCCAATTGCATAGGAATAAGGTCGACGAAGAACTCGTGTTCGTTAAGGCTTAAAGTGCAGTCACGTATTACGATGTCCACAACAATAGATTTTCCATCGGCGACTTCGACCGTGAAAGATCTTTCTAGGTTGTCGCGCGGTTTAGAAAGTAAAGACTCGAATCCCAAGGACACGAAACTCCTATCGGCACCCGAATCAAACAATACAGATGCATAACGATTATTTACAAGATACATACCTGTTTGGTAACAACCTATTATTGGTATGATGAACATAGATAGGAAATTTTACAAGACAAGAAAAGACTAAAAGGAATTCAACGACGTACCATTCACCACGTCGTTGTTGGCTTGTGCTTGATTGGCGTTGATGTTGAAAGCCCTTCCACGAGCCGGTGGCACAGTTCCCGCATTGCAAGGACATTGAGGGCGAATATGACCAGCCTCGCCACAGTTGTAGCAGGTTCGGTTGGTAAGCATGGCAGTGTTGTTTGGCGCACGAAGACAAGTAGCCACCAAATGACCATACTTTCCACACAAAGAGCAGACTCGGCATGGAATGTTGCTTGCATGATGGTACTTGCACGTGTTACACATAGGATGTGGTCCAGCATAAACCTTAGCCATGGGAGCTTGATTTGCAACCACCATTTGTTTTTGAGGAGCATTAGGGGCGGTCACGGCGTAGTTGCGTGTCGGAATGAACTTACGCTTTTTGTTTTGAGAAGATGGATCGGCCCTTACCTCCTTTGTTGCCTCGGGTATCACCTTCGTAACAGACTTGGAACCCTTTGCCGACATAGTGCCAGCTCTTATATGATTCTTGGTGAGCTGTGCAGTGATGGTAATTGCTTCCTCCAAAGTTGTGGGCCTACTACCCACCACGGCATCTTGAATTTGAGGTGGCACCCCCTTGATAAATTTCTCGATGTTGCGGGGCACAGTGTCCACCATGTGTGGTAGGAGCATACTCAACTCATGATGCCGGGTGGAATAAACCAAATG
Source organism: Flaveria ramosissima (assembly GCA_025215565.1). Lineage (NCBI taxonomy): Eukaryota > Viridiplantae > Streptophyta > Magnoliopsida > Asterales > Asteraceae > Flaveria > Flaveria ramosissima. Next base: position 19,965,126 of record CM046041.1, on the reverse strand, counting down.
ATTCCCACCATCCTGTTTGAGGTTCCAGAACTCCTCCTCTAACTTTTGCAACTCGCTCCTCGGACAAAACTTTTGGATCATGATCTCCTTAAATTCCTCCCAAGGTAAGGCCAAAGCAATCTCGGTTCCACGGTTTCTTTTTTCACTATTCCACCATGTGAGTGCTCGTTGTTGAAGAACACTTGTGGCATAGCGAACCTTGAACTCGTTGGGGCACTCACTAACAATGAACGTGTTCTCCATACTTTCAAACCACTCGAGAAGTCCAGTGGCTCCTTCTTTTCCACTAAAACTAGTGGGTTTGCACGAGTTGAAGTGTTTGAAGGTGCAAGTACGGTTGTTCCCTTGTTGATTGTTCCCATTTTGATTGTTGCTATTGTCTCCATTAGCACCACTATTGTTCCCATTGGTGTTGTTGTTGTTGCTATTAGCCATTAGTGTGCTATTAAGTTCAGCAACCATAGTCGGGAGAACGGCAGCCATTTGTCGGGCAATCATGGCAGCCAGCTTACGGTCGGAACTTCCACGCTTTCCATGGTGACGAGACATGCTGGATATACAAAAACGAGTTAGTTACAGGAACGGGGATAACAAAGGATAGTAGTTTAACAAAGTTAAGCTAAGGGTTATAAGGTACACAGGATGTTTCCATTTGGTAACGCATTACCATTTGAAAACGTTGACACGTCAAGGTGAATTGACCCGTTTACCTTAGAAACTTGTGTATGTTGACCATAGTTTATCACTCATAGAAATCCCCAGGTAAGCATAACTAGTCCCGTAGGATTTATGCGATATGCTTGCCTTAGCCCGAGGGCCTTTTGCCAGGAAAACCAGGATACAGGTGTCTATGTGTCACACAATATTTCTTAGGTTCATAGAATCAAAACCTTGATGAGATTTATATAGATTAGACATAACGTCTAAAGATCCAAGTCATAACATAAGCATAAGATTCCACGTGTCGACGAGAATGAGATTAAGAGAGTTCATGTTCGGGGAGAGTCAAAGAGTCAAAGTTAAGTTTAGGGAGACAAGTAACAATGTTTAGGCAATCCTATGCTAAGGCATCAAATTGCACATAAGAGGCATAGCATTATGTAGCATGAAAAGTATATAATTCACAAGATAGAAATATAATTCTATAAGGTTCATGCATACTATAGCCTAGGTCACCATTTCTAATAACCTAGATCCCTATAGTTATGGGCTCTGATACCAATCTGTCACACCCCAACCTTGACGGCGGAAACGTCGAGGAGTGAGAGTTAAGATCGTTCATAGCCACATAACGCTATTAATAAACCAAATTTAATTTAAACATAAGTTTCAATTGTCACATTACAATCATAAGTTTCAAAGAAAATAAAAGCAAAACATAGAATGTAACAATCCATTCTATTTTATTTATTAATCTAGGTCCATTCCTAGATTTGCAAGCTTCAATGTGTAGATAATCAAACTTGGGCATTTCCTGAAACATGTTAAAAATAGAAGGTCAACAATAATGTTGGTGAGCATTCCATAGTTTTTAATACATAAGTATATATAAAAGATGGCAATTCAAGTTATAAGTTAGTGAATATAGTGATTAGGGATGCTATGAACAATGCAACAATCAAACCTTGACAATGTTTTACAAGTCTCAAACGTTAAAAGTATATACGATCAGCTAAGTGTACTTGGATCAACCAAGCAGGCTTGTCTTACCCATAGATCTATGACTTCGCTGGGCTAGCAATAGTTAATGATTGTACATATAACGCCATAACATGGTAACCACATAAGTTCAACTAACCACAACTTAACATGATGAATTGCCATAAAGTTTACAAGTCTCAAATAAGTTTACAAGTGCAAAGTATAAGTTAACATGTTTCACCCCAAAGTGTGAAATAAAATAAAAAGGGGGTATGGAATACTCACTTGATCAAATAAGTAAATAATTGACGATTAATAAGAAGTATAATAAGCAACGTTTCAATGTGGTCCTTCACAATGCACCTAAAATAAATATATATTTACAAGGTTAAAGTTTAATTGTAAGTGTAAGGATTCCTGAAGTCTGATGCAACCCAAAACAGCCTAAGTGTCTCAGCAACATGCACTAAGTACTGAAGTGAAGAATGCTTAGGAAGTTTTACACAAAGCATTAGGAAATACTCTAAGTGTAAAATCTTCCGAAGCCAAGACCAATATCTTCCGAAGCCAAACATGAAGTCTTCCGAAGCTTCAGAGACAAAGTCTTCCGAAGCTTCAACCTATGAAGACAGATTTCTTCCGAAGACTTTTAGTATACATGCTTTATCTGATGTACTGTTCCATAAAGCACCTTTTCCGCTGCATCTCTGTAAAGTCACCAACTTACATGAGTTGGTGAAAAGGGCCTTGCTTTTGGTAACTGTACATTGAGGTCTTGAGTCTTCAACTTTCCACTTTATGTACTTTATCCTTTTTGTATTGTATAAGGATGTGAGCTATGGCATGTCATAGTCACAAGGTCAAAAGGCAGATATGCCTTTTGATCCTACAATTGATTTTGTTAGTGTCTAGTCAATTGTATCCAGCTGGCTTTCAAAGTATAGCCGGCTGTAGGTTGTAGTATAAGTATTTCAAGTTCTTGTATCTTTTCTTTATGCTTTGTAACACTTGTAAAAGAACTTGAGAAAGCAATATACTGCCTCCTTGAAACCCATATTCTCTTGTTCTGTCTCTTGCTTTACTTGTGTTCTTAGTTTCACCTTTGGTTACCCAGTTCACTGTTTGATTAGAGCTTAGTTAATCTCCTCATTGTGTTGTTGTGTTGTAATTGTGCTTAAGCCCTTAAACGGTCCTGCAGTAAGATTTGACACTATAACGCGAACTAGGGTTTCGATGGGGGTTTGGAGCTTGTCAAGTAATTAAGTTTAACAAAATGGAAACAATTATATTTATTGAACTCAAAGAAATTTGTTACATATTATGTAAAATCATGTGTGAAATATAATATCTATAACAATTTGTATACATAATGATTAAATAAATATATAGTAATCTCAATTTAAAACAATAATTTGATGATATTGGATGAAATAATATTTATGTGAACAAAATATCATCTAAAGTCTACTTCTTATAAAATTGGACTATTTATATCTCTTTTTAGAATATTTAATAAAACTTAAAAGTATTTCTTTTTAAATAAACAATTTACAGAAAATGTTCATAAAATTTAGAATACTCAAATTTTATCAAATGATTTTTTTTATAATTTTTAGAATTTTTTTGTATTTGATTTAAAGGCCAAAAGACCAAAAAAATTGCATGAGGTTCCCCGGGTTCGAACCGGGGACCTCCTGCTTTGCAGGGTGTGTGCGTGACCAGTGAACCAAGGCTCTCAGCCGCGGTTTGTAATGGTTCTAAATTCTTTTAACTTAAATCAAACGATCACCCCCAAATCCAAGAACCCTAATTCGATTGATTCCAAAATTGAACCCAAATTCGCGATTGATAATGGAATTAATTATAGGGCTTTTGTTCGTTATGATGAAATGAATTGGTGGGTGGTTTCATTTACCTGATTCGGTGTTAGATGAAGGTGGTTGAATCAAGAACAAGTCGCGACCAAAGCCGTAGATGGTTCAGTTAGCAAATGACATTGATAATCAAATTCACTTTGCAGGAAGCTTCCACAAGCCTTAATGACGAAAAGCCCTCTTCCAATTGTGAATTATAAAGCTCGGAATGTGGACTTCGGATGTGTTGCAGGTCGCGATCGAGTTGGTATTCGAACGATTTGATTTGTGTGTTTTCAGGTGGAATTGAAAGTTGTATTTGGTTAATGATTGATAGAGGATCGTTTAGATTAGTTTAATTGGATTATTATGAGAAGTAACTGCTCGAACGGCTAAATGGTTTAATGTGTTACGGTTATGGAATCGATTTGGCTTGAAACCGATGTTTAAGCGCAATTAAGTCGTGTATTCAAGTTCGAAATGCACATACGAACGATTCGGTCGGTTTTGGTGTCAAAATAGTAACGTTTGGGGGGTGCTTGGCCGTCGCCGGAGCTCGCCGGAGCTCCGCCGGATGGTTGGCCGGAAAAACGGGGTTAAGGGTGGAGGGTTGGTTTTTAAGGAATTTACATATCTAGCCCCTGCAATTTAATTGTTTAACATTTCATGTTTAAAACATCCTTTTAAAGTTTCAAAATTGACAATAAACCCCCTAAACTTCTTTAAACCTTTTTAAGTTTATTAATTTTTACATATTATTATCATTGATAATAATATGATTATTATTATTTTTCTTAGTTATTATTATTATTATTATTATTATTATTATTATAACTTGCTATTATTATTAGTATTAATAATAATATAATTATTTCTCTTATAAAAGTTATTATTGTTATTATTATAATATTCAATTTAATAGATAACAATAATCTTTTTGCATTAAAGAATTAGAGACTAACTAAGAGATAAACACAAATAGCCCAAAAGTTTCATGAAAAGCATTAATAGCCCTTATAAGAATAAACGGCGTTAACTTTTAATTAACCAAAATTACAAGATGTCACACAACTTCATGGGAAATTGCTCACATTTGAGAGAGAGATAGAACAAAAGAGAAAACTGTCTTCATCTGGTAAGCTCACTGAAGACTTTGTACCAGGCAACAGTGCTCTGGTTAGTCATGAGTCGGAATATGCTTCATCTGAATGCCAGTATGATGAGCATATTGATTTCTCTTCAAACATTTCTGATTCAGCATTTGTGAGTGTTGATAGTCAATTTACTGGGTGTAATAATGACAATCTATGCTTCATCATGGATGATCTCAAGGGGATTGCTGATGATGACTTAGAAGAGATGGATATTTTGAGCCAAATGGCCTTGATAAATATCAGATCTCAGAAGTTCTACAAAAGAACTGGAAGAAAGTTCCCAGGACTCTCTGGCAAAACCAAAGTTGGTTTTGACAAGAGTAAGTTGAGGTGTCACAAATGCCAAAGGCTTGGACACTTTGCTAGAGAATGTAGATCATCTGGATCTAATTCCTCTGCACCTTTTGTGACTTTCCCTAGCAATAGTCAACAAAACAAAGGGCAACATCCTGTCAATTCTAGTCATCATTCTCAACTACAATCTCCTACATATTTTGTTCCTCAGGGTCAAATGCCATACCCTTACCCTTGTTATTACATGCCACAAACAAGTCAAGTTCAAGCTCCTATGGTACCACAACCTCATGCACTTCCAGAACCTCAACCATCTCATCAACCCCTCAACCTCAACAACATAGCGTCTTCACCCCTGAAGTTGTTGACTGGAGCAGCTTGCCAGATGACATGTCTGGTCATGAACAACTGTTCACAAGTGCTGATCAACATGGTGGTGATAGTCCTTTTGGGAATCTGGCACTTATGGCTCTGGAGTCAATTGAGGGTTCCTGCTCAACTGCATCATCTTCACAGGTAACTCAGGTATCTTTAGAGGCTAAAGCCAAGTTATGTTCTGAATCATGCATAGCTGCCTTTGTCTCTATTAGAGAGGCAAATGTAGCATTAATAAATCAAAAACTTGAGTTTGAGAAAACCATTTCCAAAAGACAAGCTGAGTATGAGTCTGCTCTTAATAGTAAAAATGATGAGATTTATAAGCTTAAATGCCAATTAAATGATGAAAAGGCTAAGCTAGAGGTTATTCTGGAAGACCAGAGAAGTCTCAAAGAAACCCTTGCAGTCACCCAAGTAGAGTGTGATCGATGGGTACAATCATGCAAAGGTTTTGAAATGCTTCTTAGTAAGCAATCAGCTTCCAATGTGAAGTTTGGCATTGGTTATAATCACACAGCTCCTCCTACAGATTTTGCTCCAAAAGTAGAAGTGAAATCTGATGGAGAAAGCAATAACCAATCCACCTCATCATGTGATTCACTTTTTGATAGAGCATCATCAAAAGTAGAAGTCAGCACTAAGCCCTCTCAGAACCTATCAGCTGATGTTGATGGTTCAATTGCTGACACTCACATGATCAAAGAGTTGATCAACTCGGGAGTTATTTCTGAAAGTCCTGAAAGGACTGGAGAGCAAGATTTAACACCTGAAGTTCAAACTCCAACTACTGGCAGCACTGAAAAGAAGAAAACTGTCAGTAGAAAGAGTTTGAAGACTACTAAAGAGGAAGTCAAGAAAGCAAATAATGCTTCCAAAGTACTGAAGAGCAAGTCTTCAGTAGTTTCATCCTCTTTAGTTGATGATCAACATAAGATGAAAAAGAAACCATGTGAAGTATGTGGTTTGTTTAATCATCTTACAAATGATTGTTGGTACAAAAGAGGACCCAAACTCAAACAAAAGAGGAAATTAAAGAGAAAATGGTTAAAATGAAAAATGAGTTTGAAGCCACATTTGTACCAGCAATATCAAATCCTGTAACCCTTAAGTCCAAAAAGAAATCCAAAAAGGAAGGGGTTAAACAGGTAACAGCTGAGATTGCTCAAAAGAAGAAGGTGCAACATAAGAACTTATCAAACTCCAGTGCTAATGTGTCTGAAGAGCTGAAAGCTTTATCACAAAATCAGACACAGCTGGTTATGATGGTTCAACATCTATTGGGAAGAGTCAACCAATTAGATGTTCCTATGTTGAATCCACAGACTAGGAGTTCCAAGCCAAAGGATTCCTTTTACTCACCATCTTCTTCCTCTCAGGCTGTTATTTCCAACAAACCTGTTAGTCTACCATCTGTTGATGTGAACAGACCCAAAACCAAAAGGGTTTGGGTCTCAAAATCTAACTAATTTGTTTTGTTCTGCAGGGTTCTTCAACATGCCACAGAGGCATCTGGTATGTAGACAGTGGAGGATCCATGCATATGACAGGAAACAGATCACTTCTTAATGACTACTCTCAAGGAAGGAAGGGGTTTGTATCTTTTGGCAATGATGCAAAGGGTTACATCATCGGCAAAGGCTTTGTTTCCAATGGGGAAATAAAGTTTGATGATGTTAACCATGTGGAAAATCTCAAGTACAACCTCTTGAGTGTCAGTCAAATGTGTGACAAAGGCCATGTTGCTCTTTTCACAAGTCAGAACTGCCGGATTCTGTCATCCAAAGTTCTAAGTTTGATTGATAAGGTGTTGGATAAATACACTCTCCTTAAGGCCAACAGGATAGGAAGAGTGTATGCCTTAGATCTTTCTAAGAAAATAGATCTCAAAGGCCATCCTTGCCTATTTTCCAAGGCTTCCCCTCAAGAATCTACACTATGGCATAGAAGGCTGGGTCATGTTAATCTCAAAAACATAAATCAGCTGATAAACCATGGTTTAGTAAGGGGATTGCCTATGAAGGAGTTCAAATGTGAAGATGACTGCACTGCTTGTTTAAAAGGAAAACAACACAAAGCTTTATTTCCCTCCATAGAAGAACCTAAGTCCACAGCCTGCTTACAGCTTCTTCACATGGATCTCTTTGGTCCTATTAGAGTGATGAGTATGGCTAAGAAGAAATACTGTCTGGTAATTGTGGATGATTACTCCAGATTTGTATGGACTTTTTTTCTTGCATTCAAAGGATGAAGCAGCTCAGAAGATTATCAACTTTGTGTTGTATGTTGAGAAGCAGTATTCCCTCTCAGTCAAGTGTATTAGAAGTGATAATGGAACAGAATTTAGAAACAATACACTTGATGAGTTCTACCTCTCAAAGGGAATCAAGAGGCATTTTAGCATTCCAAGAACTCCTGAACAAAATGGAGTAGTGGAGAGAAAGAACAAGACCCTTATTGAAGCTGCAAGGTCCATGTTGGCTGACTCTGGACTGCCAATGACTTTTTGGGCTGAAGCTATCAATACAGCTTGCTATGTACAAAATAGAGCTCTAGTAAATAAGAGGTTGATGAAAACTCCATATGAAGTTCTTCATCATTTGGCCCCTCTAATTTCATTCTTCAGAGCTTTTGGATGTCCTTGTTTCATTCTCAACACACGGGATCAACTCCAAAAATTTGATTCTAAGGTGGATGCAGGGTACTTTGTTGGTTATTCATCAACTTGCAAAGCATACAGAGTCTTCAACTGTAGAACAAAGATGGTTGAAGAGACTCTACATGTTAAGTTTAATGAATCTCCAAAGGACAAGATTCCACAAAACCCTGTGGAGATATTTGATTTGGACATACTGCAATATGCTCCTCATCAAACTCCTGCTGTTGCTCCTGTCAACAGTTCACCACCTGGTGGTACTGCTGGTGCTGATGATGATGATAGTAGTACTCACCTCTTCAAGTTTAGTGATCAACTGCCTGATTCAGCTAGACCTGATGTTCCTGTAGCTCCAGCAGCACAATCCACAACAAATGCTGATGAGATTTCTACAACTTCAACTTCCTTTGAATTACCATCTACTGATTGGTTTCAAGGAAATACTTCACCATCACCATCTGTTGCTGCTGAGCCTGCTACAAACACTTGCACTGATCTCATTGTGTACCAAGATCTGAAGAATCACCCTATGTCTCAAATCATTGGTGATATCACTGCTGGAGTATCAACAAGAAGTCAATTGTCAAATTTCTGCTTCTATGCTCTCTTCATCAGTCAGCAAGAGCCAAAGAATTATCACATTGCTTTAAAGGATAATGGATGGGTTGATGCCATGCAGCTTGAGCTTCTTCAGTTCAAGAAACAGCAAGTGTGGGAACTGGTTCCTCTACCTCCAGATTTCAGGCTGCACCTAAGGAGTCTCATTTGATTGCAGTCAAGAGGATCTTTAGATATCTGCAAGGCACTCCATCTCTAGGTTTATGGTATTCTACTAGACATTCTGGTAAATTAGTTGCCTTTTCTGATAGTGACTATGCAGGGTGTAAGTTGACCAGGAAATCAACTTCTGGTGGATGTCAATTCCTAGGCAACTGTTTGATTTCTTGGCAGAGTAAGAAACAAACCTCAGTTGCTACATCAACTGCTGAAGCCGAGTACATTGCTGCTGCAAGTTGTACATCTCAGGTATTATGGCTTCAAAACCAATTATTGGATTATGGCATAACTGAGACTAAGACTCCATTGTTAATGGACAGCTCTTCAGCTCTTTGTATTGTCAAGAATCCTGTCCAGCACTCTAGGACTAAACATATTGAAATTAGACACCATTTTATTAGAGATTGTTTTGAAAAAGGTCTGATTGATCCAAAGTTTGTTCCTAGTGCTGATGAGCTTGCAGACATTTTTACTAAGCCTTTGGATAGTTCAACTTTCCATAACCTGGTGTTAAGGCTTGGTATGCTGCAGCTAGAATAAGTGACAACTACTGATGATCTCAGTGATATATACTGATGATCATTGGTAACCATGTCATATATAAGTCATGATGAGTTCCTTTCCCCTCAGTAGTTTTTATAACTACTGAAGGCTACATTCTCACAAGTACTAAAGTACTTTATTTGTTAAAAAAGCTGATGTAGTTACAACAGCTGATGAAATCACAACAGCTGATGTAGCTACAACTACTGATGTCAAAAATGCAGATAAGTACTGATGACCAATGAAACCTCTGAAACTCAGATGTAAGTCTGATGAGCAAGTGTGGAGGTCAGACTGAAACAGCTGAAAAGCTATGAATTGACGAAAACAGCTGATGAGTAATTTCTCTTCAGTTGCTTCTACAACTGCTGTTTCTAAACAACTGAAGCCAAACCTATGTCTTCAGTAGTTTACAACTACTGAAGACTAACACCAAGTCTTCAGCTGTTTACAACAACTGCTGACAAAACCACTGTCGTCAGTAGTTTCACAACTACTGATGACAAACACCATGTCCTCAGTTGTTTCACCACTTGAAGTCAAAGTTGTCTTCAGTAGTTTTATAACTACTGAAGACTAACTCAAGACTTCAGTTGTTTCAACGTCTGACGGTTAAAACCAAGTCTTCACTTGTTTTATAATAACTGATGATCATACCAATACGGTCAGTCATTTTAAACCTCTGAAAGTTAATGCCACGTCATCAGTAGTTTCAAAGAATGATGACTAACACCAAAACCTTCAGTCGTTTCATAACCCTACCCTATAAATACCTTATCCTACCTTCAGAGTTTTTCTCACCTCTCCTCTCAAACCTAACGTTCAAAAACTCTGTAACCTCTCTTCATCCATGGCGACCATGCAACTAAAACCACGACACAACTGTGTCGCTCACCTTACCAAATCGCCATACTGGACCAAGTTTCACAACGTCATTGATTTGATGGTCCAGTCACCTTACCAAACAACTTTTCTATTAAACCCCACCATATATGCCGAATCTCTTGGCCAATTCTGGACAAACGTCACTCTTGTCTCTGAGGAGAATGACACAGAGTCTCTTCAAACGTTTGTCAACAGTCAAAAGGTGGTCATCACTCCAGACATTCTTCGACAAACCCTCAATCTGGATGATGCCACTTTCCCGACTAGTTATCCAAAGGGCACAACAGATCTATCATTTGCCCACCATGGATACGAAGGTAACCTGAGTGCCTCTACCATATTGAAGAAACATTTCCAGGATGCTGAACGGCTCATCTTTCATATGGTCAATGTCTGCCTGGCCCCCAAGAATTCATCATGGGATCAAATGTCCACAAGGTGGCAACAGGTATTGTACTCCATCCTTGAGCAACAACCTTTAAATTTTTCTGAAATACTATTCTTAGAGCTCAAGGATATGGCCCAAAAACAACTTTCTAACCGTTGGATATTATATCCTTGGTTCATAATGGCCATAATTGAAAACCAGCTTCAAGCTGAGGGACTTGTTGGCCTGGGAGTCCCTGCTATGGCTGTATTGCCTGAAGTATACTCCCGGCACAACTCTGACCAATCACTCAAAATGGCTGCCAAGCTGCGCAAACCCACGCAGCTGGAACCCACAGCCACCACCACAAAATCCAAAGTCCCCACCAAACCAAAAACAAAACGAACCAAAACAGCTATTCAGGAAGATGAGTCCCCTGAAGATGCTCCTGTACTACCAAGACAGGATATACTTGCTGGTGTAAACCCCCCAGTAGTATCAGAGACTCAACCAGCCACAGCCGTTCAGGATTCCTCTCAAACGGAGCCTGAAGCAACCAAAAGAGGGGTACCCACAAATCTGTAATCTTCTCATTTGAGGAGATTGCCATTGAAACGCACCATTCTCCCCAGGTGCATACTGATTTTACCCTATCTCCCCATGAAAATGCCCCCCAAAGTCCAACACTTATAATTGCAAACGTGCTGACTCAGCTGCATGCCTCTCCTCCTCCCCAACAACCACCAAAGGGGAAAACCACAGATATAGGGGAAGAGGATCAACATGCTTCTGACAACCCACAGCACAGGGGTTTAAATGTTCTGTCTCCTAGTGTAGATAAGGAGATCAGAATATCTGGTGAGGCTGCCACCTCTTCTGCATCAGCACATGATCAGACTGAGGCTGGTAACATTGCTAAGACCTCATCAGAGGCAACAGCTGATGAAGGACATCGTCCTGAGGCTGGAAGTCCCCAGTTCCAAGAAAAAGGGGAAAATGCTACAACTGGTCTACACCCAGGGCATGTACATCCTGCTACTAGCAGGAGGTCAGGTGATTCAGCATCTGCTGATGATGACCTGGGCTTCTTTTATGATGTTCTAGCCCAGAACACAATTCTTGAGGAAGAAGTCAGTAGACTACAAAGACTACTTGACCAATTCTCTCAAGAAGCAAGTCCATCTGACACCACCATACACCCACAGATAGCACCTTCACCTGAAGGTCTCCTAAACACTCAGCCAATCAAAACATACAACCCACCAGCCTCTACCTCTGGCACTGCTTCTCAGGGACAGAACCCCTCTGAGCAAACAGCTGCTATCTTCCAGAAATCCCTACCTCTCATCACCCCAATGATCACAGACATTGTGATCAAAACCTTGAATGAGAGGCTTCCCTCAATCATACAGCCCTTGGTGGAGGAGATTGTGAGCACAAGGCTTTCTACTACTCAAACCCTTGCAACCAATGCAACCAAAAAGGGGAGAGTCAGTTAGTGAAAGCAAAAGGGAAGAGCATATTGAAAGAGAAAGAACAGGAGATTGAGAAGGAAGAGGAGGTTGTGAAGGAGACTGAGAAGGAAGAAGAGCATGTGAAGGGAGCTGACACTGATCAAGTGAGTGAAAGTCACAAAGACTTTCATATCACATAGAAGAAGAGGAAGATTGAAAGGAAAGGGAAAGAACTTCAAAAAGAACTCAAACTTGATGAGATGATCAAAATGGCGGATGCTACACATAGTAAATCTATGGACTTCATTATTGATCAACTGTATAGACAAGGGTTCGATACTGCACAGCTTGACTCAGAGATTAGAAGACTTGAAGTTGAAGAAATTAACTCAAGATGGGCAAGTTATGATGTGTTAGAAAGAGAAAGATTGGAGATCATGATCAGATTCATTGCAAAATATCTTGGGAGATCATTGATAGAGATTAAGTCATGGACCAGGGACAGTATCTTGGCAATAACCACCAAGATCTGTACGTCTGAAGCATACACTAAGGGATTAGTGATTGAAGCACTAAATGAAGCAGGTGCTGGGAACAGAAATGAACTAGCAAAACACTCCAAAGCCTCACTCACTACAAGAATGCTAGAACAACCTGCAAAACCTACCACTTCAAAATCACCACTACCACAACCCATTAAACCAACTCCTTTACCCTCAAAACCAACAGCCGATGATGCATCCAAAAAGAAGAAGAGAAGGATGTTGAGGCTGGAAGAAGAAGAAGAAGAGGATGATGAGGAAGAAGATAGGCTGCCTCTTTCCGCAGTCCTAACTTTGCCTAAAGCAAAATCTATGCCCATCACTCCCACCTCACAGATGGAAACAGTGAGAGTAAAGATTGAAGAAGAACAGCAGCAAAGGCTTCATGATGAGGAAATGCTGAAAAGCATAGACAAAACGTATGCTGCTTCTTCATCAATAATAAGTATGAAGAAAGAGGCTCTGAGATTGTACACCCTTGCCAACACATTTCAATATCAAAAGGAAAAGGTGAGGATATGGCCTGATCCTAGGGTGGCTCACAGAATTGTAAAGAAAGACATTCCTGCGAGATACAAGGGCCAGGTAAAAAGGATCGTAGATGAAGAGATCACTGTGGTCCTTGTAGTATCACCCTGGGAAATTGTAGAAGACTTCAAGAAGGCTTATGAGACTAAACAACCACCCCAAAAGATGTTAGAGAACAGAGTTATTAAAAAGGGGTTGGTCTACAAGAAGCTTGAAAACTTCAAACAAATTGAGCTCAGTCTGTTACTTGAGGGTAATCACCCAGATGAGTTTGCATACAGACAGATCACAACAGTTGAGCTCAAAAGTGGCAAACAGGCCAAGTACATCTCAGAGCTGTATGGGCGTGAAGGATTGTTTGATGGTGAACCAGAGAATCTTACCATGGAAGAACAAATCATGTTTCTCAGAGCATACACCAGAGAATCCTACAGGCTTATACATGGGAAGTAAGTCTCATGGATGGGGGAACAACTCAGTGTCCAATTCCCTAATACAGAGCTCCCATCCATACCTTGCCAACCAAATCATCAGAGACTTATTTCCAGGCAAGTGCTTATATGGGTCATCTTCTCAACTGATCAAGAAGGAAAAAGACCAACTATTTTGCCAACAATAAGTGGGACCTCAATAAAGTTAAAGGTTTTGGCTGCATTGGTTCAGGGGGAGTTTGTTGGACCAAAAGAACCAATGAGCCGGATCAGAAAAACCTTTAAGTCCCACAGACGTCACAACAACTACTGAAGTCCACAACAGCTGAAGATAACACCTAAAGACAAAGTCAGAAAACACAAGTGCTGAAGACAAAGTCTGAAGACAAGTGCTGAAGACAAAGTCTGAAGACACAAGTGCTGAAGACCAAATATCAGATGTTGTCATAACAGCTGAAGAGGACTTCTTCAGTAGTTGTGACGGTTTACTTTTCAGTAGTTTTATGTTTTATCTTTTCAGTAGTTTTGTAAAACGACTGAAGAGTTTGTTCTTCAGTCGTTGTAGTTTCAGTAGTTTCATGTTTTATACTTAGCACTCTGACATGTTCTCAGTAGTTGTGAACATTTCAGTAGTTTGTTAAGTGTTAGTTATTTTTGTACTAGATCTGCTAGTTATCACTATCCCGTGATTACAGCAGTGATTGCACTCTATATAAGGAGTGTCAACCTTATTGTAAGACGCGAATGATTTGAGCAATAATATTGGGCATTATTGAAACATTCCTTATCACAGAAATATATTCTCTCGTATTTGTTTACAAATATCAAACTCTTGCTATAATTTGTCTAATTCTTGATCTCATTCCGCTGCATTACTCTCTAATACATAAAACTTGAGATCGCTGATCCTGACATTAATACATGAAATTACATCGTGTGTCCTTTAGTTTTAATAATTACACCGTATGTCCTTTTTATATAAAGTTTGCACACATATTGTCCTTTACACTAACCTTCGTTAAAATTTATAGTTAAGTCATGCATGTAATCCTCACATGAGAGGCTTTTAAATACTTTACATGCCTACAATGAGTCAAAAATATTTTTACGTCGCTTCATTTCCGTCGCCTTCATATTAGGTGTTCAAAGTTGGATGTTTGAAATTTTCGGATAGTAAAAATCACTATCAGTATTTGAAAATCTGAAATTCAGATATTCAAAATTTCAGATATGGATACAAATAGCGATTTGTATATCTGATCTTCATTTTTTTCTTTTTGCAATAATTAGATATGTTATTATAAATATAATATAAAAACAACACGCATAAGAAATTCCTAATATACACTAACAAGTCCCATAAAAAAAACGTTTAACACCTTAAAAAATAACAAAAAGAATTTTAAGTTTTTGGATAATTTAAAAAGTATCTTCTGTTATAGTTTTTAAAGTGTTAAAGGTTTTTTATTTTGGTTTGGACTTGTTACTGTACATTGAAACTTTTGTTAAGATGTGTTGCTTTTATATTATTTTTATAATTACAATTATTTAATTATTCTAAAAAACAAAGAAACTCAATTGTCCCAATCGTTATCCGTATTCAAAATTTCGGATACCTGAATTTTAGATATCCGAATACTGATAGTGATTTCTACTATCCGAAAATTTCACCAACTTTGAACACTTAACATGAAGGCGAAGGGAATGAAACGAAATAAAATATTTTTGACTCATTATAGGCATGTAAAATACTTAAATGTTCATCATGTGAGGGGCACATGCATGACTTAACTGTAAATTTTAACGAATGTTAGTGTAAAGGACAATGTGTGTGCAAAATTTATATAAAAAGGACATACGGTGTAATTATTGAAATTAAAGGACACACGGTGTAATTTTATGTATTAATAAAGGACACAATATGTAATTTACTCAAAAGAATAAGACGACGGCAAGAAAAAATATATACGCACGGCAGAAAACAAAAAGGGGAGAATTTTAGTTTTCATCAAACTTTGGAGTTTGGAGTACGTTTAGAGATCAATTTAAAAGCAAGGAGCAAGATCGGAGAGCAACGATGAAGCATTCAAGTATTGGAGATCATTCGGTTTCGTCTCGTTATCAGTTATTTTTCTTTGCCTCATTGATTATTTTGTTTACGTAACTAAAGTTTGCGACTTTATTATCGTTTTAATGTTTATAAACACTATGAGTAGTTAACTTTCTAATACTACCTAAGTTGAGTTGAAAACTATTCATGTTTTGATTAAATATTTGGTTTTGATTTTGTATATCTATTTATTAATCTTAGAACTTGATTATTTTCTCAATTAAATATGGACCTGTGTATTGTTTTGTACTTAAAAGTTATTACCATGCTCGTGTATGTTTGGTCTTGATTGATTGCATGACATCTAGATTAGGTTTGCCCGTTAAAATTAATTACTTTGTGTTTTTTTCTTAAATTTAGACTTTGATTAGAAATAATCTTAGGAGTATTGGCTATAATTTTGATAGTGTTTACAATGTGCTATCTTATCTAGAACCTAGGGGTGATAGATATTGCTTAAAACCTCCTACCCATTGCTTGTTAGGTTTACATTTCGCGAGAACGTGTTTTGCCTTTCACTCGTCGTTTTAGTGTTTTAGGGTATTTAATTGGATTTAATTAACTTGTCCTTTATCTTAGGGTTAGAAAATATAATCTTAAAGATAATATGGTAGAGAACCTAGGGGCGATCTTCCATTAGACATGTTAATAAATGTATCTTGTGCTTCACACGTGTCTTTTGTTTTCAGTAGCAACATACCTAGTTACAGGACCGGTGAAGGGTGGTCACTTATAACACAACAACACAAAGAGGAGATTAACCAAACTTTAATCAAACAGTAATCTGGATTAACCACAAGAATGATACTAAGAACACAAGTAATAAGTAAGAGACAGAACAAGAGAACACAAGAGATTGGGTTTCAAGGATGCAGTATATTGCTTTCTCAAGTTCTATTACAAGTGTTACAAAGCATAAAGAAAGATACTAGAACATGGAATACTTATACTACAACCTACAGCCGGCTATACTTTGAAAGCCAACTGGATACAATTGACTAGACACAAACAAAATCAATTGTAGAGTCAAAAGGCATATCTGCCTTTTGACTTGTGACTATGACATGCCATAGCTCACATCCTAATATATTAAAAAAAGGATAAAAGTACATAAAGTAGAAAGCATGGACTCAAGACCTCAATGTACAGTTACCAAAAGCATGGACCTTTCACTAACTCATGTAAGTTGGTGACTTTACAGAGTTGCAGCGGAAAGGTGGTCCAGCTTTATGGTAAAGTACATCAGATAAATGCATATCTCTAAAGTCTTCGGAAGAAATCTGTCTTCATTATTTGGCTTCGGAAGACTTTGTCTCTGAAGCTTCGGAAGACTTCACTTTTGGCTTCGGAAGATATTGGTCTTGGCTTCGGAAGATTTTACACTTAGAATATTTCTAGTGCATGGTGTAAAACTTCTGAAGCATTTCTACTTCAGTTCTTTAGTGCATTGCTTGCAGAGAGACTTTGGATGTTTTGGCTGCATCAGACTTATAGGAATCCTTACAAACTCCCCCTAGGCTGATGCTACCAAAACATTTAGAAGACCTTCAGATGTTTGTAGTCTTCAGCACAATGATGACCATACCCTTCTTCATTAGATTGTCAGGATCATTCAGACTCTCATAGTATCTTCTCAAAGAGATCATGCAGAGGTAAGTTGATTATGTCTTGCCATGTATAGACATTCTCAACACCTTGATCTCTGATCACATGCCATCTTTCTGGATTAGTAGAGAAGATCCAGGATAGGATGGGTGTCTCAGCTGCAAGAGGAGCCACTTGAATTGGAGTTGGTTGGGCTGCCTCTTCATGCACTTCCTCAGGTTGATCTGACTTAGCCCGAGGTGTAGAGGTAGATGATTCAGGCTTCTTCTTCTTAGACTTTGGTTTAGAAGCCATTCTCTTCTTCCTCTTAGAGGACTTTAGCTGAGAAGACTGGTCTGCAGCACCTTGTTGATCATCCTTGTCTTTCTCAGTTAGGTGTTCCTCCCTCACAGGTTCAGAAGGAGAGGGAGTTTGACCCTGATGTGGATCAGAAGATGAAGCTTGCTGAGGCTCAGCAGGAGGACCGGGTTGTGTTGTCTCGAGTTGTTCAACCTTAACCTTCACTTCAGGTGGGATTTGACTTGGAGGAGAGTGTAAGTCAATCAGCTCTCCACTCTTGATCTTCTGCTTGATTACCCTGATATGCTCATCCATTATGGATAGAGACATAGGGCCAAGTCTCCTTCCGGAGAATCTATACAGCTTCAAGAAGCTCATCATCCTTTGTCTGTTAGCAGACTTCTTCATACTTTTTTGGATGATGGCTCTTGACTTTGCAGCCTCTTCCCTCATCTTTCTCTTTGTAGCTTTTTGTTCTTTGAGCACTTGAAGTTCAAGCTGTTTGAGATACTCAAACTCAATGTACTCAAAGGACAAGGGAAGAAGTGCAGATGCCTAGTAGAGACATGTGGCACTCAGGTAGTTGATCATGTATTGTCTGTCTGTTTCTTTGTCTACCTGAGGTTCTTGTGTAGATGCCATAGTCTCTTGCACAGGGCTTTCTTGAACTGGGGAGAGAGTAGGAGCATGCTTGTAGAGTCTTTTCTGTCTCTTCTCCTCTTTGAATTGGAGAAGTAACCTTGCATCCTCTTTTTCTTTCATCTCTCTTGACACTTCCATGTCAGCCAGTTCATTTAGTTGCTCTAAGGGGAGAGATATAATCTCATCTATGTCATAGTTCCTGGTCTGCAGGTAAGTAATCCTGACTGCCCTCAACTCATCATCTTGAGTATTTGGTCTGGGGGCAGCCCTGATTGCAGCTTGCATAAAACCTGAAGACCCAGAGGAACTTTCTCCCCTTAGCTTCCTCTTCCTCTCTCTCTCCTCCTCCTCAATTTCCTCAGGAGTCAAAATCCTTTTCCTTTTGTCACCTACAGACCTTTGTGACTCAGGGTGGATAGAGGTTTGGCCTTTATTGCTTGGTGTAGCATCCATGCTCTGGCCAGAGAGAGGTTGTGAGACACCTTCACCAGCAGGTGTTTCACCGAGGGAATGAATTTCTGAAGCAGTTGTTGGTGTGACAAGGCTCTCAGGCTCTATCACTAGGTCTTTAGCCAAGGTTTTCCCTTTGAAGCTAATCTCAGGTCTGCCTCAGCATCCAGTTGACCAATGACATTACCTGATTGCCTTTGTCTCCTTCTTAGGCTGAACTCTTCAGTAATTCCGTCTTGAATTCCGAGTGCCAACCAGTCAGCTTGTCTTGATTTGCTTGGATTGACAGTGGCATGTTGACCAGATTAAGACCTTCATAGTAGTTCAAGGTTTGAAAATCAAATACTTCTTGTTGCCCTTGAACTCTGTGAAGAATGAGGGCTCTTCTATCAACATCATACCTCCACCCAATGATGTAGTTTAAGTTCCTTTAGGTGGGGATGACATAGCCCTTGGTATACCTTCCTCAAAGAGACTCCTGATGATAGAGTCTATAGAGTCCACATTAATGTGAACTTGAGGAAGTTGCTGAGTATGCACAATTGCAAGTGAGGATGGTGAGTCCTCAATGTCCATACTCTTCGAAGAACTCCCAGGTTCTGTGTTTGTAATGACTTTCTCCCCCTTTTTGGTAGCATCACCCTCTTGCATAGGTGAGCTAGAGGTTAGGTCAAACACATTCACAGGTTCTTGTGTTCTGGTTGAACTCTTCTTAAAGGTCTCCCAGCTAGTTTTTCCCTGAGATAAGATATCTCAAGTTGCTGATCATTGACCCTGTTGTGAAGGGTAGTCACCTGAGATTCAAGGTGACTAACCTTAGAGACTAAATAGGAGCATGTTTTTGACAGTTTTTGCACCTTTAGTCTCAGATTCCCCTCTTCTTCATCAGAAGAATCATTGGGGGATGAGATGATTGGACCAAAGTCCTCTCTCTCACCACCAGCTTCAGGTTCTTGGCTGCTGGATTTCCTCTGCTCATTGACATTCTCAGTTGAGATGTCAATGGGCTGATTTGCCATGGTTGAGGTCTTAATAATGTAATCACTTGCAAAAGTGAGAGCCTCTTCCATATGGATATCCTGAACAGGTTCAGAAGTATTCACCTTAGTTATGGGTGACTGATGTGGGCTAGACTGAGGAGACTCAGGAGTACTCATCTCTCTTTGAGTAGGGGAAGAGAAGAGAGACTCATGGTACTCACTGAAACCTAAGTCTTCATCAGTATAGAATGAAAGGTTGGAAATGGGTTGATTTAGATCTAAAGGCTGGGGATGGTAACTGTCCCCTGAAGGTTGTTCACTTGAGTGTTGAGACTCAGAGTGAAGGCTTAAGGCTGTTGGGCTTGTGAGCTCATCAGGGTGAGCATGAGGAACCTCAGCCCTGATAGTTGAAGAGATGGGAGTGGTTTGCTCCTCAGGGGAAGTGGGAGCTCTAGTGTCCACTTCCTCCTGTATTGGTGAGTATATGGGGACCTGCACAGACTCAATAGCTTGAGCAGGGTTCGTTTGGATTTTCTTTGGTAGGTGAGGATTACTTGTGGCCTTTTTGGTGGTAGAGAGGTAGAAGGTGTGGGTTCAACACTAGCTTGTGTTGCTAGGTTGTCACCTTGAGCAATGAGCTCTAACATTTTGGGGACAAGGGCTGTTTCTACCCTGAGAAGCCTACAGTTGGCTTCTTCATGATTTTAAAGATGCCGGGCTTCATCTGTCCCAATTTAAGAATATTATCTGTTTCCCTCAACTGTGAGCCCAGTTCACAGTTGAGAATGTGTTGAACATATCTAGGAAACATATAATACTCTAAGGAGTCCAAGTTAGCAAGCAAATTTGTATAGACAAATTGAGAGTACCTGAACTTGACCCCTTAACCATTCCATTCACTATGAAGGAGAGATCCTCAGAATCTGGTCCCACCCTCCATGCTTGTTTGACAAGCTGTGGATAACCACATGGAGTAGGTATTTCCACTGGGATGAGACCTTCCATTTCCTGAAGGTCTTTACAGAGAAATCTCCCTCATAGCCCATCTGCTCAAAGGAATGATTGACAACTTCCTTTGGGAAGGACAACTCACCTTCTTCATCATCCAACTGCAAGTGAGTGTTGATGATGGCTGGAGTGATGAAGATTGTCCTCCCTTGCATGTGGCAGACAGTGCCTTCTCCCCATCCATGATGACCTCTTGGCAGGTCTTCTAAATTCAAGCAGATGATCCTCATAGAGAGTAGGATCAATGGTTAGGGAGGTGAAGTAATTAGATAAAGCTAAGAAACGGCAAATCTCTGAGAAACTATCATCTTTCTCAGAGCTTAACAGAGCAACCTGATTGTGTTGCCTGTGAAGTTGCATGGAGAAATCTGGGTTGTTTCTCCGGTTAAGGTTGGCCATTTTAGAAGCTTAAGATGAAGAAAGGTGAAAAGCAAAGGCGGTTTGGGAATAGGTTTGAGGAATAGTAGAATTGAAGAAGATAGTGAGGGAGAGGGGGACCGTTGGGTATTTATGTGAAAAGGATTTGAACCAAAGTTAATGAAAGAAGATAAACTTTGAAATCCGAATGTCGGTCCCACCTCTGAAAAAGTAGTTTACTTTTGCTCAAAAAGTAGTTTTATTTTAATTCGAAAAGCTTCCGAAGGTAAATTATTTCAGAAGTTTTTAATGAAAAAGCTTCCGAAGCTAAAATGACTTCGGAAGAATTTCCTGAGAATCTTGAAAATTTTGCTTCGGAAGAGAAATAAAAACTTGAATGCTTTGTATATAAAACAACAAAGCTTCCGAGAGTTAATTTTGCTTCGGAAGGAAAAAGTCCTTAAAAACAAATAAGTGTCTGAGACAAGTATTTAAGCTTCGGAAGATAGATTGAAACCTCTTCCGAAGGTAAAATTTCTTAGGCAGTTATTTATTTTGAAGACATGATAATTTGCTTCCGAAGGTAAAAATATATCTTCCGAAGAATCAGAAAATTTTCAAGAATCTAAGAAAAGTCTTCAAAAAGGATTTTATATCCAAAGTAAACATGAGCTTATGAAAGTGATGAACTAGACAAATTAGGACACACATATTTTAAGAAATAATTAGAATTAATTTTAAGAAAAGAACTACTCAAAGTTAATCATCCCAATAGTTGATATTAGATATTTAAATCTCTGTTCATCAAAAGCTTTTGTAAACAGATCAACATATTGTTCATCTGTATGAACTTTGACTAGTTTAATTAATCCCTTTTCATAGTTATCTCTTATTAAATGATACCTGATATTGATGTGTTTGGTCCTTGAGTGCTGCACAGGGTTCTCAGTGATAGAGATAGCACTATTGTTGTCTATGTGGATGGGAGTCTCCTTGAAGTTAAATCCATAGTCCAGCATCTGATTTTGAATCCAAAGCACTTGAGCACAGCAACTTGCAGCAGCAATGTATTCAGCCTCAGCAGTTGATGCAGACACACAGGATTGTTTCTTGCATTGCCATGAGACAACCCTTCCACCAAGGAATTGACATCCCCCAGATGTAGACTTTGCAGTCATGTTGCAACCACCATAATCACTATCTGTATAAGCATACAGATTGAAGTCAGATTCTTTGGATACCATAAACCAAGTGTTGAAGCACCTTTGAGGTATCTTAGAATCCTCTTGACAGTGATGAGGTGAGACATCTTAGGGTTGGCTTGATATCTTGCACAAATACATGTAGCAAACATGATATCAGGCCTGCTAGCTGTAAGATACATAAGAGACCCAATCATAGCCCTGTATAAGTGTTCATCTACACACTCCCCCTCAAGATCAGGTCCAAGGGAGTGGTTTTTGGCTATGGGTGTCTTAGCAATCTTACAATCAGTCATGTTGAACCTCTTGAGTATGTCCTGAACATACTTTGACTGACTTATGAAGATACCATCTTCAACTTGCTTCACTTGAATTCCCAGAAAGAAATTGAGTTCTCCCATTGCACTCATTTCAAATCTGTCTTTCATCAGCTTCTCAAAGTCTTTGCAGAGCTTTGGATTAGTTGAACCAAAGATGATGTCATCTACATACACTTGAACTAGCAATATGTCATTTCCCTGTCCTTTGATGAAGAGAGTTCCATCTATAGTACCTCTCCTGTATCCATGTTTGCAAAGATACTCAGACAATGTCTCATACCATTTCCTGGGTGCCTGATGCAGCCCATAAAGAGCTTTGTCAAGCTTGCAGACATAATCAGGATGATCAGGATCTACAAAACCAGGTGGCTGTTTGACATACACCTCTTCATCAATCACTCCATACAGAAAAGCACACTTCACATCAAGTTGAAAGACCTTGAAGTTTTGGATGCAGCAAATGCCAGGAATATTCTAACAGCTTCTAGTCTTGCTACACGAGCAAAAACATCAGTGTAGTCAATCCCTTCTTCTTGTGTGTATCCTTGAACAACTAGTCTAGCCTTGTTCTTGATGATAATGCCTCTATCATCCTTCTTATTCCTAAACACCCATTTGGTTCCAATGGTAGTCTTCCCATGAGGAAGAGGACAAAGGTTCCAAACTTTTTGCCTTTTGAATTGAAGCAACTCTTGTTGCATAGCTTCAACCCAACTTCCATCCTTTAGAGCCTCATCAACTTTCTTTGGCTCTATCTGGGATAAGAAACAAGAGTGAAGACAAACATTTGCTTCATGGGTTTGTCCTCTTGTTCTTACCCCTATGACAACATCTCCAATGATGTTTGTGGTGGGGTGAGACTTGTGGATCCTAAGCTGAGGGATCACAGCAAGTTGCTGAGAAAGATCCAAATTTGAGAAATTTAGATCAGGCATAGATGATTTACCCTCCACATTACCACACTTATCAAGATTGACTTGATCCAATGAGTGTGTGACATCATTGATGTTGTCATCTATGGTGTGGTTATTAGCATCAAGGAATTCTTGATCACTTTCACCATCACCATTGTTGTCTTCTACAATTGAGGTATCTTTATCTGGTTGTGGAGCCTCTGAGCTGGAATTTGAAGGCACCCCAGATGTATCAGCTGAATTTGTCATTGTTGTGCTGATAGAAACCTCATTTGCTGAAGTAGTTCCAACTGGAGCTGAAGATGTATGAGTTGAAGGTCTTCTTAGCTCAAATCTTGGATCAGGATCACCTGTAATTTAAATTTTCTGCAGATCCTGAAACATTCTCACAAGATTTGTAAAACAGTTGGTAACTAAATCAAGATCAAATAGCCAATCAGGACCAGAACCAGCCACACAGGGTGTGTGTTCATTGAAAGTCACATTGGCTGACTTCTCAACAATTCTAGTTCTGAGATTGTATACTCTATAAGCCTTAGCCTGGGAAGAGTATCCAATGAAGTGTCCATCATCTGATTTCTCAGCAAATTTGGCAATTTGATCTTTGGTATTCAAGATGGTGCAAGGACATCCAAATGACCTGAGAAAACCAATGAAAGGTTTTCTCTTGTGCCAAAGTTCATAAGGAGTCTTACCATGTGTCTTAACTACTAAAACTCTGTTTTGCACATAGCAAGCAGTGTTTACTGCCTCTGCCCAGAAGGTGATGGGCAGTTTAGAGTCAGACAACATAGTTCTTGCAGCTTCAAATAATGTCCTGTTTCTCCTCTCAGCAACACCATTTTGCTGAGGAGTCCTGGGAGCACTATATTGTCTTGTAATACCATTTTTATCACAAAATGTATCAAGGATTTGATTCTTGAATTCAGTCCCTTGATCACATCTTATGGTTTTGACCTTGTGATCACTTTGATTCTCAATTTTAAGATGAAATTCTTCAGAATCTCAGGGGTCTCATCCTTAGTTCTAAGAAAGAAAACCCAAGTGAATCTTGTAAAGTCATCTATGATCACCAAACAATAAGAGGTCCTTCCTAGACTCATTACACTGGTGGGGCCAAAGAGATCCATATGTAATAAGTGTAGGGGAGTAGTGATGGAGTTCCTTTCCTTAGGCTTGTGAGATACCTTATGTTGCTTCCCTTTCAGGCATGCAACACAATGATCATCACTTGTAAAATCTTTCTTTGGCATTCCAGTTACCAAATCATGTTTAATTAGTTTATTCATGTTCTTAAAGTTTACATGGCACATTCTTTTATGCCATGGAAAGACTCATCACTATTTGCTTTAGACAGAAAGCATGAAACTTCTCCAGAGGGAGATGTTTTTTGCAAGTCCATCTTGTACATGTTCCCTTTCTTGGGGGCTCTAAGCAGGATGTGCTCATGAGGAATGACCACTCCAGGCTTGAGAACAATACACTCATGCTCAGTGAAGAGCATGTTATGACTCTGATCACAAAATTAGGATACACTCAGAAGATTGTACCCAAGCTCCTTGACAAAGTTTACCTTTTCAATGCTGAGCTTACCATTTGTGACCTTGCCCCTTCCAGAAATGTAACCACCTTCATCTCCTCCAAAAGCAACTGGTCCTCCATCAATCCTTTTAAAGTTATGGAGTAGTGACCTATTGCCTGTCATGTGCCTGGAACAGCCACTATCAATGATCCAGACATTCTTGTTTGTCTTGAGCTGTTCCTGCACAAAGAAATGATTAGTTACATTTGGAAACCCAAGCCTTATTTGTCTTGGGCTCACTAAGTATAATAGAAGGTAATGCAACAGTAATAGATCCTATGGTTGTGCTAGGAGGATCTTGAGCTGTTGTTGATGGAGAAATTTCAGTCACTTGGTCTTTCTTAGACTTCCACACCACCTTTGGAGTCTTGGACTTGACCTTCAAAACTTCGGAAGCTTTTGGGACTTCAGAAGTTTTGATGACTGAACCTTCGGAAGATTCTACAGTCACTGCAGCAGACTTCAGTGCTTCGGAAGAATTCCTTTCTTCCGAGACCAACTTCTCTTCCGAAGGTAATTTTCCATTTGCCTTCTTCTTAGATTTGGAGCTTCCGAAGGAAACAACTTTCCTTTAGAAGCTTGAATCTTCTTGGAACTCTTTGAAGTCTTTGTCATGGTCATATGGACAGTACTTTTAGGATTGTATGAACAATCCTTAGCAATGTGAGAGGTACTTTCACACATGACACACAACATTTTCTTCTTCACAAGAGTCTTCTTATGAGAACAAGATGTCTTTGGTCACATCCCTTCTCCACCTTCATCTTTGCAGATGCTGAGACAGTCCATATGGGCTGGGAATGTTCTTGGAGTTTGATGGTCCAGGCTGTACAGCAGTGGTATACAGCAGATCAGTCTTCTTCTTGGTACTGAGATGATTTGAACAAGAACCAGAACTCTTAGCTGAAGAGTTTTGGTTGATGTCTTCAGTCTTTACTACTTTCAAACCCTGCAGAGATAAAAACTTGTTTCTACTTAGAGTCAAAAGTAGCCTTGATCTCTTGAGCCTTCCTTGCTTTTCTTTTGCTCTTCCTGATCAAGTTCTTTCTCATTGACTTGGTCATCAAAATAATCTTCTTCTCCTCAGAAGGATAGTGGCCCTTCTTAGAATCCTCCTCTTCACTCTTCTCAGAGGAATTCTTCACTATCTCTTCTTCATCCTCTTCACTTATAGGATCTATGAGAGGAAGCTCATCTTCACAAGTTCCACACCTAGGAGATCTTACAGACAAATTGTGTGTGGAGGAGCTATCTCATTGGATCCCAGTCCCTGTCTATTTTGATAACACACCTTGTTGTGCAGGGATGAGGATATCATGTTCTTGAAGGTCTCTTCTTCAAGAACACTCTTTTCTGCCCTGGCTTTGCTGATCACAAGCTCAGCCTGGCACTCAGTTAGCTTGGTTATGAGATCTTTGATTTGAGTCCTAAAATCTGTATGCTCATGTTTTAAAACTGAAATGGTTTTCTCTAAGTCCTCTATCTTTAGTTTATAATCATTTATAGACTTTCAAAAATCAGATTTTAAAATGTTTAAGGACTCAAGATCAGATCTCATCTCCAAGTTATAGGACCTGTATCTATTAACTTTAGCAATGCATTCAGGAGTACAGAGATGTTCCAATACCTTGGCTTCATCATGATCTGCCATTAGTGCTTGGTTTGGAGAAGCATCTTCCACCTGAAAGCTCCAGTCAAAGCCTCCTTCTTCAATAGCAACAGTAGCTTGTTGCTTTGGCTTCTCATTCTGAGGGGCTTTCTCAGTGTAGTTTGGTCTGGTTTGTGTTTGGCCACCATTTGTTTTAGGTGCCTTACACTCTCTAGCAAAGTGGCCCATCAGGTTACAGTTGTAACACTTGACTTTGCTTTTATCCAAGCCAAACTTTCCACTGGTTGCATTGCTTGGAAACCTCCTTCCAGTTCTCTTGTAGAACTTCTTGGCTCTATGAGTGAGAAGAGCCATCTGTTGAACTATTTCCATATATTCCAGATCATCTGGATGGATACAATCCAGGTCTTCAAGAGTGAAAAGAGAGTTTCCACAGCTTTCATCAGAAGACACAAAGGCTTGAGAAGAGCTTGTCTCTTGGAATGGGCTTCCTTGAGTGTAGTTCTCCCTGGGTGTCTTTGGAAAGGTGATGAAAGGACCCTTTGGTGAATTGTCAGGGTAGCATATGAGATGATGTTGGGGTTCTATGCTATCCCTTTCAACCACATGCAGGGCTGAACCCAATTGATTGTTGGAGTTGCCAGATGAACCTTGCATGTTCATCTCGATCTGGTAACCACTGAGAATCCCATATAACTCTATCAGAGTAAGAGTATTGAGATTTTCAGTCCTCTTGATAACCACACAATAGTGTGTCCATTGCCTAGGAAGTGAGGACATAAATTTCCTTACAATGTCTCTATTTTCAAGAGGAATTCTTCCATCCATAAGGGTATCCACTATCTCAATATACCTGAAGTATTGCTGAGTCATGGTTTCACCTGTTTTGAAGGTGAAGTTTTCAAACTGCTGCTTCAGGAGATCCTTCTTGTTCTCCTTGGCTTCAGAGGAGCCTTCATACATCAGTTTTAGTGCATCCCACAGCTGTTTAGCTGTTTTGCACTTCTTGAAACCTCTGTACACAGAGTTTGGAAGGGTAGTTTGAAGGGCTGTCATGGCTTTTCTGTCAATCTCTACTCTCTTCCTATCTTCATCAGAGTAGTTAGCCACATCTTTGGGAATCATACCAGCACCAGTAGCAGAAGGAGTGCTGGGTATGAAAGGTCCATTTTCAACAGACTCCCACATTCTTGAGTCTAGATACCTGATGAAACCTTCTATCTCATACACCAGGTATCAAAGTCATCAAGAGTGATCAGTGGGGACTTGTTCATGGTCAGTTTCCATATTAGTTTTGGAAATGGCTGCCATTTGAAAAGTTTAGTATTTGTGTGTGTGAGGGATATTAAGATGGTGAGATCTTATATCAAGAGCCTGAAATACTCTGATACCAATTGTAGGACCGGTGAAGGGTGGTCACTTACAACACAAAGAGAAGATTAACCAAACTTTAATCAAATAGTAAACTGGATTAACCACAAGAATGATACTAAGAACACAAGTAATAAGTAAGAGACAGAACAAGAGAACACAAGAGACTGGGTTTCAAGGATGCAGTATATTGCTTTCTCAAGTTCTATTACAAGTGTTACAAAGCATAAAAAAAGATACTAGAACATGGAATACTTATACTACAACCTACAGCCGGCTATACTTTGAAAGCCAGCTGGATACAATTGACTAGACACAAACAAAATCAATTGTAGAGTCAAAAGGCATATCTGCCTCTTGACTTGTGACTATGACATGCCATAGCTCACATCCTAATATATTAAAAAAAAGGATAAAAGTACATAAAGTAGAAAGCATGGACTCAAGACCTCATTGTACAGTTACCAAAAGCATGGACCTTTCACCAACTCATGTATGTTGGTGACTTTACAGAGTTACGGAAAGGTGGTCCAACTTTATGGTAAAGTACATCAGATAAAGACATATCTCTAAAAGTCTTCGGAAGAAATCTGTCTTCACTATCTGGCTTCGGAAGACTTTGTCTCTGAAGCTTTAGAAGACTTCACTTTTGGCTTCGAAAGATATTGGTCTTGGCTTCGGAAGATTTTACACATAGAATATTTCTAGTGCATGGTGTAAAACTTCCGAAGCATTTCTACTTCAGTTCTTTAGTGCATTGCTTGCAAAGAGACTTTGGATGTTATGGCTGCATCAGACTTATAGGAATCCTTACACTAGTTAACCCTAGATCCGTATTTTTATAGATAGCTATACGAGTCATTGCCTTTATGTCATTACATGTTAATTGGATTCCTACCTAGGTAGTTATTTAACATATTTGATCATATTCAAGTTTCCAAGTTTGAATTCTTAAATTATTCATTTCATCTGTCGCGTTTAGATTAATTAATTTTAGTTAAATTGTTTATTTTCTTTTTCTATTAATATTAATTACTTAAAATAATTAAATTAAGTGGGTTAGAAGTCGATAGATGTTTAGTAACGAAAGCCGCAAAACATGTCTCTAGGGTTCGATATCCCGATTTACTTAAACTTTACTATATCGTGTCCGGTACACTTGCCGTTTATGTGAAGTTTTAGTTAGGAATTTCCTTTTTAAAACTCATTTGTGAAAATCATTTTTATAATAAATTAATATATATTTTTCACACATTAGGCTTCCGCCGCCTCCGTCAACTCCATCATCTCATCAGCAATTGTCGTTCTCCTCTTCTTTTCCGACGTCTTCATCGATATTACTAAGATGCTGATTATCAGTCCAATTCGCTTGTGCTCTACCGATTTTTACCCCCGATGACGTCATTTTTCGGCGAGTGTGATTTTGGACCGAGATTTACGATTTCACCCACAAAAACTATGTTCTTCTTGTTTTGGACCGAGATTCTACATAGCGACGGTGACCAAAAGGCTTCGATGGTGATGATGAACTCTAAGGTGGATGATTTGGTGTGTATTGGGTGTCATGGCCACCCACTGGTGGGGCGACTGTTGCTGGAGTGGCAGAGGTGGTCGATGATGGTGGTGGTTGTTGTTCAGGCGGTGATGTCCGCCATCTTCCTCTTCAAATCCGATAGAGTTCTCTGAAGCCTCTCAAGTGATTTTTGTAACATTTGCCCATTTGGAAAATAGAAACCCAAACCCGAATCCGTTTTGGTCAATTTTGTAAAATCAAATACATTAGTTAGAAATTTAATTTATTTTAATCCTTCAAAAAACAATAATAATACTATTTATTCAACTTCCATTTATTAAATCAATTCATGATAATTTCATGATTTATAGAATAAAATTTTATAATTCATGAAGTTTATTTGTCATTTATGAGTTTTAATTATAAAACTAAAATAAAGGATTAAATTATAAAGATCATTATTTTTACAAATATGTAAGGTCTATAAAAGATAATTAGTATTTATTAGATTTTAAATATTCAATTAAAATAAATAATCAAATTACAAGTTTTTATTAGATTTATAAAGTTTACAAAGATTTAATAAAAAAAAGTTGTTAAATTAAAATTAAAATTTTAATAAATTTAAAGTTTAAATTGTAATTATTCTTTTATTTATTTAAATTATTCAATTTTATATTTATTTTGAAGTCCAATCATAACCCTCTTTTAAAAGACTTATAACTCACCATTAACACCATTCATAACCTACTACTAATCTCAACTATAAAAGCAAGGTTTAGGCATCACTTTTCCTTTGCTCATTCTCTAAAAATCTCACTCTCATATATTTCTTTCATCCTTTGGTTTTGATCAAATTCAAGAATTTGGTTTTACAAGTAATTTCAAGAAGTTTCTATACTAAGATAACCTTATAATTGCTTTTATATTATGTATATCTATATTGTTCTAATCATCCTAAAATTCAATTGTTCTCATGTTCTTACTTTTAATTTTTCTTCTACTAAATCTCTTTTTATTTTAATCATTATCATTTGATAATTAAACTTTTAACATTCACTAACCTTATAACAATCACTAACATTCCTAAATTAAGCTAAGTACACGCTAACGTAAACAAAGAATTCCGTTTGCATATGTACGACTATGCCGCAGCATTCGAATATTCCACACGATTATTTATCTAAAGGGCTGTTTGGCAGCCTCTTAATCAGCCTCTTAATGGTTCAGATGTCTGAATGGTTCAGCACTTAATGGTTCAGACTGTTTGTTTCGTCAATACATGTCTGAATGGTTAAGACATTTACCTCTGAATGGTTAAGTATTATACTGATGCTGAATGGTTAAGAGGTCTAATGCTGAATGGTTAAGACATATTATCTGAATTGGTCAGACATTTGTTTTTGAATAGTTAAACGATATACTAGCTCTTAATGGTTCAGATCTCTTATTGGTTCAGCACTTAATGATTCAGACCTCTTAATGGTTCAGCACTTAATCATTCAGAAGTTGCCAAACAGCCCCTAAATGATGCATATGCTAAAGACTTGGAATATTTTTTATATAACTCAAATGAAGTCTAATATACCATATATCGACATAATAAATTTATTCTAATCCGTTTCATGCTTTAACAATTTTAAAAGTGCACATAAGTGCCTTACTATATATTTGGCAGAATATAGTCTGACTTCAACTAACCACAACTTGGTCATAACAAACTAAATTTTGGTAAAATCAGATGCCAATATTAAGTTCATTGAATTACAATTTTAACGATAGTTTATAAGTCTTCAAACTCAATTGGACAACTTAAAAATAGCCTTCACAAGATAAGTGCGAATTTCAGCATCTTCTATCTTGTGCTGCTATTTTGACTTATTTACGGGTCTTTTCATAAAAACGTTTCTAAACAAAAGTTGAACTAGTCTACTGTAAATTTTTAATTTTATAAAACCGTTAACTATTTATAAAACGTGTTCAAACACGTACCAAACATTCGGTCTAGAATATAAAAATGGTAAAATAATCCTTTTTCAATCTACCTTTCGTTTTTGGCATTCTCTAAATGTCCTAACTTCTTGTAATGAATTCCAACTTCAAGTTATTGTTTCTTTTTATTCTTTAGGATATCACCTTTGACCCTTGAACATCCAAGCTTCCTTATGTACTCTACAACCATCGTTATACAATGTGAGTTTCCCATGCCCCTTTTTACTTTATTTCACACCTTTTGGGGTGAAACATGTTAACCTTATAAACTTACACTTGTAAACATCTTGATACTTGTAAATGCACATGCAATTCATCTTTACTTTTTTTCATGGTTATTGATATTATCGTGAGTGTTATATGAGATACATTATACGTTGACAATCATTAACTATTGCTAGCCTAGCGACGTCATAGATCTATGGGCCTGACAAGCCTGCTTGGTTAATCCAAGTACACTTAGCTAATCGTTTAATCTTGTAATCTTGTAATACGTCAAGGTTTGATTGTATCTATATGTGTTCTATAAACTTGCATAATTCATAACCATTGACATGAATTTCTACTTGTAAATCTTTTATAAATATATATATATATATATATATATATATATATATATATGTGTGTATAAACTTGCATAATTCATAACCATTGACATGAATTTCTACTTGTAAATCTTTTATAAATATATAAATATATATATATATATATATATATATATATATATATATATATATATATGTGTGTGTGTGTGTGTGTGTGTGTGTGTGTGTGTTTAACCCATGGAAACTCACCAACTTTCAAAGTTGACCCTTTATTTTTAACATGTTTCAGGTTCACTACTTGAGGAACTCTTCTTGATCATATAGGACTTGGACTTAGTTTAATTAAACATCTTATGTTGTTATTTATATCTCTGTTGTATTGTAATGACTTAATTGTCTTGTATTGTTAAATGAAAAATGGTATTTAATATTATTCCAACTTATTTAGTTCCATGTGCTATGAGCAATCGTTTCACATTCGTCCGCCTCAATTATTCCGCCGTTAGTCGGGGTGTGACAGATTGGTATCAGAGCTATGGTTATAGGAAATTAGGTTATTAGAAATAAAATGACCTAGACTATAACTAAATACCTTTACACATGAGTCCTCTCTTGTACTTTATATGCTTAGATAGGATTTTACGTGCTTATATGCTTATACTTGATTATGTGATTATATGCCTTATGTGTTTCTTATTATACTTTGAATCTTATCAATGCACACACGAATCTTAAATCATATTCTAAGGCATTATATGCCTAAATCAAATGGTTTTCAAAATGAGCTTTGAATCGTTATTTGTGGTTTCAAGTCTCGTCAAAGTCTGTGTCCTACAACTTGAAACATGTAATGTTGGAAGAGCGTGATGCCTGTATCTCGAGGTGTTCTGTCTAGGCAATGTATTCATATAAATCCAAATCAACCGATGGATCCGTATACCTTAACTGGGAACCCTTGGGGTGAGTGTCCGCTTATAGGTACGCATGTCTTCATTAAAGTTGTAGTTGACCTAATACTTTGATAAGTCAACGTATTGCTTTGGTTTGTAAACCGAACGTTACACTCAAAACACCTTGTTAATTTGAATCGTCTTATCATTGATCTTGTCTTCTTGGAACTTAAAACTCATTACCCAATTCTCACAATGACTTTTAATAATCTTTTTGAATGCCTTTCCCTCAAAACTGCACTTATTTTGAAAACTCATTTTAATGATACTCTTATTCTAAACTGAACCATTAATCTTAACAAACACGATTTTGATACGACTTTAAACTAATGTAACTATGAAACCTCAATGACATAGTAAACAATAATCGATCATCTAAGAACCATATCGAAGTTATTTGCTTTGAGGAGCTCCTATGAATTCATATCTCCTCGAAAAGTGTCTTAAGAATATTTCTCGTGTTCGTCAAGTCGACTCTTGTATTGATATGATACTTGGTGCTTCACTCGTGACAAAACTTCCTTAGTCGTCATATACCATCTAAAATGCAAAAGCTTGTCAACCAAAAGGTTTAAACAAATTGATGATCTATTCACCTTGTCAAGAAACATATGAAACCTCAAATCATATAATTAAACAAACTTAAGTGTAGCGATATATCATAATTAAACTTATTGAAATTAAATGCTCCCAAGAGTTCCCTTGCAAACACAAAATGAAATCTAATTTTTCAAATAACCTTAAAATTAATTTTCTCGTGATTAATTTCGGGATGAAATTTTCTAAAGTAGGGGAGACTGTAACATCTGCCCATTTTGGAAAATAGAAACCCAAACCCGAATCCGTTTTGGTCAATTTTGAAAAATCAAATACATTAGTTAGAAATTTAATTTATTTTAATCTTTCAAAAAACAATAATAATACTATTTATTCAACTTCCATTTATTAAATCAATTCATGGTAATTTCATGATTTATAGAATAAATTTTATAAATTCATGAAGTTTATTTGTTATTTATGAGTTTTAATTATAAAACTAAAATAAAGGATTAAAATACAAAGATCATTATTTTTACAAATATGTAAGGTCTATAAAAGGTTATTAATATTTATAAGATTTTAAATATTCAATTAAAAATAATCAAATTACAAGTTCTTATTAGATTTATAAAGTCTACAAAGATTTAATAAAAAAAAGTTGTTAAATTAAAATTAAAGTTTTAATAAATTTAAAGTTTAAATTGTAATTATTCTTTTATATATTTAAATTATTTAATTTTATATTTATTTTAAATTCCAATCATAAACCCCTTTTAAAAGACTTATAACTCACCATTAACACCATTCATAACCTACTCCTAACCTCAACTATAAAAGCAAGGTTTAGGCCTTACTTTTCATTTGCTCATTCTCTAAAAAATCTCACTCTCATATCTTTCTTTCATCCTTTGGTTTTGATCAAATTCAAGAATTTTGTTTTACAAGTAATTTTAAGAAGTGTCTATACTAAGGTAACCTTATAATTGCTTTTTATGTATATCTATATTGTTCTAATCATCCTAACATTCAATTGTTCTCATGTTCGTACTTTTTTTTCTTTCTTCTACTAAATCTCTTTTTATTATAATCATTATCATTTGATAATTAAAATTTTAACATTCACTAACCTTATAACAATAACTAACATTCCTAAATCAAGCTAAGTACACGCTAAAGTAAACAAAGAATCCCGTTTGCATATGGACGGCTATGCTGCCGCATTCGGTTATTCCACAAGATTATTTATCTAAATGATGCATATGCCAAAGACTTGGAATATTTTTTATATAACTCAAATAGATTCTATTATACCATATATCGACATAATAAATTTGTTTTAATCCGTTTCATGCTTTAACAATTTTAAAAGTGCACATAAGTGTCTTACTATATATTTGGCAGAATATAGTCTAAAATCAACTAACAATAACTTGGCCATAACAAACTAAATTTTGGTAAAATCAGACTCCAATATTAAGTTCATTGAATTACCGTCTTAACGATAGTTTATACGTCTTCAAACTCAATCGGACGACTTAAACATAGCCTTCACAAGATAAGTGCGCATTCCAGCACCTTTTGTCTTGTGCTGCTGTTTTGACTTATTTACGGGTCTTTTTATAAAAATGTTTCTAAACAAACGTTGTCCAGGAGACTTTGAACTAGTCAACTGTTTTTATAATTTTATGAAACCGTTAACTATCTATAAAACGTGTTCAAACACGTACCAAACATTCTGTCTAGAATCTAAAATTGGTACAATTATCCTTTTTCAATCTACCTTTCGTTTTGGGCATTCTCTAAACGTCCTAACTTCTTGTAATGAATTTCGAACTCAAGTTATTGTTTCTTTTTATCCTTTAGGATATCACCTTTGACCCTTGAACATCCAAGCTTCCTTATGTACTCTACAACCATCGTTATACAATATGAGTTTCCCATGCCCCTTTTTACTTTATTTCACACCTTTTGGGGTGAAACATGTTAACCTTATAAACTTACACTTGTAAACATCTTGATATCTGTAAATACACATGCAATTCATCTTTACTTTTTGTCATGGTTATTGATATTATTGTGAGTGTTATATGAGATACATTATACGTTGACAATCATTAACTATTTCTAGCCTGGCGACTTCATAGATTTATGGGCCTAACAAGCCTGCTTGGTTAATCCAAGTACACTTAGCTAATCGTTTAATCTTGTAATCTTATAATCTTTCAAGGTTTGATTGTAGCTACATATGTTCTATAAACTTGCATAATTCATAACCATTGACATGAATTTCTACTTGTAAATCTTTTATATATATATATATACACATATATATATATATATATATATATATATATATATATATATATATACATATACACACACACACACACACACACACATATATATATATATATATATATATATATATATATATATATATATATATATATATATATGTGTGTGTGTGTGTGTGTGTGTGTGTGTTTAACGCATGTGTAAGGCCCCGTTCCCGGGACGCTTACAATTGGATCCTCATCGCACATAAAACATACAATTACATTTAACTTTCATAAACAACGCAGCGGAATCATTAAAATAAACATCTCATTTCATTATATATGCTTTTGCAAGTTAATACAATCATTCATTCAAAACATCATTCGCTCGCATTACAATGCAAAAACATTTAAACCAAATGAATGCCATCCAAAAGAGTTGAGTAGTCGCCTCGTGCCATCCTCAGCAATCATTACCTGCCAACTGAAAACACATAAAAGTCAACGTTGCTGAGTGAGTTCTATTTTTATAATAAAACATACTTTTCTTTCATTAAAACCGTTTTTTACTTTTGCATGTGATCATACATCATACGTACACATAGATAATATCATTATTATCTTCATCATTCATCCATTAACTTCCATCAATTCAAACTTTCTTACTTTCATTAGTTCGTTCATCATTACATCTTTTCTTTCCGTCACAACCATGAACTTTTACCCTTCCGTCCGTTGGTACTTGGCCGAAGCCTAATATAGGCCTTCCATCACGGTGCACAGCACCTCACGGCCACAATACCGAAGGTAAAAATTCAGGTATACCATTGTCATGCGCTATGCCCTTCCGTCCATTGGTACTGGACCGAAGTCTATCATAGACCTTCCATCACGGTGCATAGCACCTCATGGCCACAGTATCGAAGGCAAGCAACAATGGTTCTATACAAATGGTCAATCACAAAGAAGGACCCCGATATGCATCCTTCTGGGGTAGCTAACCCGAACACCGTTGGGCTAACACCTTATAATGGGGCGTGTCCCGACATCCAATGCTTGCAAGACTTTTGTTACATTCCATCGTTTATTAATGCATGCATTCATTCATCATGTTCCTCTTTCATTATCTTCCATGTTACGTTACATAATCCTTTCATTTCATTTATTAACATTTCACGTAAAGCCAAGGGAAAATAATCATACATAGTAATAAGGAAAATGAACATACACAGTCAACATCATCATACGGAGCATCATCACACATACATAGCATACATCATGCATAATCATTCAACATCATACATCATCATACCCATCATAACGTCTATGACCTCAAAAGTCAACTTACACGAACTACCGGGAACCTTCCACGTCAAGACTTACATTTGCACTTTCCCCCGAAAGTCAGTAAATAAACTATGTTCTTTCAGTGTATGAGCTCTACTTGGGCGTACCCTCCAGTCGCATGGCCTCCTAGGGGATTGACCTCCATGCGTATGGCCTTCAGTCGCATGACTTCAGGCGCATGGGCTTCAGTCGCATACCCTTCGTACGAATGGACCTCAGTCGCATGGCCTCCAGGCGCATGGACCTCACTCGCATAACCTTCAATCGCATACCTTACAGGCGCATGAACTTCAGTCATATGACTTCCATGCGTATGGACCTCAGTCGCATGGCAATCATGCGCATGGACCTCAGTCGCATGCCATTCGGCCGTATGGCCTCCAGTCGTATGCCATTCGGTCGCCTAGCCCTAGCTGATGCAGAATGCAGTTCATCCCGAACCCAATCTGCCATTTTTGGCCTCCAAGCTCCCCCAAACTCATTCTAAGCCCAAATCAACCATGCTAAACCTTAAGAAAACATACCACAACACCATTCAAGCACACACAAGCTCGAAAACAATCTCCACTCGCATCACACACAAAAACATACACACGGGTCAAACACACACATTTCAAAAACAGGTTTCACTATGTGTTCCAGCCTCAAATTAGTTGAAAACATGTAAAAGAGGGGTCCTAGAACTCACACAAACGACCCCGACGAGAAGAGCTTTGATTCAACCCGCTAAACTTCGATTTTTACGCTCGAATTCACCCGAACCAAGCTTTTTCTCCATTTTTCTCCCTTTTTCTCCCTTTTTTCCTTCTCTCCTCTCTTTGGCTGAGTTTTTGCAAGTGTGGGGAGGGTGTGGGCTGCTCTCTCCTCTTATTCCCCTAATCATCCAATCTTTCTCCCGTTTTGGCATGTTTGGTCCCCCGACTTTGGACTTTATTTCTTTTTCTTCTTTCGTCGGCTCCAAAGAAAATATTCGGGTGTTACAAGTCCACCCCCCTTAAATAGGTTTCGTCCCCGAAACCTGTTATTCCTTGAACAAACGTGGGTAATGCTGCCTCATTTCTTCTTCGGTCTCCCACGTAGACTCGTTCCTTTCCTGTGCTTCCACTGTACACGCACAAGAGGAACCACTTTATTCCTCAGCCTCCTCTCTTTTCGATCGATGATTGCCACTGGCAGCTCCACATAATTGAACCGTTCATCCACTTCGATATCCTCCAGTGGAACAATCATATCTTCATCCGCTAAACACTTCCTTAGATGAGATACATGGAATGTCGGGTGAATTCCATTTAACTCATCTAGTAATTCCAGTCTATAGGCCACCTCTCGTACTCGAGCAAGGATTCGGAAAGGCCCTATATACCTTGGGCTCAACTTGCCCCGCTTTCTAAATTAGATGATCCCCTTCCACGGTGAGACCTTCAACATAACCCGGTCACCCACCTTAAACTCAATCGGTCTGCGTCGTTTATCAGCATACGACTTTTGTCTATCTTTGGCTGCCTTCATGAAGGCCTTGATCTTTTCAAGCTTCTCAGTCGTAGCCTCGATTACCTCGACGCTCCCTAACTCCTTCTGACCAATATCACCCCAACACACAGGAGTTCTACATCTCCTACCGTATAGCATCTCATAAGGAGTATACCAATACTGGCATGATAACTGTTGTTATATGAGAACTCAGCTAACGGTAAGTGGTCATCCCAACTTCCTCCAAAATCGATAACACAAGCGCGAAGCATATCCTACAACGTCTGAATGGTCCTTTCGGACTGACCATCTGTTTGGGGATGATAAGTCGTGCTGATATGTAACCTCGTTCCCATCGCGTCGTGGGATCTCTTCCAAAATTTCGATGTAAACCGGGTGTCACGATCAGACACAATAGACACCGACACATCATGACGAGTTACAATTTCCTTGATGAATAGATCGGCCATCCTCTCGGATGAATATGTCTCGCGGATCGGCAGGAAGTGAGCACTCTTCATCACACGGTCAACTATCACCCATATGGCATCATACCCTTTCGGAGTACGTGGTAGCTTCGTAATGAAATCCATGGTGATGTGCTCCCACTTCTATTCCGGTATATCCAAAGGTTGGATCTTCCCATACGGCTTCTGATGCTCGGCCTTCACTTGTAAACAAGTGAGGCATTTACTCACATACTCCACCACGTCGCGTTTCATACCCGGCCACCAATAATCTTTCTTCATGTCTTGATACATCTTTGTGGCACCGGGATGAATAGAGTATCGAGTCTGTGAGCTTCATCCATAATCTTCACCCGTAGATCCCCAAAACGAGGAATCCACATTCGTCCAAATCGGGTTCTAACACCAAGCGTGTTTTCACCCAACTCCGCGACTAGACCTCTCATTCTTTCATAGTTAAGATGGTCTTCTTTCAAGGCCTCATCTTGAAACTCCTTAACTTGCTTCATCACATCCGAGGTCATGATCAATTGGTAAGCTTTTACCCGAATCGGCTCGGGTCTCTCCTTTCGGCTAAGGGCATCCGCCACCACATTGGCTTTGCCCGGATGGTAATGGATTTCGCAATCATAATCCTTTATAAGCTCCAACCATCGTCTCTACCTCATGTTCAAATCTTTTTCCTCAAAGAAGTACTTCAAGCTCTTGTGGTCAGTGAATATGATGCACTTCGTCCCATATAGGTAGTGCCTCCAAATCTGTAGTGCAAAGACCACGACTGCTAGCTCTAAGTCATGAGTAGGATAATTGACCTCATGCACCTTCAACTATCGGGATGCATAGCTATAACCTTTCCTCTCTGCATTAACACACACCCAAACCCTGAGTAGGAAGCATCAAAATAAACCACCAGATCTTCACTTCCATCGGGTAATGACAGAACAGGAGCTTGAGTCAATCTCGCCTTCAATTCCTCAAATGCCGTCTCTTGAGCTTGACCCCATACAAACTTCACATCTTTCCGGGTCAACTTAGTTAGTGAAGAAGCGATCTTAGAGAATTTTTGAATGAATCTTCTATAGTAGCCCGCCAAACCCAAGAAGCTACGAATTTTGGATGGCGTCTTTGGAGACTTCCATTGCATCACCGCCTCCACCTTTGCCGGGTCCACCATAATACCTTCAGGATTCACCACGTGACCCAAGAATTGAACCTCGCGCAACCAGAACGCGCACTTGGAGAACTTGGCATACAACTTCTCCCTTCTCAACGTCTCTAGAACCTCCCGAATGTGACCGACATGCTCTATCTCGTTCTTCGAATAAATCAGGATATCATCAATAAACACGATCACCGATTTATCGAACATCGGCCGACACACTCGATTCATTAGGTCCATAGAAGCAGCTGGTGCATTGGTCAAACCAAAAGACATGACAAGAAACTCGTAGTGACCATAACGCATGCGAAAAGCTGTTTTAGGGATATCCTGCTCTTTCACCTTTAACTGATGATAGCCTGATCGAAGGTCTATTCTTGAAAACCAACTGGCACCTTGAAGCTGATCGAACAAATCATCAATTCTCGGTAAGGGGTATCGGTTCTTTATCGTCAACTTATTCAGCTCACGGTAGTCAATACACATCCTCATACTACTGTCTTTTTTCTTCACAACCAGGACCGGAGCACCCCAAGGAGAGATACTCGGTCTAATGAACCCCTTATCAAGCAGCTGTTGCAACTGCTCCATCAACTCTTTCATCTCCGTAGGAGCCAATCGATACGGCGCCTTAGCAACAGGTTGGGCACTGGGTATCAGATCAATCTGAAACTCGATCTCACGGTCAGGTGGCACTCCTGGTAAGTCTTCGGGAAACACGTTTGGGAAGTCGCACACAACCGGTACATCGGATAGTTGTGGTGTTGGCGTATCCACATCCTTTACATAAGCCAAGTAGGCACTACATCCACGCCTCATACACTTTCCCGCCACCGCCATTGAAATCACTTTCGGAATCGTCGTGACCCGATCACCATAAACCATCACCGAACTCCCGTCAGGCGCTGTCAAACTCTTCATGCGACACATAATGTTCGCCTCATAGTCTGCTAACCAAACAATCCCAAGAACCAAATCGAAACCACCTAACGTCATCCCGAGTGGTCTAACAGGAAACTTAAGACCTTCTAATTCCACATCACAATCTGTTATCATCTCAGAAATCCGGGTAGACTTACCTATGGCAGTTTCTACATCAAAGGGCGCATCAACACGTCTACTATTAACAGGCAGCTTAGCACAGAAAGCAGCAGAAATAAAACTTTTACTAGCACCAGAATCAAATAACACAGAAGCTAAAGTTTGGTTCACTAGAAACGTACCGGACACAACGTCAGGGTCCGTCCTAGCCTCCTCCTGTGTCATCGTGAACGCCCTGGCGCTCGCCCTTGGTCCCTCTCCTCCAGCCTTCTTCACCCCGAAACCCTCAGCCCTCGGCTTTTTACAATCCTTACTCATGTGGCCCTCCACGCCGCAGTTAAAACACCAGACCGTACGACAGTCCCTTGCTACATGCCCCACCTTCCCACATTTGAAGCACAAGTTCGACCCCAGCCTGCATTCCCCACTATGCTCCTTTCCATATCTACCACACTTCTTTGGTCCTGCACCAGATGTGACCACACGGCGGTCATCCACCCGTGCGCTCTTATTACCCGTCGGGGCACCACCCCGACCAAACCTCTTCCCGTTCCAGTTACGGTCTCCACCACTCTTCTTACTGCCTTCAGCCACCACCATCGTTCTTTCATCACACAACCTCCCGGCCAAGTCAACCACCAACCTAAACGTGCTCGGTCGGGCGGCGATCATGTGCCTGCGAATATCCACTGGCAAGCCCTGAATGTACCTCTTAATCTTCCGCGACAGAGGTATCACCTGATCCAGCACCAGACGTGCCATTTCGTTGAACTTGGTGGTATACTGCTGATGTGTCATGGTTCCCGCCTCCAGCTGCAGGAACTCTCTCTCAACTTTGTCCATTTCTCTGTGAGGACAAAACTCCTCAATCACCAAGTTTTTCAGTTCGGACCATCTCATCCTCCCAATA
Organism: Flaveria ramosissima; assembly: GCA_025215565.1. Taxonomy (NCBI): domain Eukaryota; kingdom Viridiplantae; phylum Streptophyta; class Magnoliopsida; order Asterales; family Asteraceae; genus Flaveria; species Flaveria ramosissima. The sequence continues at coordinate 19,922,987 of CM046041.1, read as the reverse complement.
GCCCGACTACCCTCAGCTTGGACAATATTGTTCCACCAGCATAAAGCTGAGTCCACGAAAGAATAGGCAACAAACTTCACCTTTTGATCCTTTCGACACTCGCTGATATTTAAAACAGCTTCCATTTCTCTCACCCATCGTTGAGCAGCAGCAGCAGTGCCGTTACCATCAAAAGTAGGAGGTTTGCATCGCTGAAACGCCCCATAGTTACAGCCTCGTGCCGCCTCTGGCGCAGGCACTTCTTCTTCCTCTTCTTCATTATCCGAGAGAACCGTTTCAGGCTCCGGTTGCTCCCGTCCTCCCGAGGACCTGTTTCTCTCCTTTCTTTCTCCTTCCTTTACAACCTTAATTACTTCAGTCACCATAGACGGTAAGATCGTCTGCATGACCTGATGCACCTCTTCAACAACAGCCTCCTTTACTGAGGCTCTCAAGTTCGCACTCTCATCCCCAGCCTCCGGATGAGGGGTCTCAGGTTCTTCAGGAACCACCTTTTCCACTCTGGGCCTTCCTCTTTTGGGTCGCGGTACAGCACCAGGCCCACCACGACATCCACCCCTCGAAGCTTTTAAAGATCTACCACCGGCCATTCTCTAACACACTGAAAGATTCAAACACCAACACGATCATTAAAGGGACAACTCAGTTTATGTCAAGTATAGTAAGTCCCTAATTATAGTGGCCAGTTGTGATTAGCCACTTACTTTACTCTTCATACCTCAAGCATTACCTATCCTGACTACATCAGCATCTAAATCTACATACAACACATAAACCACATAACATGCCCACGTAATACCGGTTAACATTAAAAAAAATACCTGATAGCACGCAGCTACTCAGATTGGCATCCCCTCCCTTTTCGTCCCATTTTCGGTTTAAGTTAAGCTTTATTTTGAAAATTTACCCATTTCACTTAAACTTTGGCTCTGATACCAACTTGTAAGGCCCTGTTCCCGGGACGCTTATAGTTGGATACTCATCGCACATAAAATATATAATTACACTTAACTTTCATAAACAACGCAGTGCAATCATCAAAATAAACATCTCATTTCATTATATATGCTTTTGCAAGTTAATACAATCGTTCATTCAAAACATCGTTTGTTCGCATTACAATGCAAAAACATTTAAACCAAAAGAATGCCATCCAAAATAGCTGAGTAGCCGCCCCGTGCCATTCTCAGCAATCATTACCTGCCAACTAGAAACACATAAAAGTCAGCGTTGCTGAGTGAGTTCTAGTTTTACAATAAAACATATTTTTCTTTCATTAAAACTGTTCTTTACTTTTGCATGTGATCATACATCATACGTACACATAGATAATATCATTATTATCTTCATCATTCATCCATTAACTTCCATCAATTCATACTTTCTTACTTTCATTAGTTTGTTCATCATTACATCTTTTCTTTCCGTCACAACCATGAACTTTTACCCTTTCGTCCGTTGGTACTAGGCCGAAGCCTAATATTGGCCTTCCATCACGGTGCACAACACCTCATGGCCACAGTACTGAAGGTAAAAATTCAGGTATACCATTGTCATGCGTTATGCCCTTCCGTCCGTTGGTACTGGACCGAAGCCTATCATAGACCTTCCATCACGGTGCACAGCACCTCATGGCCACAGTACCGAAGGCAAGAAACACTGGTTCTATACAAATGGTCAATCACAAAGAAGGACCCCGATGTGCATCCTTATGGGGTAGCTAACCCGCACACCGTTGGGCTAACACCTTACAATGGGGCGTGTCCTGACATCCAATGCTTGAAAGACTTTTGTTACATTCCATCATTTATTAATGCATGCATTCATTCATCATGTTCCTCTTTCATTATCTTCCACGTAACGTTTCATAATCCTTTCATTTCATTCATTAACATTTCACATAAAGCCAAGGGAAAATAATCATACATAGTAATAAGGAACATCAACATACACAGTCAACATCATCATACGGAGCATCATCATACATAGCATACATCATGCATAATCATTCAATATCATACATCATCATACCCATCATAACGTCTATGACCTCAAAACTCAACTTACACGAACTACCGGGAACCTTCCACGTCAAGACTTACATCTGCACTTTCCCCCGAAAGTCAGTAAATAAACTATGTTCTTTCGGCGTATGAGCCCTACTTGGGCGTATGGACACCCTCCAGTCGCATGGCCTCCCAGGCGACTAAACACTTAGGCGAATGGACATCAAGCGAATGGTCCCTATGCGAATGGACCTATGCGGATGGACCTATGGGCGAATGGACACCTATGCGTATGGACTCTCAGTCGCATGACCTCCATGCGTATGGCCTTCAGTCGCATGACTTCAGGCGCATGGGCTTTAGTCACATACCCTTCGTACGAATGGACCTCAGTCATATGGCCTCCAGGCGCATGGACCTCAGTCTCATAACCTTCAATCGCATACCTTACAAGCACATGAACTTCAGTCGTATGACTTCCATGCGTATGGACCTCAGTCGCATGGCAATCGTGCGCATGGACCTCAGTCGCATGCCATTCGGCCTTATTGCCTCTAGTCGCATGCCATTCGGTCGCCTAGCCCTAGCTGATGCAGAATGCAGTTCATCCCGAACCCAATCTGCCATTTTCGACCTCCAAGCTCCCCCAAACTTGTTCTAACCCCAAATCAACCATCCTAAACCTTAGGAAAACATACCACAACACCATTCAAGCAGACACAAGCCCGAAAACAATCTCCACTCGCATCACACACAAACACATACACACGGGTCAAACACACACATTTCAAAAACGGATTTCACTATGTGTTCCAGCCCCAAATCAGTTGAAAACATGTAAAAGAGGGGTCCTAGAACTCACACAAACGACCCCGACGAGAAGAGCTTCTATTCAACCCGCTAAACTTCGATTTTCACGCTCGAATTCACCCGAACCAAGCTTTTTCTCCCTTTTTTTCCTTCTCTCCTCTCTTTGGCTGAGTTTTTGCAAGTGTGGGGAGGGTGTGTGCTTCCCTCCCCCTCTTATTCCCCTACTCATCCAATCTTTCTCCCGTTTTGGCAAATTTGGTCCCCCGACTTTAGACTTTATTTCTTTTTCTTCTTTCGTCGGCTTCAAAGAAAATATCCGGGTGTTACACCATGGAAACTCACCAACTTTCAAAGTAGACCCTTTATTTTTAACATGTTTCAGGTTTACAACTTGAGGAACTCTTCTTGATCATATAGGACTTGGACTTAGTTTAATTAAACATCTTATGTTGTTGTTTATATCTTTGTTGTATTGTAATGACTTAATTGTCTTGTATTGTTCAATTAAAAATGGTATTTAATATTATTCCAACTTATTTAGTTCCATGTGCTATGAACAATTGTTTCACATTCGTCCGCCTCGATGATTCCGCCGTCGGTCGGGGTGTGACAATTTTTAAGATAAATAGAATAAGGATTTGAAATAGATTTTGAGATTTGGTGCATGGTTGTGGTTGTAGTTTTTAAAAAAGAGAATCTGACAAAAACATAAAGTAAAAAAGTCAAGTTACCTAATTGCTCTTATTAGATCTTGGCCATTGATTGGTATTTAGAATTTTTAATGTTAAATCAAAGGCTAATAGAAGGGTTAAAGGGTTCCAACAAAAACTAAGGGATCTCACATAAACCTAACCCTCTATATATATATATATATATATATATATATATATATATATATATATATATATATATATATATATATATATATATATATATATATATATATATATATATATATAGATACATATATATATATATGTATATATATATATATATATATATATATATCTCTATATCTCTATATCTCTGTGTATGTCTGTCTGTGTGTCTCTCTCTCTCTCTGTCTGTATGTGTCTCTCTCTCTCTCTCTCTCTCTCTATCTCTATCTATCTCTCTCTATATCCCCCTATATATATCCATATGTATCTCCCTCTCTCTCTATCCCTATATCTATCTATATCTATACCCTCCTATCTATATATATATCTCTATATCTCTATATATATATATATATATACATTGAGGTCTTGAGTCTATGCTTTCTACTTTATGTACTTTTATCCTTTTTGTAATATATTAGGATGTGAGGTATGGCATGGCATAGTCACAAGTCAAAAGGCAGATATGTCTTTTGACTCTACATTTGATTTTGTAGTTGTCTAGTCAATTGTATCCAGCTGGCTTTCAAAGTATGACCGGCTGTAGGATGTAGTATAAAGTATCTCAAGTACTTGTAACTTTCTATCGATGCTTTGTAACTTGTAATAGAACTTCGGAAGCAATATACAGCATTCTTGAAAACCAAATACTTGTGTTGTTTGCAATCTTGTTCTGTCTCATTTTTACTTGTGTTCTTAGCATCTTTCACTTAAGTTAAGCAGTTCCCTATTTAATCTGTTAAGTGTTCTAAGTAACACTCCTCATTATGTTGTTGTGTTGTATGTGCATACCCTTCACCGGTCCTGCATTTGGTATCAAAGCATTCCATGCTCTTGATATAGGATCTCATCATCTTAAGATCCTTTACACACACAAAATACTTAACAACTCAAATGGCAGCTATCACCAAAGCTGATATGGAAACTGGAACTATGACAAAGTCTCCACTGATAACTGCTGAAGACTTTGATACTTGGTGTCAAAGAATGGAATGCTTCATCAAGTCTCAAGACTCCAGGATGTGGGACTCTATTGTTGAAGGACCTTACATACCAAGCACCACTTCTGCTACTGGTGGTGGTGTGATACCAAAGGTTGTGGCTGATTACTCTGAAGAAGACATGAAGAGAATAGAGATTGATCAGAAAGCCATGACGGTCCTTCAAACTACTCTTCCAAACTCCATCTACAGAGGCTTCAAGAAGTGCAAAACTGCCAAGCAACTATGGGAAGTACTGAAGTTGATGTATGAGGGGTCCTCTGAAGCAAAGGAGAACAAGAAGGATCTCCTGAAGTAGCAGTTTGAAAACTTCACCTTTAAGGTAGATGAAACCATGACTCAACAATACTTCAGGTATGTTGAGATTGTGGATACTCTAATGGATGTTGGAGTAACTTTTGAGAACAGGCATATTGTAAGGAAGTTTATGTCCTCTCTTCCTAGAAAATGGACACATTATTATGTTGTTATCAAGAGGACTGAGAACCTTAAGACTCTTACTCTCACAGAGTTGTATGGTATTCTTAGTGGCTACCAGATGGAGATGAACATGCAAAACTCATCTGGTAACTCCAGCAATCAACTGAGTTCAACCCTTCATATGGTTTAAAGTGAAAGCATTGAACCACAACATCATCTTATATGCTATCATGACAACTCACAAAAGGGCCCTTTCATCACCTTCCTAGAGACTCCAAGAGAAAGCTACACTCAAGGAAGTCCTTTCCAAGAGACAAGTTCTTCTCATGCCTTTGTCTCTGCTAATGAAACCACAGGCAACTTTCTCTTCACCCTTGAAGACCTGGACTGTATCCATCCAGATGATCTAGAGTACATGGAGATAGTTCATCCGTCCGTGCACTCTTGTTACTCGTTGGGGCACCACCCCGACCAAACCTCTTCCTGTTCCAATTCCGGTCACCACCACCCTTCTTGCTGCCTTCAGCCACCACCACAGTCCTTTCATCATACAACCTCCCTGCCAAGTCAACCGCCGACCTAAACGTGCTCGGTCGGGCAGCGATCATGTGCCTACAGATATTCAGCGGCAAGCCCTTTATGTACCTCTTAATCTTTCGTGACGGAGGAGTCACTTGATCCGGCACCAGCCGTGCCATCTCATTAAACTTCGTAATGTATTGCAGATGAGTCATTGTTCCCGCTTCCAGCTGCAGAAACTCCCTTTCCACCTTATCCATTTCCCTATGAGGACAGAACTCCTTGATCACCAACTTTTTCAACTCAGACCACCTCATTCTCCCAATTGCCCGACTACCCTCGGCTTGGACAATATTGTCCCACCAACATAGAGGGGAGTCCACAAACGAGTGGGCAGCAAACTTCACCTTCTGGTCTTCCCGACACTCGCTAATATCAAGAACGGCTTCCATCTCCCTCACCCACCGGTGAGCAGCAACAGCAGTGCCATTACCATCAAAAGTTAGGCTTACACCTTTGGAATGCCTTGTAGTTACAGCCTCGTGCCGCCTCCGGCGCAGGCTCTTCTTCTTCTTCATCATCGGAGAGAACCGTTTCGCTCTCCAGCCCCTCCTGTCCTCCCGCAGACCTGTTCCTTTCCTTTCTATCTCCTTCTCGTATAGCCTTTATCACTTCGGTCACCATAGACGGTAGGATCATCTGCATGACCTGATGAACCTCCTCTACAACTGCCTCTTTCACTGAGGCCATCAAATTCGCACTCTCATCTCCGCCTTCCGGATGAGGGGTGTCGGGTTCTTCAGGATCCACCTTTTCGACTCTAGGTCTTCCTCCTTTGGGCCGTGGTTCAGCACCACTTCAACCACGACCTCCACCACGCGAAGCTTTAGATGATCTACCACCGGCCATCCTCTAACGCACTGAAAGATTCAAACACCAACACGGTCATTCAAGGAAACAACTCAGTTTATCTCAAGTATAGTAAGTCCCAAATTACAGTGGCCAGTTGTGATTAGCCACTTGCTTTACTCTTCATACCCCGAGCTTTACCTATCCTGACTACATCAGTATCTAAATCTACATACAACACATAAACCACATAACATGCGCACGTAATACCGATTAACATTAAGAAAATACCTTATGGCACGTAGCTACTCAGTTTGGCATCCCTTCCTTTTCCGTCCCATTTTCAGTTTAAGTTAAGGTTTATTTTGAAAATTTACCCGTTTCACTTAAACTTTGGCTCTAATACCAACTTGTAAGGCCCTGTTCCCGGGACGCTCACAGCTGGTAAATCATTGCACATAAAACATATAGTTTCATTAACTTGAAGAAACATCGCAGCGGAAACATTAAAACAACATTCCATTTCATCATAAAAGCTTTTGCAAAATAATACATCGTTATCAAATTACAAAATACTTGTTGCAGTACATCACAAAAGCATTATAAATATGGATGCCATCCAAAATGAGCTGAGTAGCCACCCCGTGCCATCCTCAGCAACCTTTACCTGCCAACTGGAAACACATAAAAGTCAGCGTTGCTGAGTGAGTTCTAGTTTTAAAATAAAACATACTTTACTTTCGTTTAAAACCGTTCTTTGCAATCGTTTGTGATCATGCACTATACATACACATGGATAATATCATTATTATCTTCATCATTCGTTCGTTATCTTTCTTTCATTTACCGTACGTCATCATCATTCACATTCTTTACTTCCATTCACATTCATTCATACTTCCTTTACATTCCATACCAAAACCATGAACTTTACCCCACCGTCATGCATATAGCAGGTACTGGGCCGAGGTCTATCATAGACCCCCCCGTCATGGCACTCAGTGGCCTGACCATAGTACCTAGGGTAAGTTCAGGTGTACCATTGTCATGTGTTATACCCCACCGTCATGCATAAAGCGGGTACTGGGCCGAGGTCTATCATAGACCCGCCCTCGTTATGGGTCCCAGTGGCCTGACCACAGTACCTAGGGTAAGCGACAAAGGTTCCATCAAATGGTCAATCAAAAAGAAAGACCCCGGTATGCATCCTTCTGGGGTAGCCATCCCACACACCGTTGAACTAACACTCTTCATTGAGTGTGTTTCTCTATACCGTGCTTGCAAGACTTTCTTTACCATCATTCATTCATTAATGCATGCATTCTTTCATTTCATTACGTTCCTCTTTTCATTATCTTACGCTTTACGTTACATAATACTTTTCATTTCATTCATTCATCATTCAACGTAAAGCCATGGAAAAATAATCATACATAATAGGAACATAAACATAAACATAAACATACAACATCACCATATAGGGCATCATCATACATACATAACATACCACATACATACCATCAATCATACATCATACATGCCCATCATAACATCTATGACCCCAAAAGCAACTTACATAAACCCGCGGGAATTTCCCAAGTCAAAGCCTACATGTACCATTTTCTCCCGAGAATCAGATAATACACTAAGTTCTTCCGGGTGCATGAGCCTTATTTGGGCGTATGGGCACCATTCAGTCGCATGGCCATTCCAGGCGCATGAGGACACTTAGGCGTATGGGCACTATGAGGCGAATGAACATTTAGGCGTATGGACTCTCAGTCGCATAGCTTCCATGCGTATGGCCTTTAGTCGCATCACTTCAGGCGCATGGGCTTCAGTCGCATAACTTCCATGCGTATGGCCTTCAGTCGCATGACTTCAGGCGCATGGGCTTCAGTCGCATGCCATTCAGCTGCATGGACTTCATTCGCATGCCTTTCGGCCGTATGGCCTCTAGTCGCATGCCATTTGGTCTCATGGGTTCCAATCGCATGAGCTCTAGCTAGTGCAGGATTCAGCCCCCTTCGAACCCTAACTGCAGATCTTGGTCTCAAACCCTTTTCTAACTTGTTCTAAGCTCAAACCATCCATCCCAAGCCTTAGAAATACAAGCCTAACATTATTCAAGCATCACAAGCCCAACACGAGTCCCACCCGAGTCACACACAAACACATATACATACATACGGGTTCCACACCCCAACACACCAAAAACAATTTTGCTATGTGTTTCAGCTCCAAAACCAGTCAAAAACGTGTAAAAGAGGGGTCCTAGAACTCACATTAGCAGCCTCTTTGAGTATAACTTCCCACAAACCCGCTTGACTTCGACTTTGCACTTGATTCTTCAAGAACCCTAGCTTTTGCCCCTTTTTCTCCCTCTCTTTCTCCTTGGTCGAATGGAAGAATGTATGGGAGAGTGGTGTGGGCAGCCATGCCCTTATGCACCCACTCTTCTAAAGTTTTTCTTCTTTTGGCAAGATTGGTCCCTCGACTTGGACTTTATTTCTTTTCTTTCGTTTTCTTTCTTCTTCTTCTTTCTTTGACTTTAAAAAAATAACCGGGCATTACAAGTCCACCCCCCTTAAATAGGTTTCGTCCCCGAAACCTGTTATTCCTTGAACAAATGTGGGTAATGCTGTCTCATCTCCTCTTCAGTCTCCCACGTAGACTCAGATCCCTTCTTGTGCTTCCACTGTACACGCACAAGAGGAACCAATTTATTCCTTAACCTCTTCTCTTTACGATCGATGATTGCCACTGGTTGCTCCACATAATTGAGCCGTTCATCTACCTCGATATCCTCCAGTGGTACAACCATATCCTCATCTGTCAAACATTTCCTCAGATGAGATACATGGAACGTCGGATGAATTCCACTTAACTCATCTGGTAATTCTAGTCTATAGGCCACCTCTCCTACTCGAGCAATGATTCGGAAAGGCCCTATGAGTCTCGGGCTCAACTTGCCCCGCTTTCCGAACCGAATGATACCTTTCCAAGGTGAGACTTTCAACACGACTCTATCCCCCACCTGGAACTCAATCGGTCTACGTCTCTTATCAGCATATGACTTTTTTCTATCTTTGGATGCCTTCATAAAGGCCTTGATCCTTTCCAGCTTCTCAATTGTAGCCTCGATCACCTCGAGACTCCCCAACTCCTTCTGACCAATATCACCCCAACAAACAGGGGTTCTACATCTCCTATCGTGTAGCATCTCATAAGGAGGCATACCAAAACTGGCATGATAACTGTTATTATATGAGAACTCGGCTAACGGTAAGTGGTCATCCCAACTACCTCCAAAATCGATAACGCATGCCCGAAGCATATCTTCCAGCGTCTGAATCGTCCTTTTTGATAGACCATGCGTCTGAGGATGATAAGCCGTGATAATATGTAACCTCGTCCCCATTGCGTCGTGGAATTTCTTCCAAAATTTAGATGTAAACCGGGTGTCACGATCAGACACAATAGACACCGGCACACCATGGCGAGTTACAATCTCTTTAATGAACAGATCCGCCAACCTCGCGGATGAATATGTCTTGCGTATCGGTAGAAAGTGAGCACTCTTCGTCAGACGATCAACTATCACCCATATAGCATCATACCCTCTCACTGTACGCGGTAACTTTGTAATAAAATCCATGGTGATGTGCTCCCACTTCTACTACGGTATATCCAAAGGTTGGATCTTCCCGTACGGCTTTTGGTGCTCGGCCTTCACTTGTAAACAAGTAAGGCATTTACTCACATACTCCACTACGCTTCATACCCGGCCACCAATAATCTTTTTTCATGTCTTGATACATCTTTGTAGCACCGGGATGAATAGAGTACCGAGTCTTATGAGCTTCATCCATTATCTTCACACGTAGATCCCCAAAATGAGGAATCCACATTCGCCCGAATCGGGTTCTAACACCGAGTTTGTTTTCACCCAACTCCGCAACCAGACCTCTCATTCTTTCAGAGTTAAGATGATCTTCTTTCAATGCCTCATCCTGAAACTCCTTAACTTGCTTCATCACATCCGAGGTCATGATCAACTGGTAAGCTTTCACCCGAATCGGCTCGGGTCTCTCTTTTCGACTAAGGGCATCCGCCACCACATTGGCTTTGCCCGGATGATAATGGATCTCGCAATCATAGTCCTTTATGAGCTCCAACCATCTCCTTTGCCTCATGTTCAAGTCCTTCTGCTCGAAGAAGTACTTCAAGCTTTTGTGATCAGTGAATATGGTGCATTTCGTCCCATACAGGTAGTGCCTCCAAATCTTTAACGCAAAGACCACGACTGCTAGCTCCAAATCATGAGTAGGATAGTTAACCTCATGAACCTTCAACTGTCAGGATGCATAGGCTATAACCTTTCCTCTATGCATTAACACACAACCCAACCCCGAGTAGGAAGCATCAGAATAAACCACCAAATCTTCACTTCCATCGGGTAACGACAAAACATGAGCTTGAGTCAATCTCGCCTTTAACTCCTCAAACGCCTTCTCTTGAGCTTGACCCCATACAAACTTTACATCTTTAGGGGTCAACTTGGTTAGTGGAGAAGCGATCTTAGAGAAGTATTGAATAAACCTTCGGTAATAGCCCGCCAAACCCAAGAAACTACGAATCTCGGATGGCGTCTTTGGAGACTTCCATTGCATCACTGCCTTCACCTTTTCCGGGTCCACCATAATACCTTCAGGATTCACCACGTGACCCAAAAACTGGTCGCGTAACCAGAACGCACACTTGGAGAATTTAGCATACAACTTCTCCCTTCTCAATGTCTCCAACACCTCTCGAATGTGACCGGCATGCTTAATCTCGCTCTTCGAATAAATCAGGATATCATCAATAAACACAATCACTGATTTATCCAACATTGTCCAACACACTCGATTCATCAAGTCCATAAAAGCAGCTGGCGCGTTGGTCAAACCAAATGACATAACGAGAAACTCGTAGTGACCTCAACGTGTGCGAAAAGCTGTTTTAGGGATATGGTAAACCGATCAAAGATCTATCCTTGAAAACCAACTGGCACCTTGAAGCTGATCAAACAAATCATCAATTCTCGGTAACAGGAATCGATTCTTCACTGTCAGCTTATTTAGCTCACGGTAGTCGATACACATCCTCATGCTACCGTCTTTCTTCTTCACAAACAAGACCGGATCACCCCAAGGAGAGATACTCGGTCTAATGAATCCTTATCAAGCAGCTCTTGTAATTTGTAAGGATTCCTATAAGTCTGATGCAGCCAAAACATCCAAAGTCTCTCTGCAAGCATGCACTAAAGAACAGAAGTAGAAATGCTTCGAAAGTTTTACACCATGCCCTAGGAATATTCTAAGTGTAAAATCTTCCGAAGCCAATTCCGAAGCCAAAAGTGAAGTCTTCCGAAACTTCAAAGAAAAAGTCTTCCGAAGCCAAAGAGTGAAGACAGATTTCTTCCGAAGACTTTTAGAGATATGCCTTTATCTGATGTAGTTTACCATAAAGCTGGACCACCTTTCCGCTGCAACTCTGTAAAGTCACCAACTTACATGAGTTGGTGAAAGGTCCATGCTTTTGGTAACTCTACATTGAGGTCTTGAGTCCATGCTTTCTACTTTATGTACTTTTATCCTTTTTGTAATATATTAGGATGTGAGCTATGGCATGTCATAGTCACAAGTCAAAAGGTAGATATGCCTTTTGACTCTACATTTGATTTTGTAGTTGTCTAGTCAATTGTATCCAGCTGGCTTTCAAAGTATGGCCGGCTGTAGGATGTAGTATAAAGTATCTCAAGTACTTGTAACTTTCTATCGATGCTTTGTAACTTGTAATAGAACTTCGAAAGCAATATACAACATTCTTGAAAACCAAATACTTGTGTTGTTTGGAATCTTGTTCTGTCTCACTTTTACTTGTGTTCTTAGCATCTTTCATTAACAAGTTAACCAGTTCCCTATTTGATCTGTTAAGTGTTCTAAGCAACTCTCCTCATTGTGTTGTTGTGTTGTAAGTGCATACCCTTCAACAGTCCTGCATTTGGTATCAAAGCATTTCAGGCTCTTGATATAAGATCTCACCATCTTAAGATCCCTCACACACACAAAATACTTAACAACTCAAATGGCAGCTATAACCAAAGCTGATATGGAAACTGGAACTATGACAAAGTCTCCACTGATCACTCCTGAAGACTTTGATACTTGGTGTCAAAGAATGGAAGGCTTCATCAAGTCTCAAGACTTCAGGATGTGGGACTCTGTTGTTGAAGGACCTTACATACCAAGCACTACTTCTGCTACTGGTGGTGGTATGATTCCTAAGGCTGTGGCTGATTACTCTGAAGCAGATAGAAAGAGAATAGAGATTGATCAAAAAGCCATGACACCCTTTCAAACTGCTCTTCCAAACTCCATCTACAAATGCTTCAAGAAGTGCAAAACTGGAGCAACTATGGGAAGCACTGAAGCTGATGTATGAGGGGTCTACTGAAGCAAAGGAGAACAAGAAGGATCTCCTGAAGCATCAGTTTGAAAACTTCACCTTCAAGGCAGGTGAAACCATGACTCAACAATACTTCAGGTATGTTGAGATTGTGGATACTCTAATGGATGTTAGAGTAACTCTTGAGAACAAGGACATTGTAAGGAAGTTTATGTCCTCTCTTCCTAGACAATGGACACATTATTGTGTTGTTATCAAGAGGACTAAGAACCTTAAGACTCTAACTCTCGTAGAGTTGTATGGTATTCTTAGTGGCTACCAGATGGAGATGAACATGCAACACTCATCTGGTAACTCCAGCAATCAACTGAGTTCAGCCCTCTATGTGGTTGAAAGGGAAAGCATTGAACCACAGCATCATCTTATATGCTTCCCTGACAACTCACAAAAGGGCTCTTTCATCACCTTCCTAGAGACTCCAAGGGAAAGCTACACTCAAGGAAGTCCTTTCCAAGAGACAAGTTCTTCTCATGCCTTTGTCTCTACTGATGAAACTTCAGGCAACTTTCTCTTCACTCTTGAAGATTTGGTCTGTATCCATCCAGATGATCTGGAGTACATGGAGATAGTCCAGCAGATGGCTCTTCTCACTCACAGAGCCAAGAAGTTCTACAAGAGGACAGGGAGAAAGTTTCCAAGCAGTGCAGCCAGTGGAAAGTTTGGGCTGGACAAAAGCAAAGTAAAGTGTTACAACTATAACCAGATGGGACACTTTGCAAGAGAGTGTAAGGCACCAAGGACAAATGGTGGCCAAGCACAAACCAGACCAAACTACACTGAGAAAGCCCCCCAGAATGAGAAGCCAAAGCAGCAAGCTGCAGTTGCTGTTGAAGAAGGAGGCTTTGACTGGAGCTTTCAAGTAGAAGATGCATCTCCAAACCAAGCACTCATGGCAGACCACGATGAAGCCAAGGTATTGGAACATCTTTGTACTCCTGAATGCATTGCTAAAGTTAATAGATACAGGTCCTATAATTTAGAAATGAGATCTGACCTTGAGTCCTTAAATATTTTAAAAGATGTTTTTAAAAGAGCTTAAAATGATTTTAAACTAAAGATAGAGGACCTAGAGAAAACCATTTCAACTTTTAAACATGAGAATACAAACTACAGGACTCAGATCAAAGATCTCATTACTAAATTAACTGAATGCCAGGCTGAGCTTGTGATCAGCAAAGCCAAGGCAGAAAAATGTGTTCTTGAAGAAGAGACCTTCAAGAACATAATATCCTCATCCTTGCATGCAAAAGTTTGTTATCAAAATAAGCAGGGACTAGGATCTTGTGAGATAGCTCCTCCACACACAATCTTGTCTGTAAGATCTCCTAGGTGTGGAACTTATGAAGATGAGCTTCCCCTCATAGATCCTGTGACTGAAGAGGATGAAGAGGAGATGGTGGAGAATGACTCTGAGAAGAGTGAAGAAGAGCATTCTAAGAAGGGTCACCATCCCTCTGAGGAGAGCAAAGCTGTTGGGATGACCAAGTTAAGAAGAAAGAACTTGATCAGGAAGGCCAAATGAAAGTCCAAAAAGGCTCAAGAGATCAAGGCTACCTTCAATTCTGCACAGAAACAAGTCTTCATCTCTGCAGGATTTGAAGTAGTAAAGGCTGAAGACACAAACTTGAACTCCATCAACAAGAGTTCTAGTTCATGTCCAAATCATCCCATCATCAAGAAGAAGGCTGATCAGTTGTGCATTGATGCTGTACAACCTAAACCATCCTGCTCCAAAGGTAGTTCTAACCCCACAAGAATTGCCATAGCATCTGCAAAGGTGAAGATGGAGAAGAAAAGTGATCAAGTTCAGCCTTGTTCACAAAGAAGAACTCCTAGAAGGAAGAAAATGGATTGTGTTATATCTTGCTAAAGATTGTGTTTACAATCCAAGGAGTACTCTCCACATGACCAAGAAAGAAACTTCTAAGAGTTTAGAGAAGAAGAAGCAAGCTTCAGAAGGAAAATCTGTTTTCTTCAAAAGCTCCAAAATGAAGAAGAAGACAAGTTAAAAATTGCCTTCGAAAGAAAATTTGGTCTTGGAAGAAAGGAATAGTTCCGAAGCACTGAAGCCTGCTGTAGTGAAAGCAAGATCTTCCAAAGGGCCAGTCATCAAAACTTCTGAAGCCATCAGAACTTTTAAAGTATTGAAGGTCAAGTCTAAGCTTCCAAAGGTGGTATGGAAGTCAAAGAAAGACCAAGTGGCTGAAAGTTCTTCATCAACATCAACAAATGAATCCTCTAGCATGACTATAGGATCAATTACTGTTGCATTGTCTTTAACTTCTTTTGATGAGCCCAAGACCAATGAGGCTTGGGTTTCCAAATGTAACTAATCATCTCTTTTGTGCAGGGACAGCTCAAGACAAATAGAAATGTATGGATCATTGATAGTGGCTGTTCCAGGCACATGACAGGCAATAGGTCACTACTCCAAAAGTTTGAAAGAATTGATGGAGGACCAGTTTCTTTTGGAGGAGATGCAGGAGGTTACATTACTAGAAGGGGCAAGGTCACAAATGGTAAGCTCAGCATTGAGAAGGTAATTTTTGTCAAGGAGCTTGGGCACAATCTTCTGAGTGTATCCTAAATTTGTGATCAGAGTCATAACATGCTCTTTACTGAGCATGAGTGCATTGTTCTCAGACCTGGGGTGGTCATTCCTCATGAGCACATCTTGCTCAGAACCCCCAGGAAAGGGAACATGTACAAGATGGACTTGCAAGAAACATCTCTCTCAGGATAAGTTTCATGCTTTCTATCTAAAGCAAATAATGATGAATCTTTCCTCTGGCATAAAGAATGTGCCATGTAAAAACTTTAAAAACATGAATAAATTAATTAAGAATGATTTGGTAACTAGAATAGTAAAGAAAGAGTTTACAAGTGATGACCACTGTGTTGCATTCCTAAAAGGGAAGCAACACAAGGTATCTCACAAGCCAAAGGGAAGGGAAGAAACTCCATCATTAATCCCCTACACTTGTTACATATGGATCTATTTGGCCCCACCATTGTAATGAGTCTAGGAAGGACCTCTTATTATTTGGTGATCACAAATGATTTTACAAGATTCACTTGGGTCTTCTTTCTTAGAACTAAGGATGAGACTCCTGAGATTCTGAAGAATTTCATCTTAAAGATTGATAATCAATGTGATCACATAAGATGTTATCAAGGAACTGAATTCAAGAATCAAATCCTTGATACATTTTGTGATGAAAAAGGTATTACAAGACAATATAGTGCTCCCAGGACCCCTCAGCATAATGGTGTTGCTGAGAGGAGAAACAGGACACTAATTGAAGCTGCAAGAACTATGTTGTCTGACTCTAAACTACCCATCACCTTCTGGGCAGAGGCAGTGAACACTGCTTGCTATGTGCAAAACAGAGTTTTAGTGGTTAAGACACATGGTAAGACTCCTTATGAACTTTGGCACAAGAGAAACCCTTCATTGGTTTTCTCAGGTCATTTGGATGTCCTTGCACCATCTTGAATACCAAGGATCAAATTGCCAAGTTTGCTGAGAAATCAAATGATGGACACTTTATTGGATACTCTTCTCAAGCTAAAGCTTATAGAGTATACAATCTCAAAACTAGAGTAGTTGAGGAGTCAGCCAATGTGACTTTCAATGAGCACACTCCCAGTGTGAAAGGTTCTGGTCCGGATTGGCTATTTGATCTTGATTTAGTTACCAAATGTTTTAACAAATCTTGTGAGAATGTTTCAGGATCTACAGATATATTACCAACAGGTGATCCTGACCCAAGATTTGAGCTCAGAAGACCTTCAGGTTACACATCTTCAGCTCCAGTGGTAACTATTCCTGCAAATGAAGCTTCTACCAGCACATCAATGACAAATCCTGCTGATGCTTCTGGGTGCCTTCAAATTCCAGCTTAGAGGCATAAAACTCAAACAAAGGAGCTTCAAATGTTGGAGAAAATGGTGGTGGTGAAAGTGATCAAGAATTTCTTGATGCTGATAACCACTGCATTGAAGACAACATCAATGATGTCACACACTCATTGGATCAAGTCAATCTTGATAAGTGTGGTGATGTGAAGGGTGAATCTTCTTTGCCAGATCAAAATTTTTCAAATCTAGATCTGTCTAAGCAACTTGCTGTGATCCCTCAGCTAAGGATCCACAAGTCTCATCCTACCACAAACATCATTGGAGATGTTGATTCAGGGGTAAGAACAAGAGGACAAACCCATGAAGCAAATGTTTGTCTTCACTCTTGTTTCTTGTCCCAGATAGAGCCAAAGAAAATTGATGAGGCTCTAAAGGATGGAAGTTGGGTTGAAGCTATGCAAGAGGAGCTGCTTCAATTCAAAGGGAAAAGGTTTGGAACCTATGTCCTCTCCCTCAAGGGAAGACTACCATAGGAACCAAATGGGTTTTTAGGAACAAGAAGGATGATAGAGGACTTGTCATCAAAACAAGGCAAGACTAGTTGTTCAAGGATATACTCAAGAAGAAGGAATGACTACACAGATGTTTTTGCTCCTGTGGCAAGACTTGAAGCTGTTAGAATATTCCTAGCTTTTGCTGCATCCAAGAATTTCAAGGTCTACCAACTTGATGTCAAGTGTGCTTTTCTTTATGGGGTGATTGATGAAGAGGTGTATGTCAGACAACCACCTGGGTTTGCAGATCCTGATCATCCTGATTATGTCTGCAGGCTTGATAAAGCTCTATATGGGTGCACCAAGCACCAAGAAAGTGGTATGAGACTCTATCTCAGTATCTCTGTCAACATGGCTACAAAAGAGGTACTATAGATGGAACTCTCTTCATCAAAGGAATAGGAAATGACATAATGCTAGTTCAAGTATATGTAGATGACATTATCTTTGGGTCAACTAATCCAAAGCTCTGCAAAGACTTTGAGAAGCTGATGAAGGACAGGTTTGAAATGAGTGCCATGGGGGAACTCAATTTCTTTCTAGGAATTCAAGTGAAGCAAGTTGACAATGACATCTTCATAAGTCAGTCAAAGTATGTACATGACATACTTAAAAGGTTAACATGACTGATTGTAAGGTTGCTAAGACACCCATAGCCAGAAATCACTCCCTTGGACCTGATCTTGAGGGGGAGTGTGTTGATGAACATCTCTATAGGGCAATGATTGGGTCTCTTATGTACCTCACAGCTAGCAGGCCAGATATCATGTTTGCTACATGCATTTGTGCAAGATATCAAGCCAACCCCAAGATGTCACACCTGGTCACTGTCAAAAGAATTTAAGATATCTCAAAGGTGCTCCATCACTTGGCCTTTGGTATCCAAAGAATTCTGACTTTAATCTGTATGCTTATACAGATAGTGACTATGGTGGTTGCAACATGACTGCAAAGTCTACATCAGGGGGATGTCAATTTCTTGGTGGAAGAGTAGTCTCTTGGCAATGCAAGAAACAATCTTGTGTGTCTGCATCAACTGCTGAGGCTGAATACATTGCTGCTGCAAGTTGTTGTGCTCAAGTGCTTTGGATTCAAAATCAGATGCTGGACTATGGATTTAACTTTAAAGAGACTCCCATCCACATAGACAACAACAGTGCTATCTCAATCACAGAAAATCCTGTGCAGCACTCAAGGACAAAGCATATCAATATCAGGTATCATTTGATTAGAGATAACTTTGAAAAAGGATTAATCAAACTAGTCAAAGTTAACACAAATGAACAATATGCTGATCTGTTCACCAAAGCTTTTGATGAACAAAGATTTAAATATCTTGTATCAGCTATTGGGATGATTAACTTTGAATAGCTTTTCTTAAAACTTAATCATATTATTTCTAAAACCTGTGTGTCCTAAGTTGTCTATTTATCACTTCATAAGCCCTTGTTTTCTTTGGAAGAAAATCTTTTCAAAAGACATTTCTTAGATTTTTGAAAATTTTGATCTCTTTCTTTTCGGAAGATTTAAAATTACCTTCGGAAGAAATTTATGTCTTAGTAAACAAATAACTACTTCAGTAATTTTACCTTCGGAAGAAATTTCTGAAATATCTTCCGAAGCTTAAAATCAACTTAAGTACTTTTATGTTTTAAAGAACAATTTTCTTCCGAAAGCAATTTACCTTCGGAAGTTTTATTCCTTTTAGAATAAAAACTCTGAGTGTTAATTCTCTTCCGAAGCAAAATTCTCAAAAACCTTGAAATATCTTCCGAAGCCAATTTGCCTTCGGAAGCTTTTTCTTCAGAACTTCCGAAGCAAATAACCTTCGGAAGATTTCTCGACTTCCAAGAAAACTACTTTTGGGCAAAAGTAAACTACTTTTTCAGAGGTGGGACCGACATCCGGATTTCAAAGTTTATCACTTTCATTAACTTTGTCTCAAATCCTTTTCACATAAATACCCAATGGTTCCCCCCTCTTTCACTATCCTCTTCAAATTACACTATCCTCTAACCTAAATTCTCCCAACCGCCTTTGTTCTTCACTTTCCTTCACCTTTAAGCTTCTAAAATGGCCAATCTAAACCGCAGAAACAACCCTGACTTCTCCATGCAACTTCACAGGCAACACAACCAGTTGCTCTGTTGAACTCTGAGAAAGATGATAGTTTCTCAGAGGTTTGCCATTTTCTGGCTCTATCAAACTACTTCACCTCCTAACCATTGATCCTACTCTCTATGAGGATCATCTGCTTGAATTTTGGAAGACCTGCCAAGAGGTCATTATGGATGGGGAGAAGGCACTGTCTGCCACAGTGCAGGGAGGACAATCTTCATCACTCCGGCCATCATCAACACTCACTTACAGCTGGATGATGAAGAAGGTGAGTTGTCCTTCCCAAAGGAAGCTGTTAATCATTCTTTTGAGCAGATGGGCTATGAGGGAGATTTTCTGTAAAGACCTTCAGGAAAGGGAAGGTCTCATCCCAGTGGAAATACCTGCTCCATGTGGTTATCCACAGCTTGTCAAACAAGCATGGAGGGTGGGACCAGATTCCTGAGGATCTCTCCTTCATAGTGCATGGAATGGTTCAAGGGGTCAAGTTCAGGTACTCTCAGTTTGTTTATACAAATTTGCTTGCTAACTTGGACTCCTTAGAGTATTATATGTTTCCTAGATATGTTCAAACATTCTCAACTGTGAACTGGGCTCACAGTTGAGGGAAATAGGTAATATTCTTAAATTGGGACAGATGAAGCCCGGCATCTTTAAAATCATGAAGAAGCCAACTGTAGGCTTCTCAGGGTAGAAACAGCCCTTGTCCAAAAAATGTTAGAGCTCATTGCTCAAGGTGACAACCTAGCAACACAAGCTAGTGTTGAACCCACACCTTCTACCTCCCAACCACCAAAAAGACCACAAATCACCCTCACCTACCAAATAAAATCCAAACAAACCCTGCTCAAGCTATTGAGCTTGTGCAGGCCCCCATACACTTACCCATACAGGAGGAAGTGGATACTAGAGCTCCCACTTTCCCTGAGGAGCAAACCACTCCCATCTCTTCAAGAATCAGTGCTGAGGTTCCTCATGCTCAGCCTGATGAGCTCACAAGCCCAACTGCCTTAAGCCTTCACTCTGAGTCTCAACACTCAAGTGAACAACCTTCAGGGGACAGTTACCATCCCCAGCCTTTAGACTTAAATCAACCCATTCCCAACCTTGAATTCTATACTGATGAAGACTTAGGCTTCAGTGAGTACCATGAGTCTCTCTACTCTTCCCCTACTCAAAGAAAATGAGTGCTTCTGAGTCCCCTTTGTCTAGCCCACATCAGTCACCCATTACTGAGGTGGATCAACCTGAACCTGTTCAGGAGATCCATATGGAAGAGGCTCTCACTTCTGCAAGTGATTACATCATTAAGACCTCAACCATGGCAACTCAGCCCATTGACACTTCAACTGAGGTTGTCAATGTGCAGAGGAAATCCAGCAGCCAAGAACCTGAAGCTGGTGGTGAGAGAGAGGACTTTGGTCCAATCATCTCATCCCCCAATGATTCTTCTGATGAAGATGAGGGGAACTTGAGACTAAAGTGCAAAAACTGTCAAAAACATGCACCTATTTAGTCTCTAAGGTTAGTCACCTTGAATCTCAGGTGACTACCCTGCACAACAGCGTCAATGATCAGCAACTTGAGATATCTTATCTCAGGGAAAACTAGTTGGGAGACCTTTAAGGAGATCTCAACCAGGAACACAAGAACCTATGAATGTAATTAACCTAACTCCTAGCTCACCTTTGCAAGAGGGTGATGCTACCAAAAAGGGGGAGAAAGTTATTATAGTCATAGAACCTGGGAGTTCTTCAGGGAGTATGGACATTGAGGACTCACCATCCTCACTTGCAATTGTGCATACTCAACAACTTCCTCAAGTTCACATTGATGTGGACTCTTAGACTCTTTCATTAGGAGTCTCTTTGAGGAAGGCATTCCAAGGGCTATATCATCCCCACCCAAGGAACTTCAAACTACATTATTAGGTGGAGGTATGATGCTGATAGAAGAGCCCTCATTCTTCAACGAGTTCAAGGGCAGCAAGAGGTGTTTAATTTTCAGACCTTGAACTACTATGAAGGTCTTGACCTGATCAACATGCCACTTGTCAACCCAAGTCAATCTAGACAAGCTGACAGGCTGGCTCAAAGGATTCAAGATAAAATTACTGAAGAGTTTAGTCTAAGAAGGAGACAAAGGCAATCAGGTAATGTCATTGGTCAACTGGATGTTGAGGCAGACCCTGAGATTAGCTTCAAAGGGAAAACCTTGGCTGAAGGCCCAGTGATAGAGCCTGAGAGCCCTGTCACACCAACAACTACTTCAGAAATTCATCCTCTTAGTGAAACACCTGCTGGTGAAGGTGTATCACAACCTCTCTCTGACCAGAGCTTGGATGCTACACCAAGCAATGAAGGCCAAAGCTCTCTCCACCCTGAGTCACAAAGGTCTGTGGGTGACAAAGGGAAAAGGAGTCTAACTCCTGAGGAGATTGAGGAGGAGGAGAGAGAGAGAGAAGAGGAAGCTAAGGGGAGAAAGTTCCTCTAGGTCTTCAGGCTTCATGCAAGCTTCAATCAGGGCTGCCCCCAGACCAAACACTCAAGATGATGAGTTGAGGGCAGTCAGGATTACTTACCTGCAGACCAGGAACTATGACATTGATGAGATTATATCTCTCCCCTTAGAGGAACTCAATGAACTGGCTGACATGGAAGTGTCAAGAGAGATGAAGGAAGCAGAGGATGCAAGGCTACTTCTCCAAATCAAAGAGGAGAAGAGACAGAAAAGATTATACAAGCATGTTCATACTCTCTCCCCAGTTCAAGAAAGCCCTGTGCAAGAGACTGTGGCAGCTACACAAAAAACTCAGGTAGACAAGGAAACAGATAGGCAAAACATGATCAACTACCTGAGTGCCACATGTCTCTACCAGGCATTGCACTTCTTCCCTTGTCCTTTGAGTACATTGAGTTTGAGTATCTCAAACAGCTTGAACTTCAAGTACTCAAAGAACAAAAGGCAACAAAGAGAAAGATGATGGAAGAGGCTGCAAAGTCAAGAGCCATTATCCAAAAGAGCATGAAGAAGTCTGCTAATAGACAAAGGATGATGAGCTTCTTGAAGTTGTATGGATTCTCCAGAAGGAGACTTGGCCCTATGTCTCTATCCACAATGGATGAGCACATCAGGGTAATCAAGCAGAAGATCAAAAGTGGAGAGCTAATTGACTTACACTCCTTTCCAAGTCAAGCTCCTCCTGAAGTGGAGGTTAAGGTTGAACAACCTGAGACAAAACAACCTAGACCTCCTGCTGAGCCTTAGCAAGCTTCATCTTCTGATCCAGAGCAGGGTCAAACTCCCTTTCCTTCTGAACTTGTGAGGGAGGAACACCCAACTGAGCAAGACAAACTGATCAACAAG